>CM023537.1:9356437-9956437 GCA_013350335.1 Chimonanthus salicifolius | reverse complement strand
CAATTGTTGTGCAAATTACCCACACAAGTTCAATCACAAATCAAACATTCAAGCACACATATGAAGAAGACACAGTTTTACGTGGTTCGGCAATATTGCCTACGTCCACGGGGTGTGTAAAGGTTTCACTAAGAAGAAGTTACCGGTTAGATTATAAGGATTTCATTAATTCTATCCACCCTTCCTCTCAGTCTCTCTTTCTTCTCTTTGTCTACACCGTCCCAAATAAAAACTACAGAAATACTGCTTACAGCAGACTGGGCCCACTGGGCCCAACCGACAACTTAGGCCCAAACGGGCTTTGAGCCATAAATCCAACAGCTCTGTCTATTAACCATCTAATTTTGGCTACATACCTAAGGAATTGGACTATCCATCAGGGAGAAATTCTTTTGGTATGTACCATTCACATTGGGCTCATGAGATCAACTTTTGGCCCACCAAACTATTCCTGACTTGCTGCCTTTTATTTTGTGGAGTTATGATTATATAATCACTTGTCTTAATCCACTAGTATGATGACTGCATTCACCTTATTTATATGCTTGTATGACAGGTTACGTCATTCAGAGTCAAGAAGTGGAAGAAGGCATTTGCCAAGTTCTTGCTCACATGTGGCTAGATTCTGAGATCATTTCAGGGTCTGGTAGCAATGTTGCATCCACTTCGTCATCCTCTTCTTCCTCTCTGTCATCGAAAAAAAGCACTCGATCACAGTTTGAGAGGAAACTTGGGGACTTTTTTAAATACCAGATTGAATCAGATACTTCATCTGCTTATGGAGATGGTTTTAGAGCTGGTAATCGGGCAGTGCTTCAGTATGGCCTCCGGCAGACCCTTGACCATATTCAGTTGACTGGTTGCTTTCCTTATTGAGCCAACATTGATTCTGACATGCAATTTGCCCATATCTAGATTGCTTGGCCCTCATATTAGAAGTCTAGGGCTAGTGCATACACATGGGCATCATATGAGATTAGCCATTTGTACCATTCAAAAATTGAATAACAAAAATAAAAGAAAATTATAGAGAGGAGAGAAATCATTTGTTAGAACGCCATTACTACCACTGTGATTGTTTATGGACAGTATACACTTGTGAATATTATAATAAGAGACCTCAATTCACATGTATCTTTGAAACACAAATTTTGCCTAATGATTCTTTTTCTTTCTATAGAGATTTTCAATCATATTTCATTTTAGGAGTTGCTGCTTTTCTTTCTCCTCTTCCTCCTCATTCTCGCCCACCACTGTATTGTAATCTATTCCAAAAGCCATGAAACCTAGACTCCATGATATCAAGATTGGGTTCATTGGATGGTGAGATTTCACCTCTATAATCATTGATGTATACTTTGTTGCATGTTTTGCCGACATTTATGAACTATGATGGTAGCTTCTCTGTGGTGGTTTACAGCTAAGGTGCAAATATCGGCCGATATATATCGTATCGGCCGATATATATCGGTTTTTTCAAACCGAACAATATCGGCCGATACGATATGTATCGGCCGTACAGTAGTAATATCGGCCATATCGGCCGATATTCGGACCGAAATATCAGTCCCAATATCGGCCGATATTCATAAATATCGGTATTTAAATTTTATTTTATTTTAAAAACACCGATACGGTTTTTACACGGTTTTCCACGGTTTTTTGCTGGTTTTAACGGTTTTTTGCGGTTCGCCACGGTTCGACACGGTCTGTTACGATTCGTCAGGATACGGTTTTCACGGTTTTTTGTGGTTTTTAACGGTTTTTTGCGGTTCATCACGGTTCGTCAGGATACGGCTTTCACGGGTTTTTGCCGTTTTTTGCGATTTTTTGCGGTTCGTAACGGTTCATCACGGTTTTTTGCGATTTTTTCACGGTTCCGATATTGGAGGAGAGAGAAAATGTCGATATCGGGAGGAGAGATAAAAATATCGGCCCGGGCGGTATTTTAACCTCTGGTTTACAGTTTTGGAAAAGAAAATGAAGTTCTACAGGTTGCCTAATTTTCGTGATTGCCTAATTCCACCCTTTGAACATTCATAACTGGCATTCTTGATCTTCACTTTTTGCTAATTATGTGATGATCTCTGAGAAAATTGTTTGAACTTTAATATGTGAACTGAAAATTTCTCATACTTGGCACTTACTGTTGTGTTTTAATTTTTTCCATGCTTTTGTACTACGATTAATTCATTAAAATAAAGAAAGCATTTAAGTTGAAAAATAAACACACTTTATGGTGGCCTGTTTAGTATCTTGGGATCGTAAGGGAGAATGGGAATTTTATGGAATTTATAAACTTTCACAGTTAGAGTTCTAAAGTGGGAATTATGAAATTCCATAGAATTGTTAAAACAAATACCATAGAATTCCAATTACAGGGATTTACAAATTTCTATCTCATCATCTTGAAAGCCATTTCTATTCTTATAAACTAATAATATATTGAGGCACTTCTTGAGAGGTTTGGTTACATATCTGAGCTCTGGTTCTAGTTTTGGATGGACTTTTATTCATGATTAAAGTGTCCAAGCTTCTTAAAATACCTGATTAATCTTTGGGGCATGTGCAAGTCTCCATGCCTACACATACCGAGTAATTCTACAGAAGTGCTTCTTTAGAGTAGAGTAGAAATCAAACTCATGACTCCTCTTTCCTGAAGTGGGTTCCTGACCATCACTCTAACCTAGTCTAATAAATCTCCACTGCTGATGTGTCAAAGTTGAATAATTTATTTGACCATTAACTGAGGCATAAAAATGAACCACTAACCCATTTCAATTTGGCATTATAAGAGAACGAGCAATTTGAATTGTTTCGAGTCATTCAAACAGCTTCTTGTTAGTTTTCGTAGATTGATATTATTGGACTAGATGAGATGTGTTTCATGCATGTCATTATTGTCTTCTTCATCGTTAAAGTTGCCACTAATAAATGGGTTTAAGAAGTAATACTTATTTGGGGTTATCGTGCATGCTATCACTGAGATATATGATTTGGACAAACTAGAATGAATATATTTGTAATAAATTTATAAGTTTGATTCATTGGGTTCATGTTTATGGTCACTAAGAAAGTATCCATTGTGAACTGGTTTGCTGTAAACTGGATGACTAATTAGTTTTATAGATTCGCCCTGGAATAGGAAGCCTGACAGGTTTCTAACTTGAAAAATTTATTTTAAGTATATTTTCGAAGGCTAGATAAGACTTGAGCTTAATCTAACAGTGAGCATTTCTCGGAATGAGTTAAAGTTGGGTATGAATCTAAATCACAGAATGTTAAATGAGTATGATGAAAAAAGTTCTGCAAACATAGATCCAATAAGGAAACTAATCATCATGTTCACAATAAACCAATTCTCAACTGATAATTTCTCATCAGTGAAATGATGCAACAAGAGTCTGATCATGAACTAAGGATAGTATAGACTTTGCCTCAATTGGAAAAACACGTTGGCACCCATTTGAGTGTCATATTTTTGTACATTCTATCAACAAATGTGGTTGGGTACTTTTTAGAGAAGCTGCTTTAGTACCCACTTCACAAAATCTTGGATTTTTTCCTGTAACGGTAACCATCCGTGATAGAGAACCGACCCCGAGACAAAATATTGTCCATTTTGACGGACCTGGAATTCACCAAGTCGGGCTCACAGCTTTATTTTTCGGTACACGAAAACGTGTCATGCCTAAGGGAGAGAGATTCCACCTTATAGTGAGGACTCTGAATGCTTACTTTTCCAATGTGGAACTAATGTCCAACCCAAAATCCACCAGGCAAGCGAGAAGATCCACAAGACTCGGCATCAATCCGTGTTTTATAAACCACTTGGCTTAAAAGGGTTTCTGCAACGTAGCGTCATGTAATCACTGAATGCCACTTCAAAGGAACAGAGACTTTCAGTATGTACCAGTCGAACCTCATTCTTATATGGACCTGACTATTGCAAAAAGAAGAAAATAACATTGAGACAATGTTTGTGGTGAAATTATTGGTAAAGATGGATGGATATGGCAACCAGAAAAGATAAAATTAAGAAGGCAAACATGAACGGAAATCAAAGATCGGATGTGCAAGAGACCTGATTTATCTTTTCATGTTATCTGAGATGGTTTTGAATATGCACATAAAAGACAGAAAACAGCTCCTATCTGAAGAATTGAAGTGTCAAGGGGAGTGGGAGAAGGGAAACGAACGAAGAGATTGGACCAAGTGGTCAGAGGTGATGCCTCTGAATGTACAGTGAGAGTAAAATAACTAACAAAATTAAATCTACATGATGATGATAATACAATAGAACACATCAATTTACACTCTACACATTTAGTCAGTTGTGTTCTGCACAAAAACAGAGTAGAACAAGTGCAGACTTGTGTTGCATCTATCTCTTCCTACTTTCAGCTTCAAAACTTTCAACAGTATAGGATTCCCACATTTGTGAATCCACCAGGATTCTTGAGAGAGTCGACACAACCTCATCCATGCTCGGCCTACTTGCAGGATCTTGTCTTAAACACGCGACGCTTAATTTGGCTACACCCTTTGCCAGATCCATATGATAGGCACCATGTAGACTTGCATCCATCAAGTCACCAAGCTCAACTTCTGTATTCCCACCTTCAAATATGGAGATTATTGCCCTTGACAAGAACCTCTCTCCTTTGTCACTCTTAATGATGGCACCTTTTCCTGTAATCAGTTCCAACATCACAACCCCTAATGCGTAGATATCGAGCTTTGGGGTTACAAGTCCAGTCTCTAAGTACTCTGGTGCCATATAACCTTTGGTACCCACAATATTCTTTGTCAATGCAGAGTTGCTTTCATGCCTGGCTGCATTTCTTGCAGACCAAAACTTGCAATCCTTGCCCGTAGGTTGCCATCCAGAAGAATATTGCTGCTCTTGATATTCTTATGAACATGTGCAGGATCTGTGAAGTTGTGGAGATAGTGAAGCCCATTGGCAATGTCGAGAGCAATTTGAATTCTTCGCTTCCAACTCCGGACACTCAAGTAAGTCCTGTCACTTAGCCAATCTCTTAGAGATCCATTTTCCATGTACTCGTAAACAAGGTAGCAGTTCTGTTGACCTGTGCATATACCATAGAGCCTTATCAGATTGAAATGGTTGATCTTGCTCAGTATTTTTACCTCCTTGGATGCATCCTGAGTCATTCTTTTAATGGCTAGTACATTCCCGCCAACCTCTCCACGGTAGACAGACCCTCTGATCTTGCAATCGTAGCTGAAATTGTTTGTAGCTACACAGAGTTCCTCATATGTGTACACTTTCAAGATCTTTTCGACACCAGCAATGCTAGCATGAAGATCTTCTGATGGAACACACTTCTTCCCCTGTTTCCATTCTTCTCCACCCTTGATTTTCTTTCTTCTATGGTGAACAAAGCAAATTGAAAGTACGGCAACAAGACAGAGGATTGTAAGAGAACTGCCAACTGAGACTGCAACTATACTGATGCGAAGTCCTTTTTTTGACTTTTTATTCTTTGAATTTGAAATGGGTGGAGAAACAGGCTGTGGGAAATGAATTACTGTCTGGGAGCTAGAAGGTTCACTGTTGATATTTGGCTCGATTTAACTCAGCCCATCACTGAGTTGGTATTTATGGCTCTATTTAACTTAGCCCATAACTGAGTTGGTAGGCCATTGGGCAGTAGCATAATTGTAGGAGCCTTTCCTTTTATATATGTGATTACTGCTTGTATATAAAGATGAGAGGTAAGGAAGAGAGAATTGCCTGCATATTGTAACCTTCTCATTCTTATTTAGTGAAAACTCTTTCCTGTGTTGCCCGTGGACGTAGGCATTTAGCCGAACCACGTAAATCTGTGTGTTATTTCATTGTGTGATTGATTTTATTGATTGATTTTCCGTTGTAAAACTCAACATTCACTTGTCAAAGGGATCAGGATCGTGCTAAAAGGATGAATAGTAGGATGTTTTTCAGAGAAACTGTTTGCATCCCTTGTACTGTCTTGGCTCACATTAAATCTCTTGCTAAGGACGAAAACATTATCTCCCAAATTGATTTGATAAGTTAACAGATACTTTATTCCATTTGAGGTTTGATTTCTAGTTGGACAAGTGCAACGTAGAGGAACTATCAATTCTAAACCACTCGACAAATTTGAAGGACTAAAATTGTTCTCAACCATAAGAGAAGTGCAACTGGACAGCCCCTGATATGTGTCTTTTGCTGTTGTAAAATATGTCTCATCCTCTGTTTTAATAACAGAAGATGAGTTGGCCTGATAATACGGACCTGAGCAGGTGCAATTTACAGGAACAATCACCTCCTTGTATGTTGGGAAGATCGTAAATCTAGAAACATTGTTGATATGGGCTAGTTCCGATTGATCTGAAGACATAAGATGTGAAATGGTGGGGACTGAATCATAAGGTGGATGAGCTATGAAGATCAAGAAGGCTCTGCAAGACGGATTTTGTGAATTGCAGATGTACAGAACAGAAGTAGATGGTTCTTCATTGTCTTCGCTGCTGCAATCACTTACTGTAGTTCCTGAATATCTTTGTTGGGCATCGAGATTTGGAGTTAAAAAGGAGAAAAAGATGAAGAAACTAAGTAGAATCTGTTGCATGATCATTGTTACCTTAGCAGAAATGATTGAAATCTACATTATAACGTTGGGAATTTGAGGATATTAGGAGAAACCGGGATTTGCAGTGTCTGTAGAAGTCAAGAAAACGCGTCGAGATAAAAAAATAAGAACAGAGACAGCTAAACTGCAGCTGACCAAAAGGGACAAGCTCTTATTGTATTCATTCTGGACTGTGTGTTAAATGAGAACAAAAACACAAAGAAATAAAGTTTTCCATATATCAATTAAGGGGTCTTGGACCTGAATTTGCGACTGAAAGAGAGGTAAAATACGAAGTCCACTCTTGACTTGATCGAGTATGAATTTAAGAATTCATTCTTGTATGTTCCCTCTGTCTTTTTGGGGAGAGAAGAATCTCTATGTTTTTTTTTAAATTGAACAATCTACCACAGGCAATGTAGTCTTCTGATCCTAGCAACTGGTAGAAGCTTATTTCATGGATTCAATGGTTCAGATCGCATGTTCCCACTTAAGCTTATTTTATTCCTATTTTTAAATTATAAGAGCCAAGTCTGATGACCCAGAAAGCAAGGGCCAGTTTGGATTTTGCAGAAATACCAAACACATGGAGAAGTTCAGGTAAACGAACAGTCCCGCGTTTGGTTATTAAAACATTTTCCAATTTCTAAATTCTAATAGGTTAGGTGGTGCTTGAATTGCACACATGCTATCCTCTCATTGGCTTGGCCTTTCCTCCATCTTCACCCAAATCTTTACTAGTAGTTGGATTATCAAATCCACTATAGCTAGGAACAACGTTACAAATATCACGTTTTTATAGGCAAACTATTATTACTGTATTAATAACGCGTATTTATTAGCACGATAGTAAATTTTCGATAAAATCGTGTTAAAAAATGCAATAAGTGGTAATATCGCGATAATATCTGTTAAATACCCGATAAATTACCGGTAAAATTCTTATTAAGATTTTCATTTTATTATTTTTTAAATATTATATTTTTTGTAAGATTTTTCCATTAATTTTCCAGTAAAAATCTGAGGATTTAAAAATATCCTGATATTATCGATTGTCGTTAATATCCTGAGAACGTTATTTATGACAATGGGTAGGAATCATCCAAAATATTATGCTAAAGGGGCCACTCCAGGCTAATCAAATCAGGGGGTGCAAAATTCGACTTGGCCGAGATATCGGCCTATAAATTTCTCTCTCCTCTTTTTAATTTTATTTTTAAATATCAGTATTTTTTTGTTATTTTATTTTTAAGGAAAATTGAACTTCTGAATTCACTCACTCGAACATTCAATTAGATAAAAATTGAATCCTCAATATTCTCAAGCAAATCTAACAAAAAATTCAACTAAAATAACTACACAAGTCATAAGAAACACAATTGAAAACTAGAATACTAGGTTTTGTTGGATGATCAGAAATCCTTATTTATAGTTGAAATGCATGAGAAAAATAAAGAAAAGAAAATCCTACAAGCCTATGAATATCTCCTGCACGTGCAATCTCAATTGACACAAGATATATTCTTATCTAGATACACTCTTGTTCTGTCATCACTCATCACTCTAAGATATCCTATTACAAAAGGGGCCATAACTTTCTTTGTCACAATTGGACAAACTTTGACTTATTTTCCATTAAATCCCATTTAATGTAAATTAGACATCATTTGATACCAGAAATATGACCACTATGATACAACTCATCTCATCCAATCCCATATTGACACTTGTCCAAATGACATTACTCCACCAATAAGATAATTACACATAATTCTAAGTAAAACATTATTTAAAAAAAAAATCAAAATAGAAGATTTAATGGGCATCCAACCATGCTTACCCAAGTTGAATTACTTGGAAGAGAAGAAAGAGAGTAAATCTCTCTTCTAGGTGACACCTACATCATCTTGTTCTTTTAGGGTTTTCTCCATGTTGTACAAACCTCTTTATCTTTATGTTGGTCCTTGTAATATTTGAGATATTGTAAAAGATAAATATAAAACAAATGTTGAGCACTTGACCAATAAGTCAAAAGATAAAGAGTTATTGGAATCTGTTAAATCACACCTTTTATCCTTAAGTCATTGATGAATTTCAACTCTCCATCATCGACAGGACTTCTCACACAAGAGACTCCATGCTGCAGTACTTGTATCTCTTATTATCTCTAGTTGCCTTCATCGGGATTCGAACACAAAACCATACAACCCACTCTGATATGAATTGATGAGCACCTGAACAAGACACCAAAAGCTCCAAACCTGATGAAATAAGTGAAATCAAGTACTTTATCCCTAAATCATTGATGAATGTCAACTCATTTTAGTGGATTTCTAGGCCTACCAAAACAAAATCCACAAGCCCAATCGGATAAAAAAAAGGAGTTGGATGTTAGATATATAAGTTTAGGCCCTTCAATTAAGCATTTTTGGCCCAATAACTCTATGAGAAGATCTTCTCCTAGAGTTTGCAGGGGAGAGAAAGGGTAGGGTTGGAGGGAAGCCCTTTACTTGGCTCCACCCTTGCTGTTACTCCTTTCATTTGATTAGACTAAATAATTTCTAGCAAAAAGGAGACCAAAACTTTGGAGTGTTTATCTACAAACTACTGCCACATTATCAAATCTGAGAGTCATACAAAAACCCTTAGTATGGATGCTTAGAAGCCTTTGATACTTTGAACCTATCGAGGAGGCATTCCAATGATTGTGTTTTAAAGGATTCATGCTTATTATCCTTTACATATGTGAGGAAGTTAGTTTTCAATTATATCCTAGTTATATTTTGAAGCTAAACGCTGCCCTCAGTCATGTCGTTCTTGGTGATGAAATTGTTTATCTGATCCCAAGTTTTAACTCTGGATCTTGGAACTTTCGGGGCCACCTCAATACCATCCAAGCCATCCTCTCTAACTTCTACACTGGTGAATTGAATTTTCCCATTTGTAAGAACAGCTTGATCACTACCCTTGCTGGCCTCCTGTCTGGTGGGTATTGCACTGGTATTTTCGCTGATTTTACTGATATCCTACAGTAAGATATCTGTTTTAAATTTCCCCTGGATGTTCGCTTTTCTAGCCTGTTTTTTGGTTCTTGGTTCTCCACAGAGCTCTCTTTGGTTCTTTTGGGCCTGACATTTCTTTTTTGATTTTTTGGGCTTGGCTTGAGCTATGGGCTTCTCTTGTGTATACTTTTTAGGCTCTCTTGAATAATATGTACTAACCGATTCATTCAAAAAAGTAAATATAATCATTTTTTCTAATATATTAACTCAAATTCTTTTTTAAAAAAACTTCTTTTTCTATTATGGACTCTATTTTTTCTTCTATTTAATCAAATAAGTAGATTTATCATTGTGGACTTGAAAATGCAACTCTAAGGAGACTAGGATGTTTATTTTCAAGAGGGAGACTACATATTTATCATAGATTGATCTCACATAATTAGTAGAAGATTATATTAATGATAGAAATGAAGGGAAACTGTGTTGGGAATGTGTGGCTCGATTCCAATGAATTGAGACCGTCATTTTATCTCAGAAAATCATGGGGTCCTAGCTGAATAGGGACTCTTGTAAAGTAGGCTCGGCTGAGAGGAGATTGTCATTGTGAGACAAACATATAGCACAGGACGACACATAGCAGCCAATCAGCAGTTAGTGTACAGATCTGCAGTTGCTGTCAGAAGGCAGCCAGAGAGAGCAACTCATCACAAGCAACCTGAATCTGCTTGGTGAAGCAGGTAGCAGCCATTACAGAGTGGGTATATTGTGCAGTATACAAAGGTGTTTGGGTTTGGCTTTGACTCGGGTTTTTCAATCAAAGGATTGATCTGTGTATGTGTATTTCTACTTTTATCTCTTAATAAAATATTTAGACGCTTCATGGACATAGCTTCATGGACATAGGTCAGGTAGGCCAAACCACATAAATCGTCGGTGTGTTATTGTGTTGATTTTATTCCATTTATTTTGGTGTGATTATTTCTCTAATAATTCTAACAAACTGTTCTATCAATATTAGCGATCTTAAATTCTTCAGACGGGCTTTAGTTTTTTGAATTTACATGTGGGAAACCATGGGATACCCAGCGTAAAATTCCGACGAGTGAGTCTACTACCCCTAGGGCATACCAAAGTTTGTATATTTTGAATTTTTAAGAACTTCCACTCTTAGTGGTTTGAATATTATCTACCAAAACTGTATGTTCAAGTACTTTATCTTGACCTTTAAACTCTTCTTTTATGAATTTTTTTTTAATCTTTCCATGCAAGTTTTTGTACTTTTCCAACTATTTTTTCTTTAAACTTATCCTCAGGAGTTGAAAAAACGGAAACGGGTATCGGCTGAAAAAAAAAATTATTCATTTTTTACTTAAAACCACCAATACCGGACAATATATCGAATATTGGTCGAATATCGATAGGTATTGCATCGACCGAGTATTGATCGATACATATTGTATCGACCTATATATACAGGTTTTAAAACTGATACATATCAACTGATATCATCTTCAGTGCTTATCCTCTTCATCTTCAAGAAGTAGAAATTGATAATTATAATCTTTCCCAAATATTACTCTTCCCATATAAAGAAAAGAACTTTTCTCATTTTTTTCTATTCTCAGGTCAATATTTAGAGAATTCTCTAATTATGACAATATGTCAATAATAATATGAAAATTGGAATTCTCTCGTTCTTTCATTGAAACAATTTTTCATGATGACTCTTGAATGTCCAAATCCTATCCCAGAAACGCCCCAATTTGACCACTGCTTAAACCATTCAAGCATGGTGTGGTCTTATTCTATAATGAATTAGAAGGATCATGACTTCATGAGTGCTTAAATTCATAATTTTAGATTAAAATGGTGAAGCCTCGGCCTTGAATATAATCTCAGTAACTAAATATGATTGTTCTCATTGTGGGATTTTACCTTTTTAGAACTACAATATTTTTCATTATGATTTTAAGAGTTGTAATATTTTTTGATGACGAAGAAACTTAAGACCTCTATTTCTCCTCGAATATGAGGGCATAAACTCTTAGATAATAATTTTTCTTTTTTCTTTTGAATTTTCATCTTTTTAGGATGGTTGTTATCAATATCTATCAAAATTGTTCTTTGATTAAATATCTTTATGTTTAGAACAAGACTGAGGGTTTGCTTTATTCTTCAAAGAAGATTATGCCTCAGTGATAACTATTTTTCTTGAAAATAAAATCTGGGAGGTAATTTATTTATTCTCTAATTTGGACACTACCAAAAGAAATTATTCTCATTTAATGGGCAATGAGTTCCGCTTCTAATGGGGAAAGTGGATTCACCATTTTCCTCTTAAAATGGTTGCAAGCTACCTTCAGTAAATCCTAATCATCACTGAATTGAACATTGATCCTGGTAGGGATTCCGTGTTTTCATTTTCCCTACACACGAACACTACCTATCCTCATATATTTTGATATAATAAATTTTAATGCCAGAACATTATAAAATCACATTTTATTTTATTTTTAGACAGTACAAACCACATTTTATTACATGCCCTGTAGCATTCAAATGTACACGGTTTCATTAAACAGAACAGAAGCAACTCTTTCCTCTCAGGGCTAGGCTTCACCTCACGCTACTTCGGTTCTAAGATCCCCTGAAATCTCAGGACCCTAGAAGCAGTGCAGGTCTTGAGATTTCAGGAGCTCAGAGATTGTGAGTAAAGTGATTGGTGGAGGCCTTAGTCTTAGGCGGTGGCCTACTCTACTCATACAAGATCGCTATATAAGTCATCCTAAACATTTTACTAAACATTCATCACCACTTCATGTATGTATTCATCAAGTCATCATCAGCTGAAACTCATGGAAGTCGAGAGCGCCATCGCCGTCAAGATCATAAGCACGTATCATGGCTTGACAATCCTCATGGGTTTTTCTATCTCCTAGGCGATTCAACATCAGTTTCAATCCATCCGGCGTAATGCGGCCCGATCCCTTATCGAACTCAAACATCTCGAAGACCCACCGGAGATCGTTATCGTGGCGGTCTCCACCTCCGCCTTTCTCCATCAGACGAACAAAATCTTGGAAGTCCAACAGGTCATCACCGTCCGAGTCTAGGTAATTGATGGCCACCTTGGCCTCTTCTTGGGACATGTCCTCACCCATGGACACAAGGAACAGTCTCAACTCCTCACTTGAGATCTTGCCATCGCCATCGCCGTCCAAGTATCGGAATGACTCTTGGAGCTGGTCGGACTTTCTGGGTTCCTGCTCTGATGATGTGAAGACTGGTGGGCTTGGCGTGCTGGGCCTTGGGCGGCGACGACATAGGCTCAACTTTAAAATGGTTTTAGGGAAGCACGTGAATGCCATTACATGATTGATGGATGAATGAAAGTAAGAGAGTTGAATAATTCACAGCTTATATGGATGGTATGACGCATATGAACTTATTCCATTCTATTAAAGTTTTTAAGTATATGTAATGCTGAGATTTCATGACAGAGAATCACAACCAAGAAGAAATTTCATGGAAGTTTCATGGAAGTTTCATGGAAGTTTCGTGCAAATGGGACTTGCGTAAGCATTAGGTATGAGGACCCAACATGGAGTATATGTATGTTAGCCTGTTAGGCAATGGGCCAGTGATGCGGACATCGGTGACAAAGAAGATGAGATTTTGGCCTTGTCATTAGATTTTTATGAGAAATTCTATGGGATGTCCAATAACAATGAATCCTATCAATTGGACCATGGAACTCAGCCCAAGAATAGGACCAGCAGAGTGGCCCAGCAGAGCAGGCCCAATGGTTAAAGAGGTGCAGACAGTTGTGAATTAGAATCCTAAGTCAGCTAGGATTTTAATTAAATTAGGACAGTTTCTTTGCCTTGTTTTATTAGGATTATTGTTAGTTTAATATTTGTTTTCAATTAAGATTGTGAGGGTCGGCTCACCAAGTGTTTTTCTTTTTTGGTTTTCCTAGTTTTCAGTCGGTTGAGTTAATTATAAATTCAGTTGTGAAAAGCCTTTAGAGGCACCGAGTATTATGAATAAAATTTCAGATTTCTTTCTTGCAAACAGAGGACTGTTTTGCTATTTTAGTTTCCTTTAAACCATCGTGGTTTTCTTTTGGAAAATAAAAGCTGCAATACGTTGCAGAATCTTGGTTGTAGAATCAACCAGGTACACGTGTCGCTAGCTGCAGACCAGTGGTTTATTTCTTCCCTTTCATGCAGTGTTCGTTGATGTCAGCAATAGCAAGAGGACTTGTTGCTTTCAAGACCAGATTTGTTGGTGATAGGCCCACAACAGAGAGGTGAATCTGTAGAGATTTGAGGTGTCAAAGGGTAGATGACACAGGTGTGTTTGTGAAAGACTGCAATTCATTGCAGAATTTGTTGAGAGAAGTATCTGCAACACACGGCAGACTCCTCTGTCTTGGCCTAGTTTTGGTGATTGTCCTCAGGACAGATCTGCGAGTAGTATATTGATATTTAGGTCATATCGATTCAAGGTCCATTTAGTTAGGTACTTGCTTATTCATCAAGTTCATCTTAGACCCATTTAATTATTCAAGCTTCCGCTACAGTTCCAGATCGAGTTTTTGGTATATTCGTACCTAGCCTACATCAGAGTGGTATTCAGAGCTTTTGAGTTAATTGAGACTCCGACATCGATCTTACCTGTAAGTGGCTTATTTTATCACTAATATTATTTGCTGCAAGACTCTTTTGTTCTTTCACTGAGTTATGGCACGACGTTATAATTTTCGTCCTCGTCAAGCACGGATGGATGGCGGGATCCCTACAAATTCCGTTCCTCGGGTCAGAAGTGCTCCAGAAAGTGGCCCTACTCATCCGATGGGCAGTTCTTCAAGCAGTGGTCACCCCAGTTCGACTCAAAATAAGAATCTAAATATGGATCAGATAGTTCAGATGATGGCTAATATGGCACAGGATATAGCAGATTTGAAGAGACAAAGCAATCAGCGTCCCCCTACCATTCCTTCCGCTCATAACAGTCATTCATCATCGTCAGACGAGACACCACCTCGTTCTCCCTCTCCGCCTAGACGTCGACACAGATATGTAGACAGACGTCCAGAAAGGGACCATAAAACAAGTCTTGATTCATATGGCATTCGAGTTGACATTCCAGATTATTCAGGCAGTACCGAGCATGATGAGTTCGTCGAATGGATCGAGGCAATTGAGAATGCTTTTGATTGGAGAGAAGTTCTGGATGACATGAAAGTTAAGTTAGTTTCTTCTAAACTGAAAGGTAGAGCTATATCATGGTGGCAGAGGATTAAGACTGACAGACAGAGTCAGGGGAAATCTAAAATCCGAGACTGGCACAAGATGAAGAAATTGATGTTCAACACCTTTCTACCAACCAACTACAAGAAAGAACTATTCTCCAGACTGCAAAACCTTAAGCAAGGTAACAAGACCGTAGCAGAGTACACTGAGGAATTCAACCTCCTAGTATCTCGGAACAATCTCTATGAATCAGAAGAGCAGTTGGTCCAACGATACATTGAAGGCCTTCGAACTTCCATAGGAGATGCTGTTATGGCCTTTGATCTACTTGTTTTATCAGATGCATTTAAAAAAGCACGACACTATGAAAAAGTAGAGCGTCGCAAAAACAGGACCTATCAGGCTCCATCTAACAAGCCTGTAGGACGCAGTTCAGGTACCAAGAAGGGTACATCTTCAAAGTTTGTGACTCAGCCTTCATCTTCCAAGCTTAACAATTCCAGTGGCAAGCGCACAGTGACGTGTTTCAAGTGCAACGGTATTGGGCACTATGCTTCAGAATGCCCCAATCGAGCTGTGAATTTGGCCCAAGAAGAGGAACCAGTGGCAGAGATAGAGTCAGAGAAGTCAGATTCCATCCCCGAAGAAGAAATCAATTATGGTGAGTCAGGGGATAATCTTATGATCCAGTATTCTTTGTTCACACCAAAAGAAGAGATCAAAGACGAATGGCTTCGTATTAACCTTTTCCATACACGCTGCACTATCGGAGGCAAGGTATGTCATTTAATCATTGATAGTGGTAGTTGCAGTAACGTTGTTTCACTTGAGGTTGTTGAAAAGTTGAAATTGAAGACTCAAAAACATCCTAAACCCTTCCAAATGTCATGGTTAAAGAAGGGAGGTGAATTTGTGGTAGATAAGAAATGCCTAGTTTCTTTTCAAATTGGGGGAAAATACTACGACGATGTATGGTGTGACGTAGTACCCATGGATGCATGTCACTTGTTATTAGGCAGACCTTGGCAGTATGATAGAGATACCCATCATTATGGCCGCAAAAATATCTACTCATTCCACAAGGATGGTACCAAGCATATTTTGGGACCTTTGAGAGACTTAGAGAAAGTCCGGCCCAAAAAGGCAAATGTTAATCTGATCACCTTTTCTGAAATACAATTGACTGTTAAAGAGAAAGGAAAATTATTTGCACTTGTAGCCAAGGAAGTGGACACAGCGGAGAAAACCATCCCTCCACTGCTACAACCAATTATGCAAGAATTTGCTGATGTATTCCCTGATGAGTTACCAGCAGGGTTACCACCTATGAGAGATATACAACATTGTATTGACCTCATTCCAGGATCGACTTTACCAAACAGAGCTGCTTATAGAATGAGTCCCACAGAAAGTGCAGAATTGAATCGACAAGTATATGAATTAATAGACAGAGGCTTCATCCGTCACAGTATGAGTCCTTGTTCTGTGCCAGCACTATTGACTCCAAAGAAAGATGGCAGTTGGCGTATGTGTGTTGACAGCAGGGCTATCAACAAGATCACTATTCGTTATTGTTTCCCGATCCCGAGACTTGATGATATGTTGGATATGTTAGCAGGGGCAGTAATATTCTCCAAAATTGATTTAAAAAGTGGGTACCATCAAATCAGAGTCAGACCAGGTGATGAGTGGAAAACAGCATTTAAGACTAAAGAAGGCTTATATGAGTGGCTTGTTATGCCGTTTGGCCTTTCCAATGCCCCAAGTACCTTTATGAGGGTAATGAACCAAGTACTCAAACCTTTCATTGGTAAGTTTGTCGTAGTCTACTTTGACGACATTCTTATCTACAGTCGGAATGAGCAGCAGCACATTGATCATCTCCGCCAAGTTTTTGAGACCTTGAAAAAGGAACAACTATACGCAAATCCAAAGAAATGTACTTTTATGACTAACGAAGTTATTTTCTTAGGATATGTTGTGAGTACAGATGGCATCAAGGTAGATGAAGCAAAGGTAGAAGCAGTGCACAACTGGCCGACGCCCAAGAATGTACATGAGGTGCGTAGTTTTCATGGCTTGGCTTCTTTCTACAGACGATTCGTCAGGAACTTCAGCATGATTATGGCCCCTTTTACGGATTGTTTGAAAAAGGGTGAGTTCCAGTGGACACCAGCCGCGGAAGAAAGCTTTCAGACTATCAAGCAGCGGTTGACTGAAGCCCCAGTCTTAGCCATTCCAGATTTCAAGAAGCAGTTTGTGGTTGACTGTGATGCATCTCATACTGGTGTGGGTGCAGTCCTCAGTCAAGAACAACGACCAGTTGCATTCTACAGTGAGAAGTTGAACGGAGATCAGAAGAGGTATTCTACATACGACTTAGAGTTCTATGCTATTGTACAAGCCCTCAGACACTGGCGTCATTATCTTCTCCATCAGCCTTTTGTGCTTAACTCTGATCATCAAGCACTGAGTTACATCAACGGGCAACACAAGCTCAACACCCGGCACTCCAAGTGGGTTTCTCTTATACAAGCATTCACTTTTGTCGTACAACACAAGTCTGGAGTTCAAAACAAGGTCGCAGATGCTCTCAGCAGGAAATCAGCCTTGTTGACTCAGATGCGGGTGCAGGTGCTTGGATTTGATACTTTTCAAGACCTATATCAGCATGATCATCACTTTGAACCAATTTGGCAACAACTTAGCCAAAATCGACCTTGTGGCGAATATAGTATGCAGGATGGCTACATATTCAAAGATTCTAGACTATGCATTCCGCAATGTTCACTACGAGAGAGGCTAGTCAAAGAACTACATAGTGGTGGACTAGCAGGACATTTTGGTAGAGATAAGACCATGGCACTATTGGAAGAGAAGTTTTATTGGCCTCGTATGAAGCGAGAGGTGAGCAGTTTTGTCAACCGTTGTTATATCTGTCAAACAGCAAAAGGACACTCTCAAAATACAGGGCTTTATACTCCTCTCCCTGTTCCAGCAGCACCATGGGAGGATGTATCCATGGATTTTGTCTTAGGTTTGCCGAGGACGCAACGAGGTATGGATAGCATATTAGTTGTGGTGGATAGATTTTCTAAGATGGCACACTTCATTCCATGCAAGAAGTCTTCAGATGCCTCACATGTAGCGGCATTGTATTTAAAAGAGGTCGTCAAATTGCATGGTATTCCAAAATCTATCGTCTCCGATAGAGATACAAAGTTCATGAGTCACTTATGGCTTTCTCTCTCGCGACAGTTAGGTACACAGTTGAAGTTTAGCAGTGCCTATCATCCACAAACCGACGGCCAAACTGAGGTGGTTAACAGGACTTTGGGTAATCTCCTCAGAAGTTTGATTGGACGGAAGCCAAGGCAATGGGATTTGATTTTACCACATGCTGAATTTGCCTACAATCGCTCGACAAGTCGTACGACAGGTCACAGTCCATTTCAAGTTGTATATGGTTCCAATCCCAACAGTGTCATAGATTTGGTGCCATTACCTTCAAAAGGACTAACATCTCAAGTAGCCGATGATTTAATTGCAGAGATCAAACAGTTGCATAAACAGGTACGTCACAATATTGAACAGAGCAATCTCAAGTTCAAAGAAGCTGCAGACAAGCACAGGCGACAGACCGTTTTTGATGCAGGTGATATGGTATGGGTACACCTCCGGAAGGAGCGATTTCCAACGGGCACCTATGGCAAACTGAAGATGCGCAACATAGGTCCGTGCGAGGTTCTAAGGCGGATTAATGATAATGCTTACCAAGTGAAGTTGCCAGAAGGTCTCAGTATTTCCGACGTTTTTAATGTGTCCGATTTATGCATCTATAGTGGAGATGAAGATTTCAGTGATACAAACTCGAGGACGAGTTCTTTCCAAGACGGAGAGAATGATGCGGACATCGGTGACAAAGAAGATGAGATTTTGGTCTTGTCATTAGATTTTTATGAGAAGTTCTATGGGATGTCCAATAACAATGAATCCTATCAATTGGACCATGGAACTCAGCCCAAGAATAGGCCCAGCAGAGTGGCCCAGCAGAGCAGGCCCAATGGTTAAAGAGGTGCAGACAGTTGTGAATTAGAATCCTAAGTCAGCTAGGATTTTAATTAAATTAGGACAGTTTCTTTGCCTTGTTTTATTAGGATTATTGTTAGTTTAATATTTGTTTTCAATTAGGATTGTGAGGGTCGGCTCACCAAGTGTTTTTCTTTTTTGGTTTTCCTAGTTTTCAGTCGGTTGAGTTAATTATAAATTCAGTTGTGAAAAGCCTTTAGAGGCACCGAGTATTATGAATAAAATTTCAGATTTCTTTCTTGCAAACAGAGGACTGTTTTGCTATTTTAGTTTCCTTTAAACCATCGTGGTTTTCTTTTGGAAAATAAAAACTGCAATACGTTGCAGAATCTTGGTTGTAGAATCAACCAGGTACACGTGTCGCTAGCTGCAGACCAGTGGTTTATTTCTTCCCTTTCATGCAGTGTTCGTTGATGTCAGCAATAGCAAGAGGACTTGTTGCTTTCAAGACCAGATTTGTTGGTGATAGGCCCACAACAGAGAGGTGAATCTGTAGAGATTTGAGGTGTCAAAGGGCAGATGACACAGGTGTGTTTGTGAAAGACTGCAATTCATTGCAGAATTTGTTGAGAGAAGTATCTGCAACACACGGCAGACTCCTCTGTCTTGGCCTAGTTTTGGTGATTGTCCTCAGGACAGATCTGCGAGTAGTATATTGATATTCAGGTCATATCGATTCAAGGTCCATTTAGTTAGGTACTTGCTTATTCATCAAGTTCATCTTAGACCCATTTAATTATTCAAGCTTCCGCTACAGTTCCAGATCGAGTTTTTGGTATATTCGTACCTAGCCTACATCAGCCAGCAAGCTTGAACCTGTCTTGATCTAACTGAATTGGGCTGGATATAGATTCTTTTAAAGGCTGTGGGCTGGATTCTGACTTGTTGATTTGGCTCCAAAACTCTGGGTTTGGGTTGATAACCTCTTACAAGCCTCATATGGTTCAGTTTCATCATTAGCATCATCATCATTCAAACTTTTGTCCAATCTATTTGGATAGAAATGTACATTTTTGGGTGGAATGTGTAGGCCTAAGAGTTATGTCCTGTAGCCCTTTTTGTAGAACATGATGGGCTAAACTGTGACATGTTAAATCTGTAAGCAATTATATCCTCAAGCCCGGCCCGTTTAGTTTGGAGCTATAAACTGAGCCTGAACCCAGTCCATCATTAGCGTTTAAAGAAATAGTTGTCTCAAGACAGGTTGCAGACTTCCACTTGGCCTGGCCCATTTACAGTTGTAAGTATGGGACATATTCAATAAGATCATAAAAACAACCTTAGTCTTGATAAACGTAAATGGGCCAGACCAATTTCAGCTAAGTTTCAGCCCACCAAATAAATGTATAAATATTGGCCCCTATGGAGTCTTCTTAATTGGGTTATTTTGTGTTTTCTCTGTGTAGTTTGTACTTTGTAGTCTTCTGTATGTGGCTCTCTTCCAGCTTGATTTTTTTAATAATATTCCATAAAAAAAAATATAATATTTTTAATAAAAAATATAATACTTTTGAATAGAAAAATATGTACCAACTGCTCCATTGTCTAAACTCTAAAGCACCTAATCGAGTTGAGATTGGCGTGAGCGTAACGAATATAGTATTGATTGATCACTACTTTAGCAATAAATAAATATTAACATATTTGAATATGATATAAAAGTATTTATTTAATATTTTATTATATAATATTGATTTCACTATTAAACTTAATGGTATTAAGATATGCTGCGTTGAACCCAAGCTTGATTAACCACGAAGCCCAAGGCCAACACAGGCCTGAAAGATAGAGCCAAGCATACGCCCGACCTGCCTGATGGGTCGGAAGAGAAGCCTGAGCTTATTTATGTATGGCATTCCACGTTTCATTTTGGTTTCTTTTTTTTTTTTTTTTTGTCTTTTTACTATTTTTTGGAGTTTATGGTCTAAAGAGGCCTACTGTTGTTTCCATCAAATATGTGTTTAACAGGAGAAGTTTTTTTTTTTTTTAACTATATATTTACAATATAGTTAAATATATTTACAAGATTCAGCCGATACGATGTGTACTGGTCAAATCGTTGCAAGTTTTCAAGCGTTGTTATGTATCAGCCACAATGCACCCAGGTGTCGTCATCGTATAATCATTAATAATCAATCAAATAATGGTGTATCCTGCCAATAACACTTTAATCTTTTAATATAGCTACTTTATGAATCATTCATATTAGTGAAAAGGGGGTTCACAAGCCATTGCCAATCATCAATGGAATCAGCAAAGGATCCTTTATAGAGTAAAAGTGAGTTAAATGGATCCAATAGTTGATGTTAATGGGTTATTGAATGCACCCATCTCTTGTCTTTGATGTGATTTAATCACACTAATTAACTTAATTGATTAAAACATGAGATTAGGATATTAGTCTGTTTGTATAACCAACCAATGAACCTAATGTAATTGAGTAGTTAAACCTAGTGTGAGAGGAGAATCTTAAGGAAAAAAGGTTTAAGGTTAAGCTGTCCCTTGCAATGGTTATTAGTATGTCATTATACATCTCCTTCCATCACTTTTCCATTTGATAGAATCTACAAAAATGACATTAATGAATAAATCACAATATTAAATTGCTTACTGAACCAATCAACTGAGAGAGGGTCACAAAACCTAGAATACACCATTATTTAATTGTAGAGTTATGATTATATAATCACAATATTAAATTGTAGAGTTATGATTATATAATCACTTGTCTTAATCCACTAGTATGATGACTGCATTCACCTTATTTATATGCTTGTATGACAGGTTACTTCATTCAGAAGTCAAGAAGTGGAAGAAGGCATTTGCCAAGTTCTTGCTCACATGTGGCTAGATTCTGAGATCATTTCAGGGTCTGGTAGCAATGTTGCATCCACTTCGTCATCCTCTTCTTCCTCTCTGTCATCGAAAAAAAGCACTCGATCACAGTTTGAGAGGAAACTTGGGGACTTTTTTAAATACCAGATTGAATCAGATACTTCATCTGTTTATGGAGATGGTTTTAGAGCTGGTAATCGGGCAGTGCTTCAGTATGGCCTCCGGCAGACCCTTGACCATATTCAGTTGACTGGTTGCTTTCCTCATTGAACCAACATTGATTCTGACATGCAATTTGCCCATATCTAGATTGCGTAGCCCTCATATTAGAAGTCTAGGGCTAGTGCATACACATGGGCATCATATGAGATTAGCCATTTGTACCATTCAAAAATTGAATAACAAAAATAAAAGAAAATTATACAAAGAGGAGAGAAATCATTTGTTAAGACGCCATTGCTGCCACTGTGATTGTTTATGGACAGTATACACTTGTGAATATTATAATAAGAGACCTCAATTCACATGTATCTTTAAAACACAAATTTTGCCTAATGATTCTTTTTCTTTCTATAGAGATTTTCAATCATATTTCATTTTAGGAGTTGCTGCTTTTCTTTCTCCTCTTCCTCCTCATTCTCGCCCACCACTGTATTGTAATCTATTCCAAAAGCCATGAAACCTAGACACCATGATATCAAGATTGGGTTCATTGGATGGTGAGATTTCACCTCTATAATCATTGATGTATACTTTGTTGCATGTTTTGCCGACATTTATGAATTATGATGGTAGCTTCTCTGTGGTGGTTTACAGTTTTGGAAACGAAAATGAAGTTCTACAGTTTGCCTAATTTTCGTGATTGCCTAATTCCACCCTTTGAACATTCATAACTGGCATTCTTGATCTTCACTTTTTGCTAATTATGTGATGATCCCTGAGAAAATTGTTTGAATTTTAATATGTGAACTGAAAATTTCTCATACTTGGCACTTACTGTTGTGTTTTAATTTTTTCCATGCTTTTGTACTACGATTAATTCATTAAAATAAAGAAAGCATTTAAGTTGAAAAATAAACACACTTTATGGTGGCCTGTTTAGTAACTTGGGATTGTAAGGGAGAATGGGAATTTTATGGAATTTATAAACTTTCGCAGTTAGAGTTCTAAAGTGGGAATTATGAAATTCCATAGAATTGTTAAAACAAATACCATAGAATTCCAATTACAGGGATTTACAAATTTTTATCTCATCATCGTCAAAGCCATTTCTATTCTTATAAACTAATAATATATTGAGGCACTTCTTGGGAGGTTTGGTTACCATATCTGAGCTCTGGTTCTAGGTTTGGATGGACTTTTATTCATGACTAAAGTGTCTAAGCTTCTTAAAATACCTGATTAATCTTTGGAGCATGTGAAAGTCTCCATATCTACACATACCGGATAATTCTAAAGGAGTGGTTCTTTAGAGTAGAGTAGAAATCAAACTCAGGACTCGTCCTTCCTGACGCAGGTTCCTGACAATTACTCTAACCTAATCTAATAAATCTCCACTGATGTGTCGGAGTTGAATAATTTATTTGACCATTAACTGCAGCATAAAAATGAACCACTGAGCCATTTCAATTTGGCATTATAAGAGAACAGGCAATTTGAATTGTTTCGAATCATTCAAACAGCTCATTGTTAGTTTTCGTGGATTGATATTATTAGACTAGATGAGATGTGTTTCATGCATGTCATTATTGTCTTCTTCATTGTTAAAGTTGCCACTAATAAATGGGTTTAAGAAGTAATACTTATTTGGGGTTATCGTGCATGCTATCACTGAGATTTATGATTTGGACAAACTAGAATGAATATATTTGTAATAAATTTATAAGTTTGATTCATTGGGTTCATGTTTATGGTCACTAAGAAAGTATCCATTGTGAACTGGTTTGCTGTAAACTGGATGACTAATTAGTTTTATAGATTCGCCGTGGAATAGGAAGCCTGACAGATTTCTAACTTGAAAAAATTATTTTAAGTATATTTTCGAAGGCTAGATAAGACTTGAGCCTTAATCTAACGGTGAGCATTTCTCGGAATGAGTTAAAGTTGGGTATGAATCTAAATCACAGAATGTTAAATGAGTATGATGAAAAAAAGTTCTGCAAACATAGATCCAATAAGGAAACTAATCATCATGTTCACAATAAACCAATTCTCAACTGATAATTTCTCATCAGTGAAATGATGCAACAAGAGTCTGATCATGAACTAAGGATAGTATAGACTTTGCCTCAATTGGAAAAACACGTTGGCACCCATTTGAGTGTCATATTTTTGTACATTCTATCAACAAATGTGGTTGGGTACTTTTTAGAGAAGCTGCTTTTGTACCCACTTCACAAAATCTTGGATTTTTTCCTGTAACGGTAACCATCCGTGATAGAGAACCGACCCCGAGACAAAATATTGTCCATTTTGACGGACCTGGAATTCACCAAGTCGGGCTCACAGCTTTATTTTTCGGTACACGAAAACGTGTCATGCCTAAGGGAGAGAGAATCCACCTTATAGTGAGGACTCTGAATGCTTACTTTTCCAATGTGGAACTAATGTCCAACCCAAAATCCACCAGGCAAGCGAGACTCTTCACCGCCAGAGTGACTGCAATCCACTGGACTCGGCATCAATCCGTGTTTTATAAACCACTTGGCTTAAAAGGGTTTCTGCAATGTAGCGTCATGTAATCACTGAATGTCATTTCAAAGGAACAGAGACTTTCAGTATGTACCAGTCGAACCTCATTCTTATATGGACCTGACTATTGCAAAAAGAAGAAAATAACATTGAGACAATGTTTGTGGTGAAATTATTGGTTTAGATGGATGGATATGGCAACCAGAAAAGATAAAATTAAGTAGGCAAACATGAAAGGAAATCAAAGATGGGATGTGCAAGAGACTGATTTATCTTTTCATGTTATCTGAGATGGTTTTGAATATGCACATAAAAGACAGAAAACAGCTCCTATCTGAAGAATTGAAGTGTCAAGGGGAGTGGGAGAAGGGAAACGAACGAAGAGATTGGACCAAGTGGTCAGAGGTGATGCCTCTGAATGTACAGTGAGAGTAAAATAACTAACAAAATTAAATCTACATGATGATGATAATACAATAGAACACATCAATTTACACTCTACACATTTAGTCAGTTGTGTTCTGCACAAAAACAGAGTAGAACAAGTGCAGACTTGTGTTGCATCTATCTCTTCCTACTTTCAGCTTCAAAACTTTCAACAGTATAGGATTCCCACATTTGTGAATCCACCAGGATTCTTGAGAGAGTCGACACAACCTCATCCATGCTCGGCCTACTTGCAGGATCTTGTCTTAAACACGCGACGCTTAATTTGGCTACACCCTTTGCCAGATCCATATGATAGGCACCATGTAGACTTGCATCCATCAAGTCACCAAGCTCAACTTCTGTATTCCCACCTTCAAATATGGAGATTATTGCCCTTGACAAGAACCTCTCTCCTTTGTCACTCTTAATGATGGCACCTTTTCCTGTAATCAATTCCAACATCACAACCCCTAATGCGTAGATATCGAGCTTTGGGGTTACAAGTCCAGTCTCTAAGTACTCTGGTGCCATATAACCTTTGGTACCCACAATATTCTTTGTCAATGCAGAGTTGCTTTCATGCCTGGCTGCATTTCTTGCAAGACCAAAATTTGCAATCCTTGCCCGTAGGTTGCCATCCAGAAGAATATTGCTGCTCTTGATATTCTTATGAACATGTGCAGGATCTGTGAAGTTGTGGAGATAGTGAAGCCCATTGGCAATGTCGAGAGCAATTTGAATTCTTCGCTTCCAACTCCGGACACTCAAGTAAGTCCTGTCACTTAGCCAATCTCTTAGAGATCCATTTTCCATGTACTCGTAAACAAGGTAGCAGTTCTGTTGACCTGTGCATATACCATAGAGCCTTATCAGATTGAAATGGTTGATCTTGCTCAGTATTTTTACCTCCTTGGATGCATCCTGAGTCATTCTTTTAATGGCTAGTACATTCCCGCCAACCTCTCCACGGTAAACAGACCCTCTGATCTTGCAATCGTAGCTGAAATTGTTTGTAGCTACACAGAGTTCCTCATATGTGTACACTTTCAAGATCTTTTCGACACCAGCAATGCTAGCATGAAGATCTTCTGATGGAACACACTTCTTCCCCTGTTTCCGTTCTTCTTGACCCTTCATTTTCTTTCTTCTATGGTGAACAAAGCAAATTGAAAGTACCGCAATAAGACAGAGGATTGTAAGAGAACTGCCAACTGAGACTGCAACTATACGGATGCGAAGTCCTTTTTTTGACTTTTTATTCTTTGAATTTGAAATGGGTGGAGAAACAGGCTGTGGGAAATGAATTACTGTCTGGGAGCTAGAAGGTTCACTTGTCAAAGGGATCAGGATCGTGCTAAAAGGATCAATAGTAGGATTTTTTTCAGAGAAACCGTTTGCATCCCTTGTACTGTCTTGGCTCACATTAAATCTCTTGCTAAGGATGAAAACAGTATCTCCCAAATTGATTTGATAAGTTAACAGATACTTTATTCCATTTGAGGTTTGATTTCTAGTTGGACAAGCGCAACGTAGAGGAACTATCAATTCTAGACCACTCGACAAATTTGAACGACTAAACTTGTTCTCAACCATAAGAGAAGTGCAACTGGACAGCCCCTGATATGTGTCTTTTGCTGTTGTAAAATATGTCTCATCCTCGGTTTTAATAACATAAGATGAGTTGGCCTGATAATACGGACCTGAGCAAGAGCAATTTACAGGAACAATCACCTCCTTGTATGTCGGGAAGATCGTAAATCTAGAAACATTGTTGATATGGGCTAGTTCCGATTGATCTGAAGACATAAGATGTGAAATGGTGGGGACTGAATCATAAGGTGGATGAGATATGAAGATCAAGAAGGCTCTGCAAGACGGATTTTGTGAATTGCAGATGTACAGAACAGAAGTAGATGGTTCTTCATTGTCTTCGCTGCTGCAATCACTTACTGAAGTTCCTGGATATCTTTGTTGGGCATCGAGATTTGTAGTTAAAAAGGAGAAAAAGATGAAGAAACTAAGTAGAATCTGTTGCATGATCATTGTTACCTTAGCAGAAATGATTGAAATCTACATTATAACGTTGGGAATTTGAGGATATTAGGAGAAACCGGGATTTGCAGTGTCTGTAGAAGTCAAGAAAACGCGTCGAGATAAAAAATAAGAACAAAGACAGCTAAACTGCAGCTGACCAAAAGGGACAAGCTCTTATTGTATTCATTCTGGACTTCGTGTTAAATGAGAACAAAAACACAAAGAAATTAAGCTTTCCATATATCAATAAGGGGTCTTGGACCTGAATTTGTGATTGAAAGAGAGGTAAAATACAAAGTCCACTCTTGACTTGATCAAGTATGAATGTTTAAGAATTCATTCTTGTATGTTCCCTTTGTCTTTTTGGGGGGAGAAGAATCTCTATGGTTTTTTTTAAATTGAACAATCTACCACAGGCAATGTAGTCTTCTGATCCTAGCAACTGGTAGAAGCTTATTTCATGGATTCAATGGTTCAGATCGCATGTTCCCACTTAAGCCACTGTTTCTCATCCTTGAAAGTAGTATAGGTTTATTTTATTCTTATTTTTAAATTATAAGAGCCAAGTCTGATGACCCAGAAAGCAAGGGCCAGTTTGGATTTTGCAGAAATACCAAACACATGGAGAACTTCAGGTAAACGAACAGTCACGCGTTTGGTTATTTAAACACTTTCGAATTTCTAAATTCTAATAGGTTAGGTGGTGCTTGAATTGCACACATGCTATCCTCTCATTGACTTGGCCTTTCCTCCCATCTTTCACCCAAAATCTTTACTAGTAGTTGGATTATTAAATCCACTGCAGCTAGGAACAATGTCACAAATATCAACCGGTATTTTTAAATTTATCACATTTTTTTATCGGCAAACTATCATTACCGTATTAATAACACGTATTTATCAACACGATGGTAAAGTTCCGACAAAGTCATGTTAAAAAACGTAATAAATGAGCTTACGGTGGAAACGAAACAATCGAATTTTTAAGGATCTTTCTGATCTGGTGCGGTTTCTACTAGAGTCTTTGTCAAGTGTGCTTCTTGAGCTTCTACCCTTGTGGAGTTTAGAAATATCTCATCAGTGATATTTTGCGTGCCTGGAAAGAAAGTGTTGACTTAGCATAGATTTTTTCTTGTTACCTTTTTCGGGGTGAGGGTTGTAGTATATCTTTATTTGGATTTATTTTCTTGTTCTTTCACCTCTTATACCTCTTTTTTCTAATATATTAACCATTCAAAAAAAAAAAAACGCAATAAATGGTAATATCGCGATAATATCCATTAAATACCTAGTAAATTACCGGTAAATTCCTTATTAAGATTTTTATTTTATCATTTTTTTAATATTATATTTTTCGTGAGATTTTCCCGTTAATTTTCTGGTAAAAATCTGAGGATTTAAAAATATCTCGATATTACCAATTGCCGTTAATATTCCTAGAAAGGTATTTGTGACAATGGGTAGAAATCATCTAAAACATTATGCTAAAGGGGCCACTGCAAAACTAAAACTTAAAATAAAAAGGTTTTTTAACCATTAAATTCAAATACACTAAAATTAATGGTGAGATAATGATACAATTCTATGTTCTTGTTAATATAAGACTATAGAATCACTAAGTTCTTGATGTTTAGAAAATTCTAAATCCAAGGTGTTACTGCAGAAATTCGGGCTTCAAGTTATAGAGAAAACTCTAAGCTCAAGTAAAAGCCCCATTTGGATCTCATTTAATGGAAAAGTACAAATCTCATCTAAGGAAAATTGAATTTATGAATTCACTCACTCGAATCTTCGAACATTCGATTAGATAAAAATTGAATCCTCAATATTCTCAAGCAAATCTAACAAAAAATTCAACTAAAATAACTACACAACTCATAAGAAACACAATTGAAAACTAGAATACTAGGTTTTGTTGGATGCTAAGAAATCCTTATTTATAGTTGAAACACATGAGAAAAATAAAGAAAAGAAAATCCTACAAGCCTATGAATATCTCCTGCATGTGCAATCTCAATTGACACAAGATATATATCACAATTCCACAAACTTAGACTTATTTTCCATTAAATGCCATTTAATGTAAATTGGAGATCATTTGATAACAGAAATATGACCACTATGATAAAACTCATGTCATCCAATCCTATATTGACACTCGTTCAAATGACATTACTCCACCAATAAGATAATTACACATAATTATTTAAGTAAAACATAATATAAAAAAAAAAATTGAAGATTTAATGGGCATCCAACCAAGCTTACCCAAGTTGAATTACTTGGAAGAGAAGAAAGAGAGAGTAAATCTCTCTTCTAGGTGGCACCTACATCTTCTTGTTCTTTTAGGGTTTTCTCCATGTTGCACACACCTCTTTATGTTGATGTTGGTCCTTGTAATATTTGAGAGATTGTAAAAGATAAACATAAAACAAATGTTGAGCACTCGACCAATAAGTCAAAAGATCAAGAGTTAATGGAACATGTTAAATCACACCCTTTATCCCTAAGTCATTGATGAATTTCAACTCTCCATCATCGATAAGACTTCTCACACAAGAGACTCCATGCTGCAGTACTTGTAGCCCTTATTATCTCTGGTTGCCTTCATCAGGATTCAAACACAAAACCATACAATCGACTCTGATACGAATTGATGAGCACTTGAACAAGACACCAAAAGCTCCAAACCTAATGGAACACGTGAAATCAAGTACTTTATCCCTAAGTCATTGATGAATGTCAACTCATTTTAGTGGATTTCTAGGCCTACCAAAACAAAATCCACAAGCCCAATCGGATAAAAAAAAAAAAAAGGAGTTGGATGTTAGATATATAAGCTTAGGCCCTTCAACTAAGCATTTTTGGCCCAATAACTCTACGAGAAGATCTTCTCTTAGAGTTTGCAGGGGGAGAGAAAGGGTAGGGTTGGAGGGAAGCCCTTTACTTGGCTCCACCATTGCTGTTACTCCTTTCATTTGATTAGACTAAATAATTGCTAGCAAAAAGGAGACCAAAGCTTTGTAGCATTTATCTACAAACTATTGCCACAATATCAAATCTGAGTCATACCAAAACCCTTAGTATGGATGCTTAGAGGCCTTTGATACTTTGAACCCATCGAGGAGGCATTCCAATGATTGTGTTATAAAGGATTCATGCTTATTATCCTTTACATATGTGAGGAAGTTAGTTTTCAGTTATATCCTAGTTATATCTTGAAGCTAAATGCCCCCCTCAGTCATGTCATTCTTAGTGATGAAATTGCTTGTCTAATCCCAAGTTTTAACTCTGGTTCTTTGAACTTTCGGGGCCACCTCAATGCCATCCAAGCCATCCTCTCTAACTTCAATGCTGGTGAATTGATTTTTCCCATTTGTAAGAACAACTTGATCGCTGCCCTTGTTGGCCTCCTGTCTGGTGGATATTGCACTGGTATTTTCGCTGATTTTACTGGCATTGTAATACCCCAACCCAAATTAGGAATTAATTATAATTAATTGTAATTAATAAAATAATTTTTAGTCATTAATTATGAATTATTTTTCTCTAGTCTTGAAGATTATCAAATAAGTTTTCCAACGGATCTGAGTTCGACTCAATCCGAATCCGATAGCTCTTTTAATTAAGTTTCAAAGAATATATAAGTAAGTTATGAATATAATAATATTATTATTTTAGGCTTAAACCTTTGCTGTTGTATAAACTCAGTCATTTGACTTAATTTGAACTTCAAATTTTAGATTATGCATTATTTTTAAATTCTGGATCTAATGACATGTCAATCTCATTATAATTTCGCTAATTTATTTTACCCCTAAGTTTTAAAGTGGTAAAACCCCAATTTGACAAGGTAGAGGAAGTCCTAAAAATATACAGAAAGAGTCAGTACTCAATCTGTATTATAACTAAGCTGTTTATTTTTTTACACTCTAAAATAGTGAGTTTTTTATATTTATTTCAAGCCGTAAAATATGGGCCGTTGAATAATCTTTCACTTGGAAAATGTGGCTTTTGACTTCAAAACACTTTGAAACTTTAGGATGTTTTTATCAGACAAATTTACTCTATCAAAGTATAAGATTGGATACTTTAAAAAAGAATCTTGAAGATTAGGAGATTTTGTTAAAACGGTGATTTTTAGCAAAAACACTGGGTTTTTGAGATATATTTCACTCCAAATTTTAATACCATGCTTAATTTTTAATACCTGACCTATTGAACCAATTGTATCAATTTAGTGAGACCCTGAAATACCCCGATAAAAGAAATGACATAGATGTAAATAGTAAAAAGAATAAACTAATATTATATTACAAAATAATATCAAAAAACAGATGAAAGATAAGTTTCAAAGTTACGAATGTAGCTTGTAGTTGTGCTAGAAGATTACAACACCGCCAATTGCCTATGTCACTGTGTGGTAGTTGTAATAATAATTATAAAATATATAATAATAAATACATAGTTATTAAAAACCTATAAAGCTAATGAATAGCTTAGGCAACTGGTATGGTTAAAAAAATCCATACGGTTGCTTATAAATAGGAGTCATCGGAGAGGAAACAAGAAAGGAAAAAAAAAAAACCCTTAAAGTCTTTATGCTTCTTTCAAAACAGTAAGTTCTCTCTCTCCTATTTTTCTTTCATCTTCTTTCTCTTGCTTTGGCCATACCAGCAGCAGCCGAACGTTCGGATTTTCCTCATTCTTTTAAGGGTTTTCAAATTTAGTCAATCTTACACAGAATTTTACACCCCAAAGTATCAAAATAATTCTATTCTTATTAACTCCATAACAAGTTATGAGTAAAATAGCTTAGTATTGGGGTTAAAAAAAATGAGATTTTTTTTTATATAGAGGAAAAATAGATTTCCTCTTAAAATTTAAATTTCACCCTCAAGATTTGTATTTTTTTACGTTCAAAATATAATTTTTGACCATAAGTAAAATCGAGAAAAAGATTAACCCCAGCTGACTATTGTGTGTTTATTTTTCCACCTTGTGTGTTTAAATTCCTGTACTGTACCCTCTGGGCCAAATTCTCAATACGTCTCCATGGTCCTTCTTCCAGAAGACAATACGAGGATAGGGCACTGAGTATTTTTATTTACTTTACTGTCTCTTTACCCTCTGGGCCTCTCACAATACGTCTCCATAGTCTTTTCTCCAGAAGACAATACGAGAGAAGGCACTGAGTACTTTACATTTTTCATTTTATTATAATGTTTTAGATGGCTGACAATTAACTTTCTGAAATAATCTAAAGAAGTAGAAAGAGCCTAGGTGACTCATTACACATATCATGTTTTTTTTTTGGAAGCACGGGGTTTAGGAAATTATTATGTGTATATACTGATAAATAGAAAAATTATATATTTTACTCTATCTTACAGATTTTCTGTGAAAAACTCAACCGGAGAATGTGAGGAGACTCGAACCAACACTTGTATTGTGCTATATTTTAAACCCACTAACACCAGACTGAAATGGGACCCATGGTCAATTAAAGATGGAAAAGACTATATAGGTCCAGAATACGAGACCTGACACTGCCTACATGTAAGGGATGTAAATGTTCTAACTGTTTAGAACGTAGGCGTTAAAATGGTGTCGGGGAGTCGAGGACTTATAGTCTCTAACGTAGTATGGACCCATAGAGTGTTTGGAAATTGACGGATAAAAACTGGATGAAGGCATTCGAGTTATTAAATCCAGTTTTATATGTTGGTGTGATATTGATTATTTTATTGATTTCTTATACTGGTATTTGATACACCAAATGGTAAGGCTGAAATATGGTGGTTCTCTCAGAATAAGTCCCTGTGTAAGGAGGGCACTGGAAATCAAGCATTATTATGCATTTGACATTTGCATGTGATAATTATGTTCATTAGTTAAATCTGTGAAAAATAATAACTTTATAAAGTTGGATATTGGCCGTTGGACTATAATTGCTGAGATTAGCCGAACACCGTTTGCGAATTGTTGGGTTGGATGTGTTAGTAGGCTATGGTCGATCGCCATCAACCGTTGGTGTTGGATGGGCTAGTAGACCGGGTCATGGAGACCTTGTGATGTTAGGCCAAACGTCATTTGCGAACCGTTGGGTTGGACGTGTTAGTAGGCTATGGTCGACCGCCATCAACCGTTGGTATTGAATGGGCTAGTAGACTGGGTAGCGGAGACCTTATGCACTTGCAAGTTGCTAAATGGAGGCTGACCTCGGTAAAAATTGATAAAACTCCTTAGAAAGTGATCCTACGGTGAAAATGGGTTAAGTGGATTAACCACATTATATTCATGAGACATGCATTATTGTTTCATGTATTATGTTGGATGTTATGGTGAAAATGAGTTAAGTGGATTAACTGCGTTTCATTTATGGAACATGCATTGTTATTTATTCCATGAATATTGTATGTTGGATTTTATGGTCTCCTCACTGGGCTAGTAGCTCACGTCCCTTACAATGCAGAGTATGAGCTGGAAGATGGAATAGAGGAACCAATGGTGCCTCGTTAGGAGTCGGAACTTGGAACTTGTCTGTGGTTTCCCGTACATGTAAACTAAGCATACCTTTGGCTATTTTGTGTGTTTTTATTATAAATATGCCTCATGTAGTATAAAAAACTTATGTTTATAAGTTTTAATGTCGTATACATTATATCCACTATATTTCGTTCGTAACACTGATGAGATAAATAAAAATATTCGTTGTGTGATATGGGTTTGTATATGGGGACATATGGTATATGTTTGAGTCCATGTGTAAAGAGCACGTGTGACATTTTCTATGATCGAGTTTTGGTAAACTTGAAGATCCAGCCTAGTTATGACGTTGACTGATTAGAGTTTATTGTTAAAAAAAAAAAAAAAATTAGTCGCGTTCCGGGCCCACATTTAGGTTCAGGGCGTGACAGGCATCCCACAGTAAGATATCTGCTTTGCATTTCCCCTCGATATTGGCTTTTCTAGGGGCTGATATTTCTTTTTTGATTTTTTAGGCCTGACCCAGGCTATGGGCTTCTCTTGTACATACTTTTTGGGCTCTCTTGAATAATATCTACTAACCGATTCATTCAAAAAAGTAAATATAATCATGTTTTCTAATATATTAACTCAAATTCTTTTAAAAAAAACTTCTTTTTCTATTATGGACTCTATTTTTTCTTCTATTTAATCAAATAAGTAGATTTATCATTGTGGACTTGAAAATGCAACTCTAAGGAGACTAGGATGTTTATTTTTAAGAGGGAGACTACATATTTATCATAGATTGATCTCACATAATTAGGTGAGATGGATAGAAGATTATATTAATGATAGAAATGAAAGGAAACTGTGTTGGGAATGTGTAGCTCAATTCTAATGAATTGAGACCATGATTTTATCTCAAAAAATCATGGCAGCACTTACACATACCCGGTTTTCCTGCCTCTACACACCCGAATCCTGATTTTCGTGGTAAATTATCATTTTACCCCCGCGTTTCCAATCATTCGAATAAATGCCCAGTTCATTTTGGCATTTATTCAAATGAATGGGCTGAACAATAACACGGAATACTGTTCAACCCATTCATTCGAATGAACATTTCATCGTATACAACAGATTCATTCGAATGAATACCTTCAAACGTGCATTCATTCGAATGAATTAGCTGATTCATTCGAATGAATGTATCAGAGAGAAACATTCGAATGACAGTCCCTCTTGTTTATGTCATTCATTCGAATAAATCAACTCATTCATTCGAATGAATGAACATATATGTCAGTTGATTCATTGGAATGAATACCTTGAAAACATGCATTCATTCGAATGAATCAGCTGATTCATTCGAATGAATGTATCAGAGACAACCATTCGAATGACAGTCCCTCTTGTTTATGTCATTCATTCGAATGAATGAACCCATTCATTCGAATGAATGACATGAACAGTGTCCATTCATTTGAATGAATGCAACTTAATATATAAAGGCAGCTGATTCTTTCAATTGATTCACCAAACCCTAAATCTCTCCCTCATTCGAAGCCGTCTCTCGTTTTGAAACCCTAAACCAAAGCTCTCCCTCTCCCTTTCACTCTCCGGCTCCAACTGTGTCTCCCTCATTCTCAACTCTCCCTTTCCTGATTCTAAGCTCTCCTGTCCCTCATTCGCAGCTCCCTCTCCCGATCCCAGTCGTTCGGTTAGCCCTTATCCCCATTCATTCGAATCACACCTCCATTCATTCGAATCACACCCCCTTTCATTCGAATCACACCCCCATTCTCCCTCTTTCTTCTTTTCTTTCGAAAAAACCACCTTTTAACCCATGGCATCTTCGAAAAGGAAAACAACCTCAACAAGGGGAAGGAAAAAACAAAAGAAGGACACGGCATTCGACCCCAACTATTTTGTATCTTCGGAAGCCGCGACCATGTACAGAGAGGATTTTTCCACACGGTCCTATACTTAGTAAAATCGTGGACCTTTCATTTTTCACACAAGTTAGCTTGAAAGTTGAATCTTATTTTGAAAAAATGGGTTGGGGGTCTTTTTTGGTATTAAAATGTGATATGTATCCTACATTAGTTAAAGAATTGTATGTCAATGTACAAAGAATTGATGATGAGTCGATTAAAACATCTGTCCGAGGCCAAGAAATTGTTGTTACACGGAAAAGATTGGACTACCTATATAATTTCCCCAAAGATGCTATTAGAAAGTACGACAGTCGTACATAGCCCATTGATATTGAGGGCTTTGATGTTTTGGTAACCCTCAAAGAAATCTGTGAGAGGACAGGTATTACAGAGAAGAAGACCCCCTCTAAAGAACTTAATATTAGAAGCACAAATCATCCATTAGATAGTTGTCAACTGTCTTTGCTCTAGAAAAAGGCATACTACTGTGATATGGTTCGATGTCTTTTTGATTTGGTGCATCATGAATGGAAAACAAATCTCTCTCTCCCATATCATCATCAGTCACATGCGCGCATGCCGGAAGACCAAAAGATGTAGTCTTCCGTACGGTCTTTTTCTATGTTCATTTTTTGAAGAATGCAGAATCCCTCTTCCCCCCGATGATAAAATTTGTTTAGACCGATTTGATTATTTTAATGATTCAACTTTGAAGAATATGGGATTCCACCTCGACACAGTGAGTAAGAAATGGCTATCCAAAGTTGTCGAGGCACCTCAACTTGAGCCACCTGAGCCATCTGAGCCGGGCGAGGCACGCGAGCCACGCGAGGCAGGGACTCTTCCTCAAGAAAGATCAACTGGAATCAACATGCAGCAGATTCTTGATAGCATTTCTGCTTTGGAGGAGAAGATGGATCAGAGATATGATCAGGTTTCTGTAAGGTTGGATGCTATGCAGAATCAGATTATAGATACTTTGAGGTTGGCAGTGCTTATAGCATAAAAGAGGGGGATAACAGTATTAAGAGCAGAAGCAGATGGAAGTTTACGAGCAAGGGTATCTAAAGAATATGCAGGAGCCGCTTTTGCCCCTGTTCGTCCATTTGGATTAGCAGGTTCAGCTTTAGGAGCAGCATCTGGCACCCCTGCTCTTCCATTTCGATCAGCAGCTTCAGCTTTAACAGTAGCATCTGGCACCTTGTTCGTACATCTGGATCAGCTATTTCAGGAGTAGGATCTGGCACTCCTACTCGTACATCTGGGTCAAGTGCTTCAGCTTCAAGAGTAGGATCTGGCACCCCTGGTAGTCCATTTGGAGCAGTTTCAGGCTCCCCTGTTCAGCCGAGTGGATTAGTAGCTTCTGGCCACTTTACTCGTTCGACTGGATTAGCAGCAGCTTCTGACCCCCGTATTCGTTCAACTGAAGTTGAAGTAGCTTCAGGCCCCCTTGCTCGTCCGACTGGAGTTGCAACTGCTACTGGCCCCCGTTCTGTTCTGAGTCGAGCACCAGCAGTTTCTCGACCCCGTCCTCGTCAGATTGCACTTATTCTATATGTACCTCCAATTCATGCACCTGCTTCTACACCTGCCTCCACTCCTCCACCTGTTGCACCAATTGATGCACCTGTTTCTACACCTGCCGCCACACCTCCGACTGTTGCACCAGTTGATGAACCTGCTTTTGTACCTGCTGCACCTCTTGCTTCTGCTTCTGTACGTGCCACCGCACTTGTCGTTGCACCTTCTGCATCTGCTCTGGATAACTCTTCTATTTGATATACTTTTTTTTTTATATTGACATATAAAAAAGATGTAAATTTCATATTTTGAATGAACATGTTCTATTTATCAAATGTCATTGTAAATTGGGTGCTTACTTTAAACATATTATTTTGAACAGATGTTGTTGTAAATTTGATATTTTGTAGCCTTGAAAAGCATAATATGGTCCTATTAATTTAATTTCATACTTTCCATAATCACATTCAAACTGACAAGAGCATTCTTAACTTAAATATGAGAATAAATCGGAAGTCGTTCAAGAGAGTACATTACCTTCAAATGGATATATTTTCATCAAAAGTCAAAACAAAGTACATTTATATACTTAAATCAATACATTTCAACTCTTATCTTCAACAGAGTATATTTATACTGAAATGAATACATTTTCAGTATAAATTGAATATATTTCCACTCCTATCTTCACTTCATTGATTCAACCATTCTTGTAAATCGTCATTATCTCTAAGATCACCAGACCACTGCATAACATTTAAAAAAAATCAAATTAGAACATATGGAAGAATTATATGTCGATTTGTCAATACATATCTATATCAATTAAGGAAAGAACTTACTTGGGATATGACAGAGTTATATGTCGATTCGTCACCAAAGTTGTAAGATCCACTATCCTGTGGAAAATATATTTTGAGTTGTTAGTCTTTATTATCTTATTATGACTATAGAAAATATATGAATATGCACTTACTTGGTCAAGTTGAGAGAAACTCGTTATTTGTGATTCATGAAAATCATGTTGATTTGGAGCAGCATTTAAATCTATACTCGAAGATACAGATGCAGAAAGAGTAATTCTATTTGGACATGTTGTAGAATTATGACCAGTATTTTTGCAAACTGTTCATCTTCTTCCATTCAGTTGATTCTTTATAATCTCAAATGCAGAAGGATTTCGACGTGTAGATGTTTGGCCTTGTGATGAATTCCTTAAGCTTGGATGACGTACTCTAGAATATTGCATAATAGGGTGACTGACTGGCTTATCATGGATGACAATATTTTGAGATGATTTAAAAGCATCTCTTGATCATACGAAGACAAATGTCCATATTTGTTCTTAATACCTTCAAAGTGTACAACTAATACATCCCCAGGGCTCCTCCTTTCAATCCTCAAGTCGTCCAATGAGATCAAGTCGATTCTCCATTATGGGTGTATATCATCCCAATGTAATTTGTCCATCTATTGCATTTTGTGCGCACACAGTAGGCCCATTGAAGTTGTAAACTCTTCCGTACAAATGTGTGAAAATGACTTATTCATAAGCATAGCATATTGGTTGTAAACCTCACTCATTGCGAAATGAGAAACTTTACCGTTCAATTCATCAAAAAAAGGAATAAACATATCACATGCAAACCGAATCTTCTCATCTTCAAGTTGAATCTTTAACTCTTCAAATTGATTTTCAATGACATGGGCTATCTTTCTTCGGACAACATCTAGGTTATCAGTAGATGTAGCTATATAACTTTTCAGAACAGAATGTACACCTCAACTCTTGAAATAGCTCGATTCTTAAAATATAAATACCAGCCGATCCATGCCTTGACAAATTGTTTTCTATGTGGAATCCATGTCTTTGTTAAGTAGCTCACTGCTTGCGAATTATCTCTGAAATTTTGTTTGAATGCCTCAAACGCTGTATTGAATGCTTCTTCGGTTGGGGACTCAATCAGGTCATTCCATTCCCAGAAAAATGCGTTCCAGTCTTCGATTTTCTTAAACAAAGGTTTACAACGAGTAACAATATTCTTGTTGATGTGCCAAGAATACAAAATATGTACAGCATTAGGGAACTCCAAATCAATGGCATTCTTTAACGCCAATTCTCTATCAGTCAAAAGAACTTGTCGATCATACTGCACTCCGAAAACCTTTTTAAACATCTGTAATACCCATACATAATCTTCAAATTTCTCATTTCTTAGAAATACAAAGCATGAGCAGAAATTCTTATTAAAACTTGTCACACCAACGATATGAAGTAATGACATATGATATCTGTTGGTTTTGTACGTACAATTCATCAGAAACACATTATGGTAGCTTTCGGTAAGTAAAATTGACTTCGGATGTGTGAAAAAGAGATGGGACAGATGACCATCACTGTCATAGTCAAGAAAGTATTGATAACCACATTCTTGAAGATCTTCTATCAAAGCTTCAATTGTAATTCGACCCCTTAGTTGCTCTTTCCGAAGCGCAGAACAAAAGTTGTACAAATCAGCCGCTGATATTCCAATATCTGGATTTTGATTTCTAAGGGTTATCAAAATTTGCCGTGGTGGTATATTGCTACTCCTCATTTCAATGATCATTCTTTTCTCAGAATCTGAAAAATATCTTATACTTGGATGACCTAATAATACATCCGATATATCATGATTGTGTTTCAAATTATTTATAGTCAACTTCCATAATCCATCAACAATCTGTCTTCCTTTAACTTCAAAAGGACAATTATATTGGCGAGAGTATGCTTTCATCTTTCTGTCATCGTTATCCAAGCTAACCATGCTGCGGTATTTACCTCCTCTATCGCAGCGAATGACTAATTTATTTTCCTTATTATATGACCTCTTTATAGTACATACAAATCATTTTTCAAGAGCGATATTCTTAACATAATTTATAAGGTCCTCACGACTTTTAAAACATCCCTCAACAAGCTCCATGCCACTTGAGGATTTAAATCTACCTCTAAAACACTAATAACAATGATTTATAGAAAAAAATGAGATAGGAGTTACCTTTGATTCGAGATAAGAGATCCAGATATTAGCTTGAGAGAGATCACTTCGACCCGATATAAGAGATTGAGAGAGCGTGTTGAAAATGCGGTTTGAAAATGGGATTGAGAGGTTTAAAGGTTTGGGATTGAAAAGGGGTTCAATGTTTTGGAATTAAAAAGAGGGTTGAAAATGGAGTTTTAGGGATAAGTCTTTGAAAAAGGTGGTTCAAAATGGAGTATAAGGGTTTGGAATTGAAATGAGGTTCAAGGATTTGGGATTGAAAAGAGAGTTGAAAAGGGGGTTGAAAATGAGGTTGTAGGGAGAAGTCTTTGCAAAAGGGGTTTAAGGGTGAAAAGAGGGTGTTGAAAATGGGGTTTAAGGTTTAAGGGAGAAGGGATTGAGAAAGGGGTTCAAAGGAGAAGGGAGAGGGAGAGGGAAGTGGCAGTTTAGGATTTTGAATGGAATGAAACGAGTGGAATTTCGTGGATCGATCGAATACTTGATTCATTCGAATGAATGAGTAAATTCATTCGAATGAATGACATAAACAAGAGGGACTGTCATTCGAATGTTTCTCTCTGATACATTCATTCGAATGAATCAGCTGATTCATTCGAATGAATGCACGTTTTCAAGACATTTATTCGAATGAATGAGTTGATTCATTCGAATAAATGACATAAACAAGAGGGATTGTCATTCGAATGTTTCTCTCTGATACATTCATTCGAATGAATCAGTTGATTCATTCAAATGAATCAGTTGTACACGATGGAATGTTCATTCGAATGAATGGGCTGAACAGTATTCCGTGTTACTGTTCAGCCCATTCATTCGAATGAATTGAATGATTGGAAACGCGGGGGTAAAATGATAATTTGACACAAAAATTTGGATTCGAGTGTGTAGAGGTCGGAAAAATGGGTGTGTGTAAGTGCTGCCAAAATCATGGGGTCCTAGCTGAATAGGGACTGTTGTAAAGTAGGCTCGACCGAGAGGAGATTGTCTTTGTGAGACAAACTTATAGCAGAGGACAACACATAGCAACCAATCAGCAGTTAGTGTACAGATCTGTAGTTGCTGTCAGAAGGCAGCCAAAGAGAGCAACTCATCACAAGCAACCTGAATCTGCTTAGTGAAGCAGGTGGCAGCCATTACAGAGTGGGTATATTGTGCAGTATACAAAGGTGTTTGGGCTTGGCTTTGATTCAGGTTTTTCAATCAAAGCATTGATCTTAGTATGTGTATTTCTACTTTTTATTTCTTAATAAAATATTTAGACACTTCATAGACATAGGTCATGTAGGCCAAACCACATAAATCGTCGGTGTGTTATTGTATTGATTTTATTCCATTTATTTTGGTGTGATTATTTCTCTAATAATTCTAACAAACTGTTCTATCAATATTAGCGATCTTAAATTCTTCAAACGGGCTTCAGTTTTTTGAATTTACATGTGTGAAACCATGGGATACCCAGCATAAAACCCCGACGGGTGAGTCCACTACCCCTAGGGCTGAAAAAAATTATTCATTTTTTACTTAAAACCACTGATACCGGACGATATATCGAATATCTGTCTAATATCGATATGTATTGCATCGACCGAGTATTGATCAATACGTATTGTATCGACCCATATATACATGTTTTAAAACTGATATATATCAACCGATATTATCTTCCATGCTTATCCTCTTCATCTTCAAGAAGTAGAAATTGATAATTATAATCTTTCCCAAATATTACTCTTCCCATATAAAGAAAAGAACTTTTCTCATTTTTTTCTATTCTCAGGTCAATATTTAGAGAATTCTCTAATTATGACAATATGTCAATAATAATATGAAAATTGGAATTCTCTCGTTCTTTCATTGAAACAATTTTTCATGATGACTCTCGAATGTCCAAATCCTATCCCAGCAACACCCCAAATTTGACCACCGCTTAAACCATTCAAGCATGGTGTGGTCTTATTCTTTAATGAATTAGAAGGATCATGACTTCATGAGTACTTAAATTCATAATTTTAGATTAAAATGGTGAAGCCTCGGCCTTGAATATAATCCCAGTAACTAAATATGATTGTTCTCATTGTGGGATTTTACCTTTTTAGAACTACAATATTTTTCATTATGATTTTAAGAGTTGTGATATTTTTTGATGACGAAGAAACTTAAGACTTCTATTTCTCCTCGGATATGAGGGCATAAACTCTTAGATAATAATTTTTCTTTTTCTTTTTTTGAATTTTCATCTTTTTAGGATGGTTGTTATCAATATCTATCAAAATTGTTCTTTGATTAAATATCTTTATGTTTAGAACAAAACTGAGGGTTTGCTTTATTCTTCAAAGAAGATCATGCCTTCAGTGCTAACCATTTTTCTTGAAAACAAAATCTGGGAGGTAATTTATTTATTCTCTAAATTGGACACTACTAAAAGAAATTATTCTCATTTAATGGGCAATTAGTTCCCCTTCTAATGGGGAAAGTGGATTCACCATTTTCCTCTTACAATGGTTGCAAGCTACAGTAAATCCTAATCATCACTGAAATGAACATTGATCCTGATAGGGATTCCTTTTTTTCATTTTCCCTACACACGAACACTACCTATCCTCATATATTTTGATATAATAAATTTTAATGCCAGAACATTATAAAATCACATTTTATTTTATTTTTAGACAGTACAAACCACATTTTATTACATGCCCTGTAGCATTCAAATGTACACTGTTTCATTAAACAGAACAGAAGCAACTGTTTCCTCTCAAGGCTAGGCTTCACCTCACCTTACACCAGTGCTGGTTCTGAGATGCCTGAAATCTCAGGGCCGTAGATGCAGTACAGGCCCTGAGATTTCAGGAGCTTCGAGATTGTAAGTAAAATCATTGGTGGAGGCCTTAGCCATAGGCGGCGGCCTACTCTACTCATACAAGATCGTTATTCAAAGTCATCCTAAACATTTTACTAAACATTCATCACCACTTCATGTACGTATTCATCAAGTCATCATCAGCTGAAACTCATGGAAGTCAAGAGCGCCATCGCCGTCAAGATCATAAGCACGTATCATGGCTTGACAATCGGCATAGGTTTTTCTATCTCCTAAGCGATTCAACATCAGTTGCAATCCATCCGGCGTAATGCGGCCCGATCCCTTGTCAAACTCAAACATCTCGAAGACCCACCGGAGATCGTTATCGTGGCGGTCTCCACCACCGCCTTTCTCCATCAGACAAACAAAATCTTGAAAGTCCAACAGGTCATCACCGTCCGAGTCTAGGTAATTGATGGCCACCTTGGCCTCTTCTTGGGACATGTCCTCACCCATGGACACAAGGAACAGTCTCAACTCCTCACTTGAGATCTTGCCATCGCCATCACCGTCCAAGTATCGGAATGACTCTTGGAGCTGGTCGGATTTTCTGGGTTCCTGCTCTGATGATGTGAAGACCGGTGGGCTTGGCGTGCTGGGCCTTGGGCGGCGACGACATAGGCTCAACTTTAAAATGGTTTTAGGGAAGCACGTGAATGCCATTACATGATTGATGGATGAATGAAAGTAAGAGAGTTGAATAATTCACAGCTTATATGGATGGTATGACGCATATGAACTTATTCCATTCTAATAATAAAGTTTTTTAAGTATATGTAATGCTGAGATTTCATGACAGAGAATCACAACCAAGAAGAAATTTCATGGAAGTTTCATGGAAGTTTCGTGCAAATGGGACTTGCGTAAGCATTAGGTATGAGGACCCAACATGGAGTATATGTATGTTAGCCTGTTAGGCAATGGGCCAGCAAGCTTGAACCTGTCTTGATCTAACTGAATTGGGCTGGATATAGATTCTTTTACAGGCAGTGGGCTGGATTCTGACTTGTTGATTTGGCTCCAAAACTCTGTGGTTGGGCTGATAAACTCTTACAAGACTCATATGGTTCAGTTTCATCATTAGCATCATCATCATTCAAACTTTTGTCCAATCTATTTGGATAGAAATGTACATTTTTGGGTGGAACGTGTAGGCCTAAAAGTTATGTCCTGTAGCCCTTTTTGTAGAACATGATGGGCTAAACTGTGACATGTTAAACCTGTAAGCAATTATATGCCCAAGCCCGGCCCGTTTAGTTTGGAGCTATAAACTGAGCCTGAACCCAGTCCATCATTAGCGTTTAAAGAAATAGGTGTCTCAAGACAGGTTGCAGACTTCCACTTGGCCTGGCCCATTTACAGTTGTAAGTATGGGACATATTCAATAAGATCATCAAAAACAACGTTAGTCTTGATAAATGTAAATGGGCGAGACCAATTTCAGCTAAGTTTCAGCCCACCAAATAAATGTATAAATATTGGCCCCTATGGAGTCTTCTTAATTGGGTTATTTTGTGTTTTCTCTGTGTAGTTTGTACTTTGTAGTCTTCTGTATGTGGCTCTCTTCCAGCTTGATTTTTTTAATGAGATTCCATAAAAAAAAATATATAATATTTTTAATAAAAAAATATAATACTTTTGAATAGAAAAATATGTACCAACTGCTCCATTGTCTAAACTCTAAAACACCTAATTGAGTTGAGATTGGCGTGAGCGTAACGAATATAGTATTGATTGATCACTACTTTAGCAATAAATAAATATTAACATATTTGTATATTATATAAAAGTATTTATTTAATATTTTATTATATAATATTGATTTCACTATTAAACTTAATGGTATTAAGATATGCTGCGTTGAACCCAAGCTTGATTAACCACGAAGCCCAAGGCCCACACAGGCCTGAAAGATAGAGCCAAGAATAGGCCCGACCTGCCTGGTGGGTCGGAAGAGAAGCCTGAGCTTATGTATGGCATTCCACGTTTCATTTTGGTTTTTTCTTTTCTTTTTTACTATTTTTTGGAGTTTATAGTCTAAAGGGCCTACTGTTGTTTCCATCAAATATGTGTTTAATAGGAGAAGTTTTTTTTTTTTTACTATATATTTACAATATAGTAAAATATATTTACAAGATTCAGCTCATACGATGTGTACTGGTCAAATCGTTGCGAGTTTTCAAGCGTTGTTACGCATCAGCCACAATGTACCCAGGCGTCGTCGTCGTCTAATCATTAATAATCAATCAAATAATGGTGTATCCTGCCAATAACACTTTAATCTTTTAATCTAGCTACTTTATGAATCATTCGTATTAGTGAAAAGAGAGTTCACAAGCCATTGCCAATCATCAATGGAACCAGCAAAGGATCCTTTATAGAGTAAAAGTGAGTTAATTGGATCCAATAGTTGATGTTAATGGGTTATTGAATGCACCCATCTCTTGTCTTTGATGTGATTTAATCACACTAATTAACTTAATTGATTAAAACATGAGATTAGGATACTGGTCTGTTTGTATAACCAACCAATGAACCTAATGTAATTGAGTAGTTAAACCTAGCGTGAGAGGAGAAGCTTAAGGAAAAAAGGATTAAGGTTAAGCTGTCCCTTGCAATGGTTATTAGTATGTCATTATACATCTCCTTCCATCACTTTTCCATTTGATAGAATCTACAAAAATGACATTAATGAATAAATCACAATATTAAATTGTTTACTGAACCAATCAACTGAGAGAGGGTCACAAAACCTATAAGGCTTTAAGCCTAAACAAATGTGTTGCAACTAGCAATGGCCCACATTTAGGAAGAATTGGCATATTTATGGAGAACAAATTTCTTTTTCTATCATTAATTGATTGAACAATGAAATGTCAACGATGTTTAATGAGAAGGGAGGAGAGACCCCACATAGATAGTTCAATTGATAAATACTTTAATTCAAGAACCAGAGATCTCAATTTAATAACTTAATGCCCGTGGTTTGGTGGCATAGATATAGATGATATAATATTTATAAACAACATAAAATATAATTATTTTAAATTATTTTAATCTTTAAATGTTGTAGCTTTTAAAAATATAACTTGGCTAATCCAATCAAGATTACTTGAATAAACTTCACATTCAAATAAATATTTTTTTAAAAGACCATCTGTCGGAGCCTTTTAAGGCTCTTCTTTGTCAAGTACTCTACGTTCTCATGAAGGAATTGTAGCTTTAACTCCTTCTTGAGATCCTCCCAAGCCTGGATGGTACGGAGGCCCTTCTCTATGTTGCCATGCCTCCTACGCCACCAGAGCATTACCTCGTCGGTGAGATGATGGCCGTATGTACTTTGGCTTGGTCGTCCTCAAGCTTTGATGCCTTTCTCCATCTGCCACAAGAAGTTCTCCAACTCCTTGGCATCGTGCCATTAAAGCACTTGGTACACCCAAATAAGAAAAAATAGAGAGCAATGTTCTACACCAATACATGAAACTGATCATCTTTTATGAGTTTAACTACAAGAAGCCATCTTGTTTTTTGCTCAAAATAATTCAAGGTAATAAAAATGGTCGATACATATTGTATCTGCTAAATGTATAGCAATACTTATCGTAGCGTAGCATATGGAAAAAAAATGGCCGATAACAACTGTTTAACAACATATCAGCCAATGTGCCATAAAAATGGTCTGACTAAATTTTTTACCAAAAAATTGCCGTTTCGACTATTTTTCAGTTTAAACGTTATATTGAGTATGATTTTAAAAAAGATTTAAAAGTAAATTCTTCAAATATGGAAAGTATATTTCTATTCCAACATTTTTTTTCTTTCGGATTTGTCTATTTTGAATTATTTTCATCAATTATTTTTTAAGTTTTTCTCTAAGATAATCCCAATTTTGGGGTTTAGTGAAAATAATTTAATAAAATGATATTCAATATTAGTGGAATTTAACGGAATGTCTTAATGTTATTGATATAGTTTGTAGAATATTTGTGTGAATTTCCAAGTTGTTTTTCAAAAATTTCATGACATTTGGGTTTTTCAAAATAATTTCCATTTTGGGGTTTCTTGAAGATTTTTTTTAAAAAGAAATTGTTAAACAAATATTTAAGGAATTGATATGGTTTTTAGAGTATTTGTTTCACTTTTCTAATATTCCAACATTTTCATGAAATTCAGATATTTGACAAAAAAAATTAATAATTTTTTATAGAATATAAATTATATTGTGGAATACAAGCGAACATAAACTTCATATTAGGTGTTTCTTTATGTTGATTTTCTTCTTTTGGTACTATTTGTACACATTTTTCAAATTTTTATGACATACTTTATTTGTATAAAAATTTCAGCTTTCAAGTGTCTAATACTCCATGAAAATGACATTTTTTAAGTAAAATATGCTCACACTTGATTTTCCATTTTTTCTAGAATTTTATGCATTTTTTCTGAAAAAAATCAATAAAAGGGAGGAGAGCGAGTCCATATTGCTCTTTTTGTGGCTAATACATCATTCTCAGGATATTAATGGCGATCGGAATATTTTCAAATTCTTAGGTTTTTACCGAGAAATTAATGGAAAAATTGCATGGAAAATATAAATATTTAAAAATAAAAAATAAAAATCTTAATACCATTCATGAACAACTAACAACAAATTCAAAACAAATAATATATTAGAATACAGTTTAATAAATATCCTACAATCTTTAAAATATTGACAAATATTTTAAATCATTCCAGAAAACTCATTAAGATTATTGCAAAGATTTCTTAATTGAGAATTTACTGGGATATTATCGTGACATTATAATTTATCACGTTTTTAGTGCGATCTTATCAGGAATTTACTGTTAAAAATGTCAGTGCCGATAAATATGCGGTAATAGTATTTTGTCGATGAAAAAATTTTAAAAAAAAAAGTAAATTTAAAATTATCAGTCAATATTTATGACATTGATTGATAGAGCATGTAACCCCAATACTTAAACAAATACGAATCGAAAAACATTTTTAGCCCTACAACAAATACCAATTATTGGTGAACATATCAAAAAAGTCTAATGACAATTTAGAGAAATGACCCTTGATGAAACTTGGAGTTTTTATTTTTACTAGAGATGTCAAAGAGGATGAATGCAACATGTCATATCTTCTGTTAGGTGGGTTACCAAGATTTTCCATAAAAATTTGAGGTACTTAAAATAGTTAAATAGGTGACATATCTCCAAATAGTTATAAGTATGTGAAAAGGATTTTGCTTGGACTACAAACCATAAGAAATTCCCTTTCAAAATTCAAATATGAGGTTACACTAGAAAGGGGCATATCATTTATGTCTGGTTCCATATAAAAGATATACTTTTGTAATTGAGACAACCACATTGCGTAATGCTTAGTTCCTGCACTAATTTGCTTCAATGAAATGATGCCATAAAACAAAATTCTACTTTGTTTTGCTTTAGAAGGCAACTCTTTGGTGACAAAGAGCAATCCAGAGTGGTTGGACTTTCACTGGTGAGGTTTTTTTTTTTATTATTTTTTTTTAACTAACATATTTGAGGTAAAATAGATAGTTTAAGCAGAGATGGGGAATAGTAAAATACCAGCAACTTTATTTCCTACCTAGAAACCCTTTCTTCTCTTGAAATACATGATTCGTAATTATAGTTCAATAGGCGTAGGAGTGAAACTTGGAGAAGGCCACCTGATAAAGATGATAAGCTCATGATCTCATCTAGTATCACAGGAAGCGGGACGTGCTAGGTACGAGCCGCTATGACTTCATTTGATGTGCTCTAAAAATAGTGGATATTAACTGTGAGAATTTTACGTTAGATCTCTCACAGTTTCCTACATATAATTTCAAAAATAATAATAATGAGCTCATAAATAGAAGCTAAAAAAGAAAAATATGCCATAGACATCCATGAATACACCATTAACAATACACATACCTACCTTAGCACAATGTTGAAACAGAGAAAATGCTAACTCAACACAAAGAAAGAAGCCTTAAATAAGATTAACGAAAGATCCATTGTATGCATGACAGTGAAGTTGGGTGATTTCTTAGATAGGTGAAGAATACGATGAATGATGATACCTTATTTTTGCAACAAATATATTCTAAAGATGCATTGCATATACAAGGGCACAAATAAAAGATAGAAGATGAAATTCACATACAGTAAAACAGTTAGTTAACCTAAAGAAGTTAGAGTGATGGTTAAAAACTAGATTCAAGAAGCGGAAGTTCTGTAGTAAAGAGGTTTGTATTTTGTACATAACCTGAGAATTAGTTAGGTACTGTAATCGGTCTGGAGACCTTAGTCATAAACAAAGTAAAACAATTAATTTGAGTTTTTATATTGAGAAATGAAAGATTTTGTGTTTGACACATCTCCCTTAACTTATATGATTATTGATGTTTAAAAATGATCTCTCTCTATATATATATATATATATATATATATATACTAAAAATACTCACAATAATTTTAAAATTAAAAAAAAAAAAAAAGACAAATGCAAACAGTAAGTAGAATTCACCTTAGGTACTCACTTTTTAATTGTCCATTACAAAAACCATCAAGAATTGAATGTTTGAAAATATGCTTAAGAAATCGGATAAAAGAGGATTTCCTTTGTTAATTACTAAAATAATTTATATAGTTATAATGTACTGACTATTTGAAGTCAATTTATATACTAATTAATTTAAAAATCATATTTAAATTTTATTTCAAATTTAAAAATTATACCTATGTATGCTTGTTTTATATATCGACTCCACCGACAGCACAGCCAAAACACAAATGTTCAAAAGTTTGCTTTATTTTAAAAGTTTCTCTAGCAATTGGGTTTTCTCTAAAGTCCACAGCACACGTTCCACTCACTGTAGGGTCCACGTCGCTACATTTAGGGCACATGTTATCCCAAGCATCACATGCCATGTGGCAGACTGACAGGCATAGTCTCTCAATGCGAATACTTTCCTACGCACCGACACTCTTTCTCTCTGGACATTTTTGTCTTTTACAAATATAAAAGAAAATTCTTATTAGAAAGAGAAAGACCTTGATGAGTGTTGACTGTTGACTCAAGTTCTGCTAAATAAATTAATTAATTTAAATTTATTTTGATTTAGACCAAGTTAAGGTTGAAATAGACTTTTTAATGTATGCCAAGTAAGTAAATCTATTTATTTATTTTTAAGCAATTTTTAAATAAATGTAGATTTTATATAATTCAATCTATTGCATATAAATAGCAAAGAAGTCGGGTCAATTAAATATATTTATTTCGGAAAATAAGTAGAAATCAGATTCAGTTTAAATTTAATTAATAATTTATTAAATAGATCAAATCAATTCAGAAATTTTTCAAAACAGATTGAGTGAGGTAATCAGGTGTGGTCAGAGACCCATGTGACTGTAAATCTGTAGTGGCTGATCCCACGATATTTATTGCCAATCTTCTGCGCATTGACAATGGGGTACTACTACTGTACGGGATTGGGCTCCATTATAATTAATAATGTTAGACCCTTGTAAGAATTAAGAACCGCAATGTCAACAAGACTATAAATAAAAAGATCTTAGACGGATATTATACGGCCCACTTTTAGACTTGGTTTTAATGATTGATAGGCATTGAAATTTATATGGAAATTCAAATTTTTAAAATTTATTAGGGAAAAAAACCTCTTTAGTTTAGTCTATATCAGAAGAATTATAAAGATTTAGAAAATATCCTGTAAGTCCTATGTGTCAAGTAAAATGGATAATTATTTATGCACCTACCTTTTAAAAGAAAAAAACTATTTTATCATTACTTTTCTTTTTCTCTTTTCTCTATTTCAAAAAGAGAGGATAAAATAATCTTTTTCTCATAGTAAAAATTGATTGTGCACATTATCATTATCCAATAAATCTAACAAGAATCAAATAATACCTCTAATCTAATCTTAAAAGTTTAGACCAATGAACTATCCTCTATAGATTTAGATTGAGAAAAGAAATAACAAATAAATATTCTAGTTAAAATGTTTTAGTCAAAATATTAATCTAAATTCATTGGAGAAACTAATTAAGATTAAATAAATTTTATAAATATAGTAAATATTTAATATTTCTATAGAGAAACTTACCCCTGCAAAGTAGGATTGTTGCTGAAAATTCCACTCTTTAGCATGTTGTGAATCACGATTGAATCAGTGAATATCCATGTAAAAACAGAAAGGGGAATTCCCATTCGTTCAAAGATTACAGTGAAACATCAAACAACAGTAAGTCAAAACCATTTTTACTTCCAAACAGCTCTAGCTAATAAGAAATTACATGTCACTTATGAGTCATTTTTCCCAAAAAAATTAAACTCAATAAAGAAGTGATTGGATTATGGAAATAATCCAAATTAGCTTGAATACAATAAAAGAGATAGAAGATTCTTGACCTTTCATATTATTTAAAACTTTCTAAATTTGAATTTTATAATGGAAAATTTTATATGTGGATGAGGACCTAAAGTAAGAGTTATTTTTATTGTGATTTTAGGAACATACTAATTTTATTTATTTAGAGTAGAATTCATAGCAACAACAAGTTTAGGGTGAGAGATCTATTTTGATTAAGCTTTAATCTATTTGGAATAGGAATTAAGATTCAATTATATATACATACAAACACGTATATAATGATTGAAATGGATGATGAAATTATTTCTTTAAGAAAAAAATAGTAGATTTCTTAAAAAAAAGTCTAAAATGACACATTAGCATGGATTATTTTTAATCATAAAATCTCTTTTTTAATTATTTCTGCATGAATTTACTATATTTTTAAATAATAATATTTAATTCAAATCTTGTTAGTTAACCAAATTCAATCTTAGAGTTTCAAGCCTATTTTTAGTAAAAAAAAAATTTGTTTTTAACATAATAACAACATATCAAATTTTCAAACTCATCTAATCAAATTTTAAATCTTATCCATTTTCACTGTTTTGATGAATCTTTTAAATTTTTTTTTTTTACTTTTCAACATAGAAGACCCTTACAATCGTTTTATAAATGAACAGTAAATATTTATTTAAGCTATCTTTTTTATATATAAATAAAATAAAGAGATTTGCCCTAAACGTTGAGTTATCCCTCAAAGCAAAGGGTGTCTTGCATTCCCACCCTAATCTCATTGACATGGGTTATTTATTATCTCATAAGTTATTAGTTGAGGAAATTGTCTTGACGATTGACTAGCCTTTGATATATTTAAACAATTGTTTATATTTTGGTCTGCATTATAGTCTTAACTTTATATTTAAATGTATTTAATAGTTGATTGTTAATTTGTATTCATTGTCTATGACAGCTAAGTGACCATATCTTTTTTTTTGAATTTACGTGTGGAAAACATCAGACACAGTCCTGATAGTACGTCTACACCTTAAGACATCACCAAAGTTAATCCGTGGAGTTCGAGTCTAGCACCTCCCACTTCTTAGAGTAGGAGGATAACCATCCGAAGCTAGCCTATAAGAGGTTAAGTGACCACACTTGAACAGTGAAAGTGCAGGTTATTTGGATAGGAATTTAAAATAGGAGGTTTTTTTCTCTCTAGAGAGCTTCTACCCACATAAAATAATATCAGATTATTATTTTCTCAAAGAAGGAAAGTATACATTTTGTAGCCTCAATTTTTTTTAATAAGAATTAATATAAATAGAAGAAGTTGGACTTCTCAAAAGAAAAATATTTTAAGTTTTATTATTTTATTTTAACTTATAAAACGTACTACTCCAAAATATTCACAATGGTGTTTTATTCATTGAATGTAGGTAGAGACTCACAGCTGCCAAATGTGCGGGTCTTATACGATAGCATCAAATGTTAAATAGTTGATGAAAATCAGCAATTAAATAATCAAAGGATCCATTTAATTGTATGAACATCATGCCTCATATCATGTATATGGACATTTTCAGAGTGAGAGAATTTATAATAAATTAATCTATAACACATTTAAAGCCTATAATATTTAAATTATGGAGAATAAACAGTTGAAATGGAATCTTTTGCTAACTATCAACTTATTTGTATAAATAAAATGGATAAATTTTTTATTTTAAATTATAATAATGGGATTTACATTAAGAAGTTGTTTGTTATTTTCCATCACCTAAAAACTATAATAATCAAAAGCGCACTTTGATCGCATTTAAACATTTGCTTGAGCCTCAAATCTATTTTGTGTACTTGAGCTTCCATTAATTCTTTTTAAACTCTCTTTTCTATAATAAGCCTATTTGTAAGGCGAGTGATCTTTCCATGGGCATTTTATATATACATACACGAGTTTTACTCTGATGTTCAATTTGCCCTCCACCTGTTGTACCGAATAAAAAAGAATGCTAAAATTCATGAACAGTGCAAATTGGCTCGTCAAAATTAATGAACAATGCAATCAGCTCACCAAAATTACAAGTCAACTTGCCAAAATTCATAAACAATGCAAATCGACTCATCGAAATTCATGAACAGTGCAAATTGACTTACTGAAATTCAAGAACAGTGCAATTCGGCTCACCGATATTATAAGTCGGCTCGCCAAAATTCATGAACAGTACAAATCGGCTTGCCGAAATTCACATCAATAGTAAAATTCAGTCCATTGAAATTTTACTGTTCATGCAAAAGGTAAAATCGGAAATATACTAAACCCGTGTCGCTAAACACAAAATACCCGTGGGAGGATCGCTAGCCTATTTGTAAAAGACTTTTAGTAGCTAGTAAAAATAATAATTAAGATGAATCAAATGTTAATAATACTTGATAAAGATTTTAATTTTTAGATAATATAGTTACAGATGTTATATAGATGTATATAACATGTGCTTCCATTTTTTAATAATTTTATGACTCAACTCAACAAGAACATCAAGCAAAGGAGAGTGATCTTCTTTTATATGATGTTTTGAGAGAATGAAAAGATATGGATCATCAAAGGAAGAGAAGAGGTTATTTGATTTGAGCCATGCAAGGCAATCTTCTTATTTATTTATATTTACTTTTAAGAGTAAATTATTAAAAACATTATTAATTTAAGCTAACAATCTTTCCATGAGCATTTTATAACACTCGATAAGAATTTTACTGGATTGCACATTTTGCCCTTCAAATCGGCTCGTCGAACCCTTTGGTGTAAGTGATTTGAAGGTTTTAACAAGTCGATTCGAAAGACAAAATAGAGAATATAGTAAAACTCATATGAAATTAAGGAAATATCGCTACCGTGATGAACAAGAGTCTAATAATTAAATCATGTCATGTGTAGGACGGACTGACGGTTTCAAATGATTTCCGTTCTCTATACATATAATATATATGAGCTGCTCCAGCTGGAAGTTGCCGGCTTTATTTTAACAGAAAAGGCCAAAAAAAAGGTAGGATATACGGTAATATTTCATATTTCTTTTTCTCCTGTAATTTACACCCTGTATCATGCAAATTGCAAAATATTCTCTTCTAACATTACAGTTGGAAATGGAACAAAAAGTGCGAAGAAAATAGAGAAAATACACCACTCATATGAGCTGTACTGTACCAGTAGTGGTGCGTTGCATCAGTCCGACGTGCGGCGGTGGGGGGTTGATCAGGAATCAAGAGCGAAGGGTGTCTGATACAGATCGTAAGGGGCCCACAAAGCATCCAAGGGACATGGGCGATTGGCGTCGAGTCGGGCCCACGGTTTGCCCTTTCCGCTCCAATGCAGGAGGCTGACGGGTCCAGGGTGGAGATTCCTGCACAGGCCACGGAAATTGTCCCCGCCCAGCCCGTGCTGGTTCCACCTGTGATCAACGGCGGCGATTTTGCCGGCAAAGACAAGGAGAAATGGAGGCAGCGATCCAAGCTCGTAGATCCGCATTCGCTTCTGCAGCTCCATCCATTGTTCAATCTTGGCCGTGTAATGACCGGCCCTCCAACGCTCCAGATCGATCACCATCACCCCCGTGTTAAAATAGCACGCCCTCCGCCCCTCGAAGGTCAAGGACAGAGTGGGGTTGGTCCAGAAGGCAGGGGTAAAGTAGGCAGTGAAATTCGCATTACAATACTCTGGCGCCGCCAACACGGTTGCCTCTCCCAAATCAGTGGCGGCGAGCTTGGCAATGTCGTCGACCAGGACCAGGTCCGAGTCCAGGTACACGATCCGAGTCACGCATGAAGGGAGAATGGAGGCGAGGTAGGAGCGCGCGTAGTTGAGGGGGCGGTCGAGAGCGGCGCGGATGGATGTCGAGATGAGTCGCGACACGACCGAGTCTTCGAAGTGGTAGACTCGGAACCGGAGGTAAGGGAAGGATTTGGAAATGAGCTGGCGGAGCTGGGAATCGGAGGAGGAGGCAACGAAGTGGAAGTCGACGTTCTGGGGGCAGGACGAGTGCTGCAGCACGGAGAGAATGGCGGCCATTGACCCACGCAGGTAGGCCATGTCCAATGTCATGGCCACGTGAACGGTGGATGGTGAGCAAACGTCGTCAGGAGGCGGAATTTGTGGGCAGCTCGGAGAGTTGTAGAATTGAGGCGCTTCTCGAAAATTAGGGGCGCCGCTACTGGCATTAGCATTTCCACTGGAGAAGACGACAACGAAGAAGAAGAGGAAGAAGAAAGGATGCGTAGGTTTAGGCATTGCTGGTGTGAAGGTTAAAAGAGAAGAGACGGTGGGTCTGGGCATTTAAAGAGAGAGAGAAAGGAGAAGAAGCGTCGTGGCTTGGAATCGACGTTCTCTCTCTCTCTTTTAGCTGAAACAAGAAGTCAAGGCTCTCCAAAACAGCACGAAAAAGTCGTTTGCATAAAATTATTATTTTAATTTTAAAGTCTTTCCGGCCTTTTTCCATGAAATACCCCATCGGTACTTGTTCTCCGTATGCTTATTTCTTAACTAGGATTTAATTAAACAAGTTTAGTATTTAGGTTTTACTAAGCAAAATCAACGATTCTTTACGAGGGGCTCATCCAAAATCCAAGTGAGCCTTATAAATCGACAGAAAAATGTTCAAATATTTTATTTTTAAAATTAATTAATATTAAAGTATTGATACATAGTACATTAAATATTTGGTTATTGTATTCAAGTTAACATTACATTTTACTACACACCAAGGTTTAAAAATTCAAATCTGTCATTATACTGGTCCTACTAGTTCACAGTACGAACAGGAAGATATTTTCAAAATCGATTAAACCTGTCTGAATCAGTGTAAAATTTCAAATCCCCATGAAAAATTCTATAAAAAAAAAAATTAAAAGATCTACAATATTAGAAATATTGGATTGATAAAGTTTATTTTTATTCTAATTCAACATATGAAAAAGTATTGATCCTCTTTAAGCAAGCATGTCTTGCGTTGTTGTATAATTTTGAACTGCAGCATGTTTTCATGAGCTTAATAATTTTGATTTTTAATTATTCTAATATCTATTTTGGTTCTAAGATGTGTAATAAAAAACTAATAATTATTAATCATGTATTAAACAAAGATGAGTAATGTTTAGAATTGGAGACTGAAGAATGTTGAAGTATTTCATTTATGTAATATAAAATTGGCATCTAGAGATTTACAACTGATGTAAACCTAATAGTTATTATAATTCATTTTAAAAGATAGCAAAATATATATATATATATAGAAAGTTAAAATTAAAATCTAAAACTAAATATAATAAAAAATTCTTTGTAGATCTAATAAAAAATCTTGTTGGTAATTGGTTAAATCTAGATGCAAACTATGAAAATAAAATAAAAAATGAAAAAAATGTGAAAAACAGAAAAATGAAAGAATAAATGAAAATTACAAGAAGATTATATGTTTAGTTCCAAATTTTATTTGAAATTTTAAACAATGTTTTACCTTCATTACAAATCAAATAATAATAATTTTAAGAAAAAATTAAAAATTAAAAACAGAAATCACCTCAAAATATTGGCTTGTTTTTTCAAATAAAATATCAATTGGTATTTTAAAAATGTTCGTCAATTTTATTTTTCTTCATTTTTATTAAAAACTCATAATGACATACGCTTATTCATAATTTGAAGTCTTATGGCCGATATATTTTTCTCCTTTTTTTACAAAATCCACCAACATTGACCAATATCAGTGATATATATCAGATATCGATCGGTATATAAAATTTTAAAAATCAATATATATCAGTCGATATAATAAGCATCGGACTACATTTATAACCCTGTGCTACACTACGAAATGAATAGCCAGTTTTTAAACCATGATACTCACCTACAAAGTCATTTATAACTCGATAGGATGGTTAGCAATTAGCACGGCAAACCAAGTTACAGGTCGCAATTGTTGTCTTTTCATGCTCTTTTAAACTTGTCACTTGATTTCTTACTCATTAAATGGATTTAGACTACATCGATGTAGATGTAGATTTGATCTGAAATTTCAAATATAATAAAATATGTAAAACTGTTAATCTTAGATCTTAATTGATCGGATTTCTATCAAATCAACAGCTAATATTGTTTGAAGATCAGCTTTCTAGTGATCTACACTATAGATCGAGCATCACCTCTTAAATTATTTACTCAATTTTTTTATAACATGGGTATTCCTACTTTATATTAGAGATGATGAAATTAATCCACGGATGCATGTAAATTTTCAAATCCATACACAGTTTAAATATACAGAAAGTGATCCATTAGAATTCAGTGTGAATCCTCAAAATCGCATATCGATGATATTTCAATAGTCGCATAGATTAGTTACAAAAATTATTATAAAAAGAATATTATATCATTAGTATTATTATATCGGCTACATTAGACTTAACAATACATCAGTCCAATATCATTAATATATGATCAAAATTGCTATATACAATATGTATCACCTAAAACATATAGAATAATTACAAATAATATATTATTAGCTAGCTCTAAATAAATCAAATTTTAATATTTCATAATAATAATAATTAATTTGCCTTTAAAATGTGATGACATGGTGACATACAATGATTTTTAGCATGCACACCCGAGAAATAGATATTATATCCTTTTTAATAACTTATTGATTACTTAATACGACGGACCTACCCCTCTCTCTCTCTCTCTCTCTCTCTCCCAAATTGTTGAGACATCTTCGTCGCGATAGTGCCAATTCAGCCTTTCCACAAATACGTCTAAATAACGAAAATGCCACCAGATGCTTAAAAGCGTAGACCTCTCATTTTTGTCATGCGTGAGAGGGCAGGGATGCAAAACTTTTTTAAAATAAATACTCTACTGGGATATGCTGTATTTTAGTAAACAATGAGATACATTTTAAAGTTAGGATTTTAGGCCCACATTGTTAGATCTGATATGAAAAGAAATATATGAAAAGTTATGGGTGGCCATTCAAACATCTTATTTTTTTTAAAAGACACTCTATTTCAAAATTTTGAAGTGAAAATTATCATTTTGTCCCTCAATTTTTTAAAAGACAATTCTTCTATGGGACAAAATGAGTTGTCTTTTAAAAAAAAAGTGAAGTGTCTAAATGGCTATCCAAATTTATTCTATGAAATTTCACCTCCATCTGATGATCTCATCATTTAATTTTGAACTTTAAAAAATCGATAGATCATACTTATAAAAATTTAAAGATCAAAATTATATATGAATTATTAATTGACATTGAAAATATATATACACCATGTATAATTAATTACCTATCAAATAAATCTAAATTTGTGAAATCTACAGTACATATCTCGTCGTTGGGTAACTCATAAGCCTAACTCTTTTTAATAATAGCAACAGCACATGGCTTTATTACCCCCGGACCAGCAATCCTGGACACGTGTGAACTGATGGTCCCCTATAAGGCCATGTGGCGTTCAAGGTGGCCATTGTCAGTGCCACGAAGGATGTGTTGTTGATATTGAACGAGGGAGAGCTCTCACGTCATGATGAATTCGTGATAGAGCAACGAGGTACTCATAAAATCAATTTAAATTGTATAGATTTTTTTAATTATGAGATAAGATTAATCAATTTTATAGAATTAAATAGATGATTATTGACGTAAAATCTAAATTAATTTAGTCTATCATGTATGTAAAGTCATTTGATTTAAATATAGCAAAACAAACTCTTGGAATAGATTTCCTCATTAAATAAATCTTTCATTTTTTAATCAATTAGATTTTTTAAGATGTTTTAATTAAGACTTGTTTATTATAATCAGCATCCCAACAATTTTTTATGATTATAGTTTTAGAAAGTAAAATTGAGACATGGAAAAGAAGAGAAATATAAGAGTGGAAACATGATCTATGAGATGAATGCCACGTGTCCAAGTAGAGGTGATTGGTGATTGGTGGGCATAAAGTTTTGATGTTGGAAAGAAAATTTGTCCAATGTGAGATGGGTTACATGGTTGGACCCATTACCATTGATTTATAGCCCCTTAACCCTTTAGGACTAGGCACTTGGCCGTTGGGTCAGTGAAACATGAGGCTCATGAGCCCTTCCTCTTATATGATATTATTGGGGAAATGAGGGAGGGATATTTTTATTTTTGAGGGGTGGAGGAGGAAGTGAGTTGAGGCAGTTGTAGCGTCTCTTTCCCCCTTGTGACCTGACCCACCGCTTTAATTCATCATCAAGCAAAAGGGGTCCGCTCCCTCTCTTTTTCACCATAACATTTGAATCCTCATTCCATTTTTTTTAACCACACTTTCAAACCTGGTTTATTCATCCCTTTTTCTATAGTCTATACAATCAAACTCTTCTTCTTCTTCTTTTTTCCCTTTGTTTACCTGCTTATTATTTGAACTTTTTGTTAAATTCTCTGAAAACCTAATTATTAGAGATGTATTGATGATTCAATCTACATTATTTTAGATTGAATTACATGCTGAGTTCGCGGGATCAAAGGGAGGCAACAATCCCTTGTTTAAAGATTAGCATAATCAAATTTTTATTAAAAGGTAATTTTATAATTTTTTATTTTGCAACTTTATAAACCCTAATCAGTATTGTATATAATATTTCTTTTCGTGAGAGTGAGTTAAGTGGAACTGAGGGTAAAGGCTGTCTCTCTTTTAATTGCTTACCTTTAAACATAGTGGATTGATGGAACATGTGGATATATCGAAAGATAATCACATAAATCTCTATATTAGTGGTTTGATTTTGTGTGTTGGTTTTCTTCCTTCTGTTTTTCTTTTTAATATTGTTATTTCTTTGTAATAAGAAAAGAATTTCCTTTCAATACTCCTCGTATTTATGATCTCCTCATTATACCTTCACTATAGTAAGGAATTATGTGTATTAATTTTTTTATTAATAATTTAACAAATTTTCAAAGATTTAGTAAAATATTATTATCTTAGCTTTTAAACTGCTTATCAGCTACTGAGTGTGTGAATCTAAGTTCAGAGCTTGAAGTTAGAAATGTCCTCTGTCAAATGAAGAATATCTTCCGTCAGACGAATTATTTACTTAATAGGTGGGAGAAGTAAGTCCGGACTTTATGTTTGAAGAAATAATATATATTTTTTTTTAATTTATATCTAGGAAAATTATGGGATATCCATCATAAAATCTCCACAGGTAAGTTTACTACCCCTAAAGCATACCAAGATTAACTTATAGAGGTTCTAACCCACAGCCTTCTACTTCATGAGACGAGAAACAATCTATTGAACTACACCCATTGAATAAAATAAAGATAAAAGAGAAGGGTGTGCATCCTAACACATGTATTATTTTTTAGGAGGTACAAATTTTAGTGATATTTTCATTTTATCCCTTATTTATCTACAGAAATCGGTTCACTTATCAGTTAACCAGATAAGTACATCGACTCGATCACATAAAAATCGTAAACTTATTTTTTAAGAGTTCAAATCGATGTAATGATTAAATTATTTTATATATAAAATAGTTCGTTAGAAGAATGATCCGATTTCTGCCGAATGTAAAGTGAAAAATCCAAGGGCTGTATCTACTGAAAGAATATTTCAGCTAGGATAGCACCCAAAAAATATTTAAAAACAAAAAGAAGTCAGAAAAATGTCTTATGAAAGGACTGAAGTACAGAACCACACTATCATATTCCCACAAATTGACAAAAGTTAGTGCGCTGGCTTTTCAAAATTTAAAAATAAATTAGAATGGCATATATTGTTTTAAGATATTGTTTCATTTTACATATCTTTTAAGATATTTTCAATATAGATAATATCAAGATATTTTTAAATTATAGTCTTTTTATCAGAATATTACAGAAAAACTTGCAAAAAATACTATATTTAAAAATAATAAAAATATACTAATAAATACAAAATAAATAAATTTTGAAATTGAAATAACCATTAATAAACTTATGATTAAACTACAAATATACTATAAGAAATAGATTACTTTGGTAATTATCTAACACAACAGAATATAATACATTATATAAAGTTTCTTAAATAATAAAATATCAATTAATGTCACATAAATTCATTTCTAAATATCATCATCGAAGTTATCAAAAATTAAAATAAATTACCCATTATTATAACCTATTTTTTTAATATGAAATTAATATCACCATTTTATTGTAATAATACTAGATTTTAGCGATAAAAACATAAGTAGTAGTAAATCCCTATATTGATAGGAAAATGTTATTTTTATATTATTATGATAAAAATGAAAATATTATCAGTATTTATAACATTATTCGCACTAAGGGATCATGTTTTAATGTGTAAATTACACAAAAACATAAGTTACCATCTAGTAATCTTTTCACAGGCATTTTATGTAACTCGACATGGGTTTTACTGTACTATCTATTTTGCTCTTCGAATTGATTCGTCGAACCCTTTGTCGTAAGTGATTCTAAGGGTTCGGTGTGTCGATTCGAAAGACAAAATAAATAATACAATAAAATTTATATTGGATTACACAAAATACTTGTAAGGAGATCGCTACCTTGAATTACCGTGTGATATTCTGAAACATATATGGGATTAAGGGTGTTGTTGATTTATCATCATGTGATATGCAATGAAAGTAGCTCTCCATCAACTTTGTTATTATGACCTAAATTGCTTGTAAGTTGATATTAAGGTAGCTTAATGGTCTCTAAAGTTAGACTTACTGTACCATTTCCTTACAAATCAAAGAAATTAATATACTTAAACATTTCACTTAAACTGAAATATAAAAAAAAAATGATAAATAATAATTTAAAACATTATTGGAAAGATAATAATCCACCGGCTTGTGTAAAATAGAGTGTAGCACAGCTAGGCAGTCTAGGCTGTGGGCTCCCAGTGGCAGACTTGCAGAGTTGCAGCCTTGCAGGCAGGTGACCCACCAAGTGGGCCAAGGGCCGAAAGAGTTGATCGAGTTGGGCCGACGCGCGAGTAAGAGAAAGTATGGTCCTCTTCCTTCCTGTCAGGTACCCACCCAGCCGTTCTATTTTGACAAATCAACATTCACGCTTCAGTACAAATTATTGGTACGTAAAGTAAAGAGCGCGTGTGTACCCAGTCAATGTAGTCCGTAGTCCCTTCCGTATCTATCTTTCCGTGTCTGTCGGCATTTTGCAATCAATTCTCGAAAATTTCTTCAAATTCCATTCTCCTCTCACATTGATAATTGTGCAATTAATTTTGAATTTAAGATCTCAATATAATCAAAATATCTTTCATTTGATATGATTTAATTCTATTAAAGATATAAGAGAATTTTTAAAATTCTAAATTATACTACAATATTGAAGAATTAAGTAAATTGATTTTAAAATTCTAAAAAAATTGGACTATACCTCATACCGCATGAAAACTCAGGCCAAATTTTACCTGGTAATATATGCTGAGATTTAAATCTAAGTTACTCCAATTAGTTTGGAAACAAGATATCTAAAAAGAAGTCTTGATTTCAAATTATAAGAATTTTAATAAAAGATCACTTTTTAAGAAAATATATATAGAATAAAGTCTTATCGATTTACTCAGTATATAAAAAAAAAAGTTGAAAATCTTTATTTAAATATATTTTTGAGATTCTAAATTATAGACCTAGGCATGTGGATACGAGCACTCTCTAATAAAATGTTCCCAAGTTCAAATTTAACTTTGATTTGAAATTTTATTAAATTAAGAAATTTAATTAACGTTTTAATTAATTTGACCAATATTTCCTAACTTTTTCTACTCCAGACTCGATCAGACTCGATCAGAATAGGTAGCGGTTCCAATACCTTAGTGTCTGACAAGACAGAGAAAGGAGACTTCTACCAGCAGCTTTTTTGCCTTTCTTCTTCCTCCAAGGAATTGGGTGATTCTATTGAGACTTTGAGTTAAAATTCTTCTTAAAATAAACATGATTGCAATATAAAGTGTATTATATTAGTAAAATAAAAAAGTTTAAATTTTTTATTTTTATTCTATTGTATTATTTTTTTTATTTAAAACTTTTAAAAACTAATAAGTAACATTCATCAATAACTCAAAATCAAGATGAAATAGTTAAGATGATGATTTGATGATAAAATTTTACTTTCGTATAAGTAACATTCATCAATACACCTTTGTAGGACCTATGATTTGTTTAATAAAAAGTTTCATTATTTTTTTCAATAATTTCATTTAATTAACTTGCTGATTTATGTAAGAAGCAATCTAAGACTCTTCACCAACTAAAGTTACAACTGAGTACAAATACAAATAAGTCAATGAAAGTTTGGTAGATCTGACATTATCTTTTGGGTCTGTTTAGAACTTAGTTTTGAGAATGGATCAAGGATTTTGACCCAAAATGAGTCCAATGGGCTTTTTTCAATTCCAGCCTTTTCTGGTCTATGTTTAGACACAATCTATTGGACCATTTCTACTATGGTTGTGGACCAAATCAGAGGGCAAGCTTTTATGGTTCCCACCATATTATAACATCCAATGTGTATGCATACCATTTTTTTTCACAAGTTTGAACCATCCAATTAGGTCATGTTATTTTCAAGAGATTTCATTGTTTTTATAACTTTCACTAAATAAAGTATTTTCATGCAGAATAATGTAATATAAGTCCCACCTACAACTACAAGAGTTGACTTTTTTATATAATTTTGAAGTTACAAAAATTAATGAATGATACTATATATATATGTATGTGCACAAGATTATTCTAAATGTCATGGTGCACATTAAATAAACTGATAATAGATCTATTAGAAAGATTTTTTTTTGAAATATGTGACTAACAAAAATTACTTAGATTAAATTAATTAAATCATGTTACCGGGTCGGGTGAAGAAAGTCGGGTCAACGGGTCGGGTTGGGTTGAGAAGACAGAAACCCGCATTGAATTCGGGTTGGGTTGAGGTGAGGGATTTTCAAGTAAACCCGACCCGACCCGATCAAATCCAACCCAGTTAAATTTAGGCTAAAATGGGTTCAAAATGTGGGTCGGGTTAGAATTCGAGTTGAGTCAGGTTTTAATTCGGGTCAGATTCCACATTTTAGTAACTCGAATTGGGTTGGGTTTTAAAAAAACCCGACCCGAACTGGCCCGATTTCAACCCTAATGTTTTTTACGCTCTTTAAAATTTTATACAATATCTAATATATATTTTATATTTTATACTTGATGTTTAATAATATATTGTGATTAATTAAAACTCTTAATCACTATACATTATTAAATTGCATCCATTCATCCCAACCTTAATTCTATCTAATATATAAACTTAATTTTATATGATGAGTTAATTAGAACTAAATTAATAACTTGAGAACTAAAATTGATCTAATAATGCAATAGAATTAGTAGCTACAATGGTGATTTGTGTGATGGGAATTTTTTTGATACAAATGATAAATTCTATTAAAAATTTGTGTGCAATAAATAATGAATAATTGTCGCTTAATGACAGAGATTGATAATAATAATGATTGATTTAAAAATAAGTTGAATAACGGCTCAAAATCCATACGGGCCATCGTTAATTTTAGGACCCGATCCAGCTTCAAATATTTCAGTTCTACCCTAGCCTGAATTGGCTCAGGGCCCGAAATGACAAGACGGCTTTGTTGAACTGCACCGTTGTCTACTTACTCTCTTTCTAAGGAAATCTAAAGAACCCATTTACAAAATTTATAACCTTACTACTGTTTAGAAAATAATTTTCTTTTTTTGAATTTAAGCATGAAAAATCACGGAAAATAAATTTAGTAAATATCTTTTGATAAGCCTAAGACTGAATCAACATTTTATTGTGATAACCGAACCTAATAAACTAGAGGAAACAATTGAAATCATAGATCAAAGATATAACAACAGAAGATTTGCTCTTTCTAATTTCACTACCTAACATCCACAGGTTAAGATGAACTTCCTGAAGGATTGGATCTTACAATAACAAGTTAGAATATCTGACGTGTACTACTCCTTTAAATAAAGCGCTAGACAGGTTTTTTTTTTTTTTAAAAAAAAAAAAAACCCATGTGGGCTTATGGGCCTCACAAATGGACTGGACCCAATATCCCAATATCATGTCCATTTTCCACCTAAATTGGGGTTTTGGAATCTTCAGCATGACTGACATTCTTCTCCCAAGTTCTAACATGCAAGCCTACATTTGCCACTAGATTCACCAATTGGAAAGAAATTTCCTCCATTTCTATAGTTTTTCCTTTTAGTTCCACTCAGTATTACTTCCTAAAGAAATAACCATCAGGGCCCAGCACTTTATATGGGCCAATTGAATAGATCATTCCTAATTTTCTCCTTGATATTAAGAAATTCTTCACTGAAGCTTTCAACTCGTTAACCTTTCGCGTATGAAGGTCAGACAAATATATTCACATTTCCCACATCCAAGTTTGAAGAGAATAAATTCTTCCAGTGCTTTAGGACAGGGCCAGCTCTGAGATCTCCTAAAATCTCAGGAGATTTAGGCGGAGTGAGATTTCAGGGGCCCTTTGTGACTGGTATATTAAGGAATTTAAGTCTGTGAGGGTTCTTTCTATCTGGAGGCATAGGCGATGTAGGTGTCTGGGGCCCTAGGCGGCGGCCTATACTGCCTATGCCCAGGGCTAACCCTGCTTAAGGACTCATAAAGCCATTTCTTTTCAATCCTCTTTCCTGTTACTGGATTTATGAGAAATTGAATTTTGTTTGAGTTGCTTCTCACTATGCTCATCTTTTAAAACAATTTTTATTTCCTTTTCTTTCAGCCATTTTTCATGATTTTGATACTTAGGGCAGATCTTTTTGTTTTAGATTGTAGTAGTATTTTGCTACCATATTCTGCAATTGGTTTCTCAAATGGTCACCCTTGTGGGAGATAGCTGTAAGCCTGTAATTGATCTAAGATTTTCTTTAATTAATTATTGTAACGACTCGATATGATGTTTTGGGGTTTCTAGGGAGATCTTGGGATCTCCGAGTTGATTTTCAGGAGTTTGAATGGCATTTTCATAATTTTAAGTAAGTGAGTGTTAATCATGATCAAATGTTTGAAAATTCACGTAACATTAGATATTATGTTTAGACCTCCAAATTTTGCACACACTCTTCCTTCAAATAACTACACTTGAGAAAAATAGAGACATGCACTTGTCCACTTTAAAAATTGACAATCAATTCATAATTTATTAATGTAAATACAACTCACTCTAAGGACATTAATTTGAAATTAATGTGCATCATCTAATTAGGGAGGTTGCTAGACCTATTCATGGTAGTTATTGATTTTTATCTTTTTTTGGAATTTATGTGTGGGAAATCATGGGATAAATTGCGTAAAACCCCCACAGATAAATTCACTATCCCTCGGACATACCAAGGTTAGTTATTGATTAAATAGTTTGTTCATTTCCAGCTATGTGAACCTTCTGGAATTCCCATTGGTCTTTGTGTACAGGGGTTTAAATACCGCTATCGGCCGATATTTTGATATCGGCCTATATAATACGGCCGATATATCGACCGAGAAGGTGAATATCAGCCGATAACGATATATATCGGCCGATATGCACTCCTTCAAAATCGATACATATTGACCGATACAATATGTATCGGTCCATATTTGTACGCTGCTTGTGTACATAAAGTAGCATAGAAAATATTTGTCTTGGTTGTGGTGAGTCTAGATTGTAAGTGTTGCAGCCCAATTGGATTGGGTGGCTGCATCAAGTCCACCTGAACCTTTCCTTTATCCCATAATAGCCGGACTACTCCACTGAATCATTTTCAAACATTCTGCCTTTTTGTATTATCAAGGCTTCTTTGATGCCAGTCAAGGTTCATGGGCAACTTTTAAAAGAAATATGAAATTATTTGCGTCAAATTTACTATACAAGTCCTAATTGAACTGAGTGCAGTCGTCTTCACTCTTCAGCCTGAAATCGAACCTGAAACCCAACAAGTGGCAGGCTAAGCTGGAGGTATAATTTAGAGATCCAGTAAAGCCCTGAACCAACCATGCATATGGTGCAACTGTTCACTTTCAATTATCTATCTCTTTTTTATTTATACTTTTTTCTTTCTCATACCCATTATTATTTAATGAATTAAATGTATATTTAATTCGATCTCATTTTTAAATATACTCACTATTGGATTAAATTCAAGTCATATAAATGGTTATATAAGCACTATAAGATACTCTCTCTATCTCAATTTAGTTATTTTATATGAATTTTGAGATTGTATCAAAATAATTGTCTCATTTATATTGGAGTAGCATAAAGTGTATTGAAAATGGATGAGATCAAATGGAGTGCTAGTATTATATAGAGAATTCTTTAAAAAATACAAATGTTTCAAATCAAACAACTAAAATGATACGAAGAGAGTATTAGTCATTCACTTCTGAAAACGTCGAGTTCATTTGAGCATTGGTTATTCAATTCTGATAACTTTTTTTACTCTTAATTTGTTTTATCTTTAAGCTTATTGATAGCGAGGACTTGGGACTCGGTAAATGCATTCTTTTAAGACCTAAATTTAGATTGAATGTCATGCTAAAATCCAAACCACGATAGAGGGGGGAGAGAGAGATGCTTAGCTGTGCCAGGTCAAATAGATCTTACCTATGCCATGTGCTTGTGATTTTATAGGACTCGTGTAAAATCCGACAATGGGGATTTAGATTCGACGAATATTATATATATAGAAAAACAATATAAGAGATAGAAAAGGTAAATAATTAACAAAAAGAATGAAAGATTAAAAAAGTAATTACAAAATCAAATCTCTCAATTAACTATGTTAAGTTAGGGAAAGGTAACTCTAATATCACCAAAGCCGGCTTAAGCCATAAGCTAAAAATGCAACTGCCTGAGACCCACAGTCAGGAAGATCCAATATTTTAGTTATCGCATAGTGTATTACTGTAAAATTCTTTTTAAATACCGCATAGATGCATAGTGTATTACTACAACCCTTTTTTAGTTACAGCAAACACATAGCCGCATAAACTTCAAAAAATTATTTTTATTATATAATTAAATATTATTTATTATAATATCTTAAATAATAAGAAAGCCCCATTTACATTTTTTGACCTTAGAGTTCAACTTGTGTCAAGACATTACTCAGCTTTCTAAAATTTCTTACAAGTTCAGGTGAGATCCTTTTATCACTTGAGATCTCCCTCTTTTTTCTCTCTCACATACACACAATGAATGATGCCTTTTAGTCCTAGCATAGCTTTCCCACAAAATAAGGGGGGAAAAGAGTGTGAACTCACAAGAAAAACAGGGTCTCAATGCATTAGGTGTGTCTTGTGAGAGAAATGAAAAGTGAATTAACAAACACATGAAATTCTAATCTGGTTTGGTTATAAAAGGTAAGCGTGAAGAAGGGACTCTTTGAATGTCTGCAATCTGCAGCACAAGACAAGCCAACCTCAAATAGTTGGGACCAATATCAACAAAATGGGTGTGAATGTCTAACTTAGTAGTTGAAAAGAAATGGAATATGCTAATGTTGGCTTGGCACCACTTCACTGCACTTGGTTGGTCCTTTTCAATTACCAAATCATCAAATCCTAGACAAGCTACCTAACTAACACAATGCCTTATGTGTGAAAACAAGAAAGACGAAAAAACCTAGACATAGATACATCATACATGCAATTCCACTTGTCTCAAATTACTCATTGTATTCTTTTATTTTCACATTAAAACAAAGATTTAACATTTTCGATGAGTTCAAAATCATCTTCTAACGTGATGAGAATGCAACATTTTTCCACCTCTTACTCTGATCGTCTAAAATCATACATTGTAATATAGTTAGAAAAATATTATTGAGTAATAGCTACACAACGAGACACCTGTCCAGATTTCTTTTCTTTTTTTATTAGGTTTGTATTGACTCGGAGAATCTATTAATAAGTTTTTGACACACTCTGTACGAAAACGAACTTTAAGAAATAAAAAAAATTCTTAAATAGGACAAGTACTTTGGAACAGAAGGAATATCATTTAAGATGACTACTGTGCAACTCCATGTAAAGCATGTGTACACGTAACTTTAGGATTATCCCTATTGAATGGGTGAACTGCACCCTAACAAACCTCCAATAATTTCAATTTCCAAATATTGAAAAGAAAGAACAAAGATTCTCAAAGAGAGAACGGAACAAAACCACCTGTCATTGGTTAAAACTGAAAATCCAATTAAATTAACTCATAATCTTGTGATTTGTAAGTCACCTGCCACAACATTATGAGGGGGAGCACGTAATCGTCATTCATGAGTAAAAGTGTAAAACCATCTCATTTCGCGATATCATCAGCAACTTGATATTGATGCGATAAATAGGCGAGAAGAATTTTTTTTCTCTCTCCGGCGTTACGCACACGTGTGCTCAACCGTCTACGACGTGCGAGACCACGTGCAAGAACTGCCGTCGAGTGTGGCTGACGTCACTTGGCGGCCGTCCCAACAGCCTTTGGTCGGTTTCTTGTCCACTAAACAGTTCCCAACACGTGGCTCCGGCAGTTCTTAATTTCTTATCACGTTGCTTAGTGAAACGGAACAATGGACGAATTTTTCGAATTTGAGAGCCGTTGCATTTCAAAATTCGGAAAATGCCATAGCATGAATTTTATAAATAAAAAAATTAGTGCTTGATATAAAATAATATTATTTAAATTTTAATATTCATACAATAGAACTTTATATAATAAGATACTTCATAAAAATATTATATAGCTGTTCAAATTTTTTGAAAAAGAAATCATCACCTCTTATAATGAAAAAGTCATATTTCTTAGGGGAATTTATTATAAGAATTTTATTTTTTCTTATGAGATCTAATTAATTATAAACTTTACTTTTACATGTAGACAAGAAGGATTAATCCTTGTAGACAGCTCTTAGATCTCTGATTTTTATTTATTTTTCTTTAATATATTGGATTCAATGTCTTTTATAAAGTTTCAAGTTGATCTAGCACTTTTAAAAAGAATGCACTATTTATTTATATATTTTTTTAAGAAATATATATTTCTACATTAAAGAGCCATGGGTTTCAGATTTTCATCTATGATGTACATTCAAATAATGTTATAAATTTCATAAACTAAAGTATTGAATAATGAGAGAAAATGTCCATCATTCTTGAGTTTATAATATATTAGAAGCCTTTTTTTTCATCAAATTTATTCCACTCTATTTTCATTGCTCCTGAAGCTGGATATATTTCAAATAGCTTAACTTAAAATATAAAGGAAGATGTTTATAAGAGATTAAAAAATACCAATTTAATTTTAAAATATAATTGAGTTGCACCACTGAAAATGCAAGCCTTTCAAATTTAAAAGCCTTTTTTTTTTCATTTTCAGCAATATAATTTTTAAAATTATTCCTCTGCCACATATTTGGGTTCTTATACAATCTAGCAAAAAATTCTTTTAACTCGTGATTAAATTAATAATAGCAAGATTTCAATTCAATACTCCAATTTAATTTTAAAAATATAATTGAGTTGCACCACTGAAAATGCAAGCCTTTCAATTTTAAAAGCATTTTTTATTTTTATTTTTCATTTTCAGCAATATAACTTTTAAAATTATTCCTCCGCCACATATTTGGGTTCTTATACAATCTAGCAAAGAATTCTTTTAACTCATGATTAAGTTAATAACTTTTTTTTGAATTTATGTTTGGGAAATTGCGGAATACCGAGCATAAAACCCTCATGAATGAGCCCACTATCCCTAGAGCACACCAAATTTATGACATGAGGGCTTGAATCCGCAACCTCCTATTTTCTGAGACGGGAGGTAACCAATTGAACTATGTAGATTTTTTTTTTTTTTCTATACTAAATCAAGTCTTAATTAATAATTCTAACAATACTCCAATCTCAAAGGCAATAATAGCAAGATTTTTTGCAGGAAAAAGTAAGATGGTCATATGATTAACTTTTATTATGATTATGATAGGTTGTTATATATTTTGACATGTAACAATGATGAGATCTAATAACTTTATAAAGCCTAAGCATGAGATTTGATTATATTAAATACGAAAATCAATCTTATTCAACATAACCAACCAATAGAAAGTCATAAAATGGATATATTAATTAATTTTAATATTTAATTTAATTATGTATTCAAAGTCCTATGTCTATGTTTTTATTAGTGGATGAAAGGTATATTTCACAATGAATTTTTAGCATTTATTTGCCTTTCACTACTGTTGCACTAAATTCCAACATCATTCATTTAATTAAGAAGGCTCTGATTAGATAAAGATATCTAACCGACCAACGGCCTAGTTGGCACTCGCCTCCATGTCTTTTATAACTGCATTAATTCTAATTATTTCATATTTAGTGCATCAAAAATTATTTTTATTAGATCTAATAAAATCTATCTTTTAAATCTCTAAAATTTAATTACTTAAATTATTTTCAATCTCTAATGCTATATAACCTCAAAAATCATGAATTAATTAATTCAATTACATTGTATTTAATACATATATTTAATATTTAAATATAAATCTTTCTTAATTTTATGTAAAAAAATATATACAGACTAATACTTTACAACTCACAACCAAATGCGTACAGTTGGAGAGTGAGTGGACTCCTGCTTACCGGAGTGTCGGCAGTTCTTTCCATCTAACCTTTATTCACACGCGCACAACCACCGGAAAAGTCAAAGCGGGAGAAATTTGGTGCTCACGTTATACTAAATCATCAAAATTTAGGTTAAATAGTTCAATATGAAATCCATTCAGGTACTGATGCTAATTTTTAAGATTTATTAGATTACTTTAAAATTTTAAGATCAAAATAGAATTATTACATAAATATTTTTACTAATTATATAATCAATTTTATAATGAATTTAACTTATTCAGAAATTATTTTCTCTTTTAATTGAGATCTAATTTAAATGGATGTTCATTTTAACACTATTAATTAATAATTTTATTTTAATGTTAAAAATTAAAAATTAAAAATAGAAGGATTCAATAAATTCTATTTTTGATAATTGAATTAAATTTTATAATTAAACAAATGGTGCCCATCTTAACACAGGCGTTATCTTTTAGGAGTCACGGATTTTAGTGAACTTTCTATTTTGCCCCTCATCCATCTGCAGTGAATCGATTTACTTATCAGTGCACCGGACAGGTGCACCGACTGTATTACTTGAAAATCGGTGTACTGATTTTTTGAGAGTCTAAATCGGTGCATATAAATCGATTCACTTTTTTAATGAATCGGTTCACTCATCGGTGCACCGGATCAGGGGTTTAAAAATCGGCCGATAATTTTATCTCTTCTCCCGATATCGGCATTTTCTCTCTCCTCCGATATTGGAACAGTGAAAAAACAGCAAAAAACCGTGCCGAACCGTGAAGAACGTTAAAAAACCGAAAAAAACCGTGAAAGCCGTATCAGACGGACCGTGATTAACCGTGGAGAACCACAAGAAACCATAAAAAACTGCAAAAAACCGTGTAAAACATTGGAAAACTGTGTAAAAACCGTATCGGTGTTAAAAAAAAAAAAAATTTTAAAACCGATATTTATGAATATCGACCGATATTGTGACCGATATTTCGGACCGAATATCGGCCATATCGGCAGATAATAAGTATATAAGGCCGATACATATCGTATCAGCCGATATCGTTCAGTATGAAAATACCGATACATATCGGCTGATACGATATGTGTCGACCGATATTTAAACCTTAGCACCAGACAGTAGACCGATGAGTGAACCAATTTAATGAAAAAGTGAGCCGATTTTTGTTGATGAGAATAAAATGAGAAATTCAAAAAATCTGAATCTACTAAAAGATAATACAAGATTATACATGTATTAAGGATGTACACACTTAAACAAATTCAATCATTGCCTTTGATAATGAGTTGATTTTCAAATTCGAACGTTGCGGTCGCAATGGGGTAATCAAAATTGAAAATGCAGAAGGGGTAGCTTTTAAAAAGTAGGATGGCGAAATGATTGGTAGCCGTGAATCTCGTTTTTTCTGATGCCGACATGTGATCAAAGTCATTGATTGTCATACCCAATTTCCAGCGATGCACGTCGCCTGAACAATTTTTTTTTATTTATAATACTTCTAATTTTAAATTTTGAAAATTAATATTATAAACTCTAATTGACATCAAAATAATAATAAAAGACAAAAAAATATAATTGACTGATTTCTTTGTACTTATTCAATCTAAAATAATACGTTGGTCCCTACGTTGGTCTCTGCGTGCCTCAGGTGTGTGCTTATCTGCAATTTAAAGGGTTGTATATTTTCTTCTGTTTGAATAAATTCTAATCATTATTCAAAAATAAAATAAAACGATTGGTGATATCATGAATCAAACTAAGGTAACGTAAGAGAGACAAAGTTCTTGCGATTTAATTTTGAATGGTATAAGATTTGATAAAAAAAAAATATTATTAAATATTTAGAAGCTTAATTTAAATTAAATAAAATGAACATCTAGAGTGAAATTCTGTATCAATTTTCTATTTCATTTACTTAAATTAGATGGACAAAAATATATAAATAAAACTCATTTCTTGTAATGGACAGTAATAATTCTTACTTTAATTTTGATAGAGCCAATTGATCCAATAGATTACCATATATTATTAAAATCAAATTTGAGTCAGAAAAACTTGTGACTCAGTCATGTTAGATATTAGTTTTCAATACATTATCTAAAGCCAGATCTACTTGTTTTGATGTAATTGCAATAATAAAAAAAAGTGTGTCATATTATCTTTTGTTTGAGCATAATCTGATTTAGTTTCACATTTTCACATTACATGTTCTATAATAATAAATGATAGAGAAGGTTTAAGATCGTGAGCTTAGTTTAATAAGATAAATAAATATAATATGAGTTAATCTAAAGAAGGTTTAAGATCGTGGACCACATTTAACAAGTCCAACTTCTACTATAGAGAATGATTGTCACTTGTTCAATTGTTGAATTCATTGAAAGTCTAGGATACTAAGTAGACTGTAAATATGTTTTTAACTAAATATTTGACACAAAATTCAAGTACTATTCTATCATACGTAATGATAATCAATCGAAACATGATTATTTTCTATTTTCGAAATATTAGACCCTAGGTAGCTGGATAAGATAAATAGAGGATTTAATGGAAAATTCTTTTAGATTATCATAAGATTGTGAGATAAAACTTGGGGGAGGTCACGAATTCAAGTACCCATAGTTTAACTTTAGTGTGCTTTAGAGGTAGGGGTCCACCCGTGGGAGTTTTACATTAGATATCCTGTGGTTTCCCACAAGTAAATTTAAAATAATATATATATATATATATATATCAATAATTTATAATAATTAAATTATCTAAAATTATAATGATAAAATAATGAGATGAGGCACAAGAATTTCACAACTAATTCCTTAATTTTTTTTTTATATAACATGAGCTGGTTGAGTCTTACATCGACATTTATCGAGAGCATGTAAATTCAAAGTATCGATTGCGAGTTTATCGTTGGGACGTGGAATCCAAAGATTTGCGATAAACGCCAACAGTAACTTTGATTTTAAAATCTGTAAAGTTTACTGCTATTAATACTGTATATTCACAACTATAGTATCTATAAATGCAAAGGCTTCTGTGAGATTCGTTGTAACTGCTCTCCCTCCCTCTCTCTCCCTCCCAAAGCAAGCTTCACATTCTCGGCAATGGCGATTCTTCCAAGAGTCTCCCTCCTCCTTTCGCTTCTCTTATTAGGTGAGTCCTATTTCTTTTTAATTTTTCCTTTCATTTTCTTTTAATGTAGATCATTTCATGGCGCATCTGATATGATCCACATCACTCTCGCTTTCTGCAATCATCTGATTCCACTCTTCCGGCCGATCTGGCACATCCATTTGCCTGAAATGACAATTTTACCGAGTGGACGGACGGATACTTCCTTCTCTTTTGCCATACCTGACTCTTTCCATGGAGATAATTTGTATAAGTGATGCTCCATGATGTGGAAATTTCATCTGCTGGATCTAATCGTGGATCTACCTCACTTTTTTCTCATTTCTTTTTTATAAAAAAACTTTGGAGTTAGGTTCGTCACTTTTTTCTTTTCTTTTTTTTTGAATTTTCGTCTGCGAAATCACGGGATACCGAACATAAAACCTCCACGGGTGAACCCATTATCTCTAAGGCACACCAAGATTAGGCCATGAAGGCTCGAAAGGCGGGAGACAACCAATTAAACTAAACCTATCTGGAGCTTTAATGATAAATAAGTAGTATTGAAATACAAAAAAAACGTTAGAATTTTTCTATCCTTTTAGGAAAAAGAAAAGTGAGATAATTTCTTATAATAAAATGATAAATCACATATGATGACCATGCTAAGAAGTTGTTGTTTTTCAAGTTCTTTGATGAATCAAATTTCATATACAAATTGATGTATTGTGATTCAATTCAAACCATCCGACAAGTGTCTTAAAATTTAAAACTATGTTGGAACATTAAAACTTATGTTTCTATTAAAAATAAACAAAAACATTATCTTGCTAATAAATTGCTAATAAAAAACTTTTTCTATTACTATTAAAAAAAACTTCTCTGTTTTTCTTATTAAACTTTTATTTACCTTTCTCCTCCATCCTCTCATAGGATGGATTCCTCAAGTAAGAGGAAATTTTTTCACTTTATCTTGGCATTCTTTTTTCTATAAAAGGAAAATAACAAATATCCTCTTAAACTCGTGACCCATAAGAGAGTAGATGAATTAGACTATTTGATTGCAAGTTTGTATCCCATAATCTATAATGGGACCCACCTAACAGCCTTCTTCATTTCTTACCAGCGCAAATCTACATTTAAAAAAAAAATATTTATAATTCTCCACAAACTTTCTTGAGTGAATGCCAATCAAGAATAAAGGGAAAGTGAAACCTCTTCTATTTTGAAGTTTCTACCATTCTAAATTAATATTGATTTCTTCATCTAATAAAAAATTCTTGAATTGTTTTTTCTCACATCCAAATTCTCAAACTCTCTTTTAGTTTTTTAATTAAAAAAACTGCCATACTTTCTTCATTCAATCAAAAAGTGAACAATTTATAATAAGAGACACCACTATAATTGTTATAATTTATATGATGATAAATGAATTAAAAAATAAATTTGATTTTTTCATTATAAAAAATACCTTCATAATTTTGAGGGTTGTTTAATGGTCAAAATCTATCTTTATTGACAGAAAATTTATAGAAAAGAACAACTTTCCATTATTCTTGTACAAATTAAAAACCTAAAACTTGCTCCAAAAATTACTCCATGTCTCCATGTAAACCTACTTTCCTTTCAAAATCCCTTCCACCGTGTGCTAACCATGGCATCAAATAAGTTAGTAGTACGCCACATTGAAGGGACATGATGAGCTGTTTCTCAACGGTCTGCACCATTCAATTAATTTTAGGTGGGTCCCATAATGGATGAATATCGTGTCAGACGACAGAATATATCCAGACCCAAGCATTTTAAGATGAAATCTGCTTCTGGTTTGGATCCAGTAGATGCAAACTACAAAGGTCCGACCTAGATCTGGCTCCACCTGTTGGGATACTTATCTAGATTCTGGATTCAAATACAATTTTGGATCTGAGTCGGGTTGAGTTGGGTCCACAAGATATATAATTTATTTTTAAAAACTCTATAGTATCAAAGTCTAAACTTAGAGCCAAGTAATTGGGCTTTAACGTGGCAGTTGGATTTATTAGGCTTGCGTCCAGACTGAGCCCCATTTACGGCTACTTTAGATTCTTGTTTACATGTGGTTCTGTTGGGACAACTTCGCCCATCTGATCTTCTTTCAAACCCAAACAATATTATTTGTGGGACAAATTACATACATAATTCCCCTGACCTTGATACTCTAATATGATCACAAACAATATTCTATCTATTATTTTATCTAATAGTCCTATATGGAAAAGTTTGTTCATTGGGCAATGAAAGGCACACATATAACAAAATTGTAACACATGGCGATGGATATACGGCCTCCACCCTATTTAAAGAATGAATATGGATATGATGCAGTTTAAAATTTTGAGTTTATTTGATAGTTAAGAACTCGTTCAAGATATAATAGATTTTGAGATCAAGTCATCATCAACACATAAGGTCACTCTCCTGTTTCTATAGCCTGAATCAGTATGTGCAGATTGAGAGACCTACATATATCTCAAGATTAATTGGGTAAGATGTGTATACACCTTAGTTTGAAAAAAATATGATATTAGGAGAATTTTTTTTTTTTTAAAGAAACAATGTATAGTGTGATTTGAGATTCTTTTCTTTGTTCTTATTTAATATTCTGTAAATTAAAAAAGTAAAATACATTAATTTTTAAAATTACATTATTTTTTTATTAAAAAGAGCTTTGGTGTTCGAATCAATTTCTTTATATTAGTTGAAGGTACATTTTAATTTCACTTTTAGTTATTTAATTTAAAATAAATAATTTTAATTATCATTTCATGTGGAGTTGGATAGCTGGAAATGACCAATCGAGCTAACGTTTGGTACGTGAGCAGTACACCACACCGCATTTGGTTGACAGGATTGGTGGACCGCATCACTCATTTCTACCGACTGGAATTCTCCCTTGACATGACATTTCTATTACAAACACACTTGGGAGCAACATTTCTGCTCGCTCGGGTGCGGAAGTTTTTAAATTTTCTTTAAAGAAAAACAGATTTATCTTCACTATTATTTGATATAAAGGATATAATTTTAAGTGATTCTCAGATGAATCTTAATGTTTGGTTTATAATACGGTTGTGATCTATTTTCATATCAGTAAAAGTAAAAATAAAATAAAAAATCATAAAAAAAGACTAAATGTAGAAAAATAAATTTTAAGATTGCTTTAACAAGTTTAAGTTGGCCTAACATCATCATATTAATATTAAAAAATAAAAAATTCATGCTAACAAAGACTCAAAATTAAAAAAAGAATTAGGAGTAGGTTTTGCAATTTAGAAGGATTTAAGTAATTTAACCACCTGTAATCATGCTATTATCCTTTACCATGTTTAAATCATTTGTTATTTTTATATTTATATCATTTATTAAGATTATATAAGTATTTCAACCTCAGGAACGCGTACCCTTACCTCCGCCACTGTCTTCACCCTCCAAAACCGTTGCAACTACACACTCTGGCCCGGAACACTCACCGGCAATGGTCCCGCCCTTGCCGATGGTGGTTTCCCATTACCGCCGGGTGCATCAACATCCTTCTCTGCTCCAGCTGGTTGGTCTGGCCGCTTTTGGGGCCGCACTGGCTGCAACTTTGATGCCACCGGCACTGGCCCCTGCACTACCGGTGATTGTGGTGGCTTGCTGAAGTGCATTGGCGGCGGTGCACCACCAGTCAGCCTTGCTGAATTCACCCTTGATGGCAGTGGCGGCAAGGACTTCTATGACGTGAGCCTGGTTGATGGCTACAATGTCGGCATCGGCATCAAGCCATCGGGCGGCGCCGGTGACTGCCAGTACGCTGGGTGCCAGACTGACCTTAACCACAATTGCCCCGCGGAGCTGCAGGTGGTTTCATCGGGTGCAGTGGTCGCATGCAAAAGTGCATGTGCCGCATTCAACACGCCGGAGTACTGCTGCACTGGAGATCACTCGTTGCCGTCGACGTGCACGCCAACTCAGTATTCAACAATATTCAAAAGTGCATGCCCCAGTGCGTATAGCTATGCATATGATGATGCCTCAAGTACCTGTACTTGTGCCGGCACCGACTATCTGCTAACATTTTGCCCTGCCGGCTCATGAGTCTTCTCCATTCTCATACCGATTCTCATTTTAAAACCATTTTTTCTATTTCCTTTTTTTGGCTCAGTATGATTTTTATTTTGATTATCTCTATATTTCTATGTGCTTCTTCTTATTATAGATTTTAGACGTCTTGTATATTATTCAATTTAATATATTTTACGTAGCAGAATATTATGTGTCTTGTGTGCATAGACATATATAATAATTATAATTAGTTGTCTAAGTAATGATTTTTTATTATATAAAATATAAATCATTATTATTGGCATTAGTTCCACCTCATCTAGCACAATAATTAAATTTCAAAGTCTGTTTTATTCTTAATCAATTTATAATATAAAAAATATTTAAAAATAATATCAACCCATGGGCTTCAAGTTCCACTATATGGGAGTATGGGGTAGTAGAATTTGTCAACAGTGGGAAAAAAAAATATATGGTTCACGTGGGAAAGTGGAGAACGACTTGAAAATTTATAAAAGATTATAGTTAAGTTTTAAGCATGAATGGATATGATTTAGTGATGATAGAGATAAAGATTTTTAATTTTAACCATAATATGTATATATTAACATATTGTAAATACTAATATCACACAGGTCATTATGTTTAACTCAGATTTTTGGGTTGGGTTGAGCTTTAACATTGCAAGAGTGCGACGCCCAAACTGAATCCAAGTTTAAGTTAGGCTCTAATTTTTAAAAATAAGAATCAAATATCGGTGCTAGGTCCCACCGATATATCTCCGGTATTTGGCCATATCGGCCTAATATTATATATTTTTTGCAGTTTTTTTTTAAAGCCTGTTTTTTATTTTGTTAATTCAGATAAAATTTAAAAAAATAAACCAGCCTATATTTAAAAAAGAAAGAAAGAGAGGAGAGAGAATAATCTCGGCCGATACCTCGATAGAGGCGATTTTTAAACCCATGGTACCATGGATTTAAACTTGTTACCTGAGAGTGACTGGGTTTTGAAATTTTTAAGTCATATTAAGCAACGGAAGTATACTCAGTTGATGCAAATTTGTCTTGGCAGACTGCCTTAATATTAATTAACAAAAAAAACAGAGAGAGAAGAACCAAGACAAATGAAACCTCCTGAAGGCCATAGTTCATACTATAGTTGTTAAAATCTTACGATATACGATTCGTATCTTACTATTCATACGATATGATAAGAGAAACGATTTGTATTTATCAACAAATCTTACATTCGTATAAATAATAGAATTATAGGGTTATTAGGAGTGTGAAAGCATGAAACATTTCGTTTTAACGATTTTTAAGGCTTGAGTTGATGAACATTTAAGACCTTTCAATTTTTTGAGGGTTTTTTTAGTTCATTATTGACTTTTCATAGTATAATTAGATTATATACTGTTCTTATAGAGCATTGAACTTTGAGCTCTAATGAACTAATTATATAAAATTCACTTAATATTGAAAGAAAGTTGGAGAATTGTTCATGTTATTACATTTTAGATATATTTTATGTTATATCATATATTAAATATTTTTTAGGGAAAACACATATGAATCTTACAATTCTACGATTTACGATACACGATTTGCGATTCAAGATGTATTAACGATTTCCGATATGATTTGATTTTCACAACATTAGTTCATACAATATACTACTTGATGAAATAACAATTATTCCAATCACAGTAAAAATATTTGGACGAGCCAAAGGGTGAATTGTTCGATTGAATCATTTTTCTTCTTGAGCTCCAACCCTACAATGAAGATCTGATGAAAAATTGGTATTTTTTACACAATCTCTTTCACTTCTGGTCTCCAGTTCAATCTGCATTGGAAATCTTGCTCATGCTCGTCGATGGCGCGAAGAAGCAACAACTTTGCCATACTATTCTGTTGCTAAATCACAGGAGCTAAATTTTTTTCCAATTAGCTGTCTTGTGGCACGTCCTGTTTTCAGACTGGGCTGTAGACTTCCCATTCTTGCTATTTCTTGGACAACTTGGTATTAGATCTTCTCTCATACCTTCAAAGAAAAAGATGCTAATCATGCACATGTAACATAAATTTCATTTTTATGGGGATTAATCCCATTTAATATCATCTTATTAATTACAAGTTTCTGAACTCATTTCTGAAGACAGTCAAATTTTGCAGATTTTCTCTCTGCACAGTCAAAACTAGAGCTGCAACTGGTTCAGGCCAGACAAGGCCAGGCCATGAAGTTGGGTTTTAGACAGGCTTCAATAGGGCATCCTGTTAAGCTATAGGGTCAGAAAATAAGCCCCAGTAGAACCTACTTTCCCAAAGAAACACAGCTCGAATGCAACCCAAAGCTGACTGAATTCAAGCAAGACCAACACCAGCTGCCACACACGAGATTAGAAGAATTATTGAAGTCCCAATAAATAGACTTCATCTTTTTGAAAGATAAATAAATGAACTCCAAGGTAATATCATTAAAAGTAAAATTGGCTTCAAAAGGATGAGCAGGAAGTAAAAGTGCCAGTCACAGAACAGACGCCAATAAATCAGTAAAATATTTCAATGATAATGGTGGTGTGATGAAGTAATCCCTACAAGCTGCTTTGTAAGTCTTGTTGTGTGGAAAGGTAACAAACTTTCATTGAAAATTTTCTAAAAAATAAAAAACATTCATTGAAGCAAATATTGGAGTACAACAGATAAAGGCCCAGCCAGAGGCTGGCCAATAATTGATGTACAAACTCGTAATCAACCAGAACTAAAATCAAAGAAAATTACATCATTCAAAATAATACTGCAGAGCTTTCCATTAAACGAAAAAACAATGTCAAACCGAAGAAAGACACATCAATTAAAGCCCATTGGATGATGTTTGACTTGATCTTTCATATGATGGCTTCCATTGCCAAAGCCTTTATCTTCAAACTAAACATATGATAGCCAGGAAACCTGACTAATCCTTGGGGCATGTGCAAACCTCCATATCCACACACACCAGGTAACACTATGGGGAGTGGCCCTTTTCCTCTACTCCTATCTTCCAATTTTGCCTTGTTCTCAGCCATCACCTGATTTTCTCTGTCCTTCGCATACACCAGCAGATTAAAAAGTTCCCCTACCTTGTTCCAAAGTTCAAAGTTCAAACTATAGCAGTATAGATTTCCTAACCTTTCCTTCCACCCAATTCAAGCCTCTTTCATACATGACTTCAAAAGTTGTGGACAGCATTGTAGGCTCCAAACTGTCAGGGACTATCCACTTAATCTGCCAGGGAGAAGGCAATGCCGATGTTGAGCTTTTGGCAGGATGCTCTTGAATTTCATCAGAGATAAGGTTATCAACTGATTGAGGTCGAGCTTGGGAATCTGGCAGGCTGGCAATAATAATTGCCAAATTTCTGTCCTCCATCATGTGATTTTTTCTTCTGTCACCAGAGGAGAGTTGGACCTTCATTTTCTTTCCTAATAGAAACACTCCCCTTTGTTACCATAGCTGCTTTTAATCCTCAATCCCTCATCACCCTCTTCTTCCTTGACATCGACCATCTGTTGAGCCTTCTGAGCAGCAATGGAGGTGTTATTCCGAATTGCAGCAAGGTGATGTTTGACTAAAAAGGAGAGAAGCCGAGAATCAATAGTCAGAGACTTACGCATGCCTGACATTGCCAGATTTGGAACTTCGCTCCCCCGAACAGCGTTCCATTAACAAGCTCAATGGTTGTTCACCTCAGTCTTAAAACCAAATCAAACAAAAGCAAACCCATCTACTTTCCTAAATCATTGTCCACCGAAATGAGAATTCCCCAGTCTGTCCTACCCTATTGAATAAAGTAAATATTACCAGCTTAAAGAATTTTCTGAAATGTTTGATACAAACAACAGTATGCCATTTGCAAACAATCCATCCCAGGTCTCTGATAGTCACTTCAATTCTCCATATTGCAATGCACCAATGATCCTCTAGGGTGAGATCTGACAGGCAGATCTTAACCATTAGATGACTCATCACTTCACTTGAAGGCCTTTCTCCTTGGCACCTTAAGGATACAAAATTATGATCCTATAGCACAGGTCCCATTCAATTAAGATTGTCACTATAGTTGCTGCTTTTTTTAAGGAGAAAGAGGGGAGAGGAGGAGGATTTGTGTTGGGGTTGTCGTTAACTTGTTATCTTTAATTGGTGATAATGTTCAAAGTGGGATCTGTTGGTTGTTTTGATTTGCTTTGACATTCCATGCATGAACAGAATATGGAAAGACCCACCACGTGGCTTTAGTTTTGGAATTGAGGACCAACTTGGCTTTCAACTACACAGCTTCCCATAAGTGGGAATCAAGGGTTGATTGATCCATTTGGGAGTGGGATTCCTTCATTGTCCCCAACCACCTTGTATGTGTTTCTTTTTTTTTTTGAAAGGTTTCTTTGGAGATGACTTTTTCATTGGAAACACTTGATCTTTGAGCAGTAGTCAGGAGGTCCATAGAGCATCAGTATTGGGATAAGACAATGTTAAGTACAAGCTACATACCTTTGGTGTGTGAAATGTCGCACTAACTGGCCCGCTTAAAACTTTCCATGGAAGCCTGCACTAAGTTGTCGTTTAACTTCAGCCAGTGTATAAGGCTTTAAACATATCTGTCTTAAACATTGTTAGTGTTTTTAAATCAAATGACATCAATGGAGAATTGCTCAAGCATAATAATAAAACATGAGCTGAATATTTCAGATGCGAGAAAAAAAAAATTCTATATGAGGGTTCACTGGTAGATTTCCTAAATAGAACAACATTCAAATCGATGCATATAAATAAAGGAGGCAAGTTACATTTGCAAACAAATATAATAACAAAATGGAAGAAAAAGTATACCATAAAAGGGAGAAGAAACAATGTGAAATACTCTCAGACATGATATAATACTTTCTGCAGTTTTCTGAAGTAGTCATCTTCTCCTTCATGCATCGATCATTTTGAGTCAGGTGCTTCACAAAAAGGAACATATGTAAGTTTTGCCTCTTTGCCTTGATCTGTTATACTGCCAACTGATCAACCCATTCACCAATATCCATGGTGTCTCATTCAAACATCTTGGTCATAAGGCTTGACTCTTATCAAAGAGAAGGTTGCATAAGCTTTCCTCCATAGAAGTATTATCACAAGATCGCCTATAGCTTTGTAGGCTTTTCAATTTCTTCTGGTAAATGTTTGCTTCATGAATTCTTCCTGCTTCCTCAAGGCCATTGATCAGAACTTTGTACGTACCAGAAGAGGCATGGAATCCCTTTCTTTCCATGTTTATGTAGAGATCAAGTCCCTTATCAACATCACCAGACTTTAAGTATGCATCTATAAGAGCAGTATATGTGACACTGTTCTGTTCACTGGGCAGAGAATAAAATAACTTAGCAGAAGAAGCAGACATTCCAGCACACCCAAACTTGTAAATCAATAGGGAAACCAGATATGTTCCCAGAGTGATGCCAACTTTTACCAAGCCTTCAACAATCTCTAAGATCTTCAGAAATGAATTAGTTCTAAGTAAGGAGCCTATTAGAGAGACATATACAGCTTTTTCAAGCTTTAAACCCATTTTTACACTGTAGTTGAATGCAATTAGAGCACCAGATGGCCTAAAATTTGCACAATTCACCTGAATGACAGCAGAGATCAGCTCAGGATCCATTTGAATATCCTTAAAAACCATTTCATCGATCAAGTAATCTATCGCAACTAAATTGCCCCGTGCCAAAAAATTTAGGACAATCTCTTTGTCTGTATGGAACAGACTATCAGTTGTAGTTGCCTCCATGTTAGATCCCTCCTCATCAACTCTCTCCAATGCAAGATGGGGATTGACCTCTCGCAGGAGATCATCACTCTCTCCAGCAAATCTAAGTGCCTGTAATGCTTCAAGATATATGGGGCGACGAAGTACAATTGAATTCTCTTTCATGTACAAAAGGGTGTGGGTCATGGCTGGTACCTCTCCTGCTTTAGAGCATTTCTGAACTAGAATATTGCATGTAACCTTATCAGGCAGGACCCCTGCTTCTTGCATGTTGCCTAGAATTCCAAGAGCTGCTTTGAATTTACCTGTGTACAGTTGAGCATGCAACTTATGAATCCCAATAAGGAACACCAATGAATGGAGCTGGAACCAACTTTGAAATAGGGGCACAAAGAGGTGTCAATTTCAATAAGTCAAAAAGTGACAACTATGATAAGAACTAGCACAACTGGTCAAGACTCATGATCGTAGTCTAGAGGTTGTAGGTTCAAGTCTCATAGGCGTTAGAAAGGGCAGTCAGTCCATGTAAAGAATTTGTCAAATCCAAGTATGAAAGTCTACCCCAAATTTATGGGATAAATGTCTAGATGATGATGATGATAACTATGAAGTGCCTGCGTTGAAAATAACAATAATAAACAATCTATGTTGCAAGCACACTTCAAAATTTGCAACACACCCATGTTGGACACTTCTCTAAGTGGACTCTTCATGGGCTCTTCTAGTATTTACATTGTTTTCCAAGGTGATAAAAACAGTATAACACCTTTCTTTTTTGAAACCTAAATAAAATATTGATATGTATAATGACATGCTTGCCACTTGCTTGTTTGGAGAAAAATTAGTAAATTCTTTTCCATTAGTGATATTTTTATACCTTATTTTCATTTAAAATCAAATATACATTTAAAACTATTTAAATATCATTCTGATTTCGCAAGTCCTGTGTTTTCAGATTGGCCAAGTCTGTGAAACTTCACACTAGTGTCGGACTCCAACACACATACCCATAGCCATGCAACATAGTAATCAATACTAAATGAAGAGATTGACTTTTGGCAGCTATTACATTTCAGATATATGAAATAGGAAAAACGCCTGGAGTGAGGTATTCTGTAAATTAGGTTAAGTATCTGCCCTCGCAACTTGCAATTAAAATTAAATATTCATGTTACAGGTCCAATCCCAGCTCTAAGGAAGAATTCCATTTTCTTTTTCTTTTTCCTTTTCTTTTTTTGTATTTGTTTTGAAATGATACATGGGAGACATGATTTACAAACTTGAAACTAGATTTGGGCTTGTCAGAGACACAATCCAGATTTAGGGCACAGTAAACTCGAGCTCAATTTTGAAGCTTAAATTGATTGTGCTGAGCAACTGTTTTGAGACATAGAAGCTTCCTACTGTAATTCCTAAGTTCTTGATCAGTTCTTTCTTTCTTATTCTTTTTTTTTTTTTTTTTGGAAGAAATTAAGTTTCCCTGTTGACTTGATCTGAGTCTTGTAAATGCAACATGAGTTGTCAAGATTTCACTCATGATGACCATCACTAGATTCCTGTCTATCTGGATTCGGCAGTTATTGAGATTCAAGTACCTATGAAATCTAAAGATCCTAAACATTGTACTCAATAAAAAGAAAGTGACATTATGGAATGATCCACATAAATGAGCTTGATTCATTAAACGAAGTACTGACACATTGTAGCCAGAGTTAAAAAATGAATAACTGAAACAGAAGACTGGATGTAAGAATCGAGTTCAAAATACAAAATCTGACAAGACTCATCACGGTTAGTGTGTACAATTGATTCCACAACAAAAGCTTTATTCATTCATGCAATAGAACAAGGAAGTGGTGAGCATCAATTAGTTCATCCAAAGAAAATATAGTGCACATGCATAAGAGCACACAAATTGAAGAAACAAAGAAAACCAAATGGCGCACAAATAAGAAACTCACCAGCACCAGCTAGATACTCAATCAAAACAGTGTAAGTTTGGCAATTTGGTGAGCACCCCAAGTCCAGCATCTCTTTGTAAACACCAGCAGCCTCCTTTGGACGATTGTTATAAAAAAGAACCTTCATAAGTGCAGTATAAGTTACCACAGTGGGCTTACAACCTTTACATTTCATTTCCTCCCATAACTTGAATGCTTCCTCAACAACCCCATGTTTAGAGAGCCAATGCAAAAGCGATGTGTATGTAACCGCATCGATCTTTACACCTTTCTCTTGCATCTGCTGAAATACATATTTCATTGACGAAATCCTCCCAGCCTCCCCAAATATGTCCAACATCGTTGTATATGTGAACTGGTCGTGCTTAAATCCTTTCAAACCTGAGGCCCAGTTGAAAAATAGCCACGTCTTTTCCATGGGTGGGTGTGTTTTCAGCACCTGGTTGATTGTATAAGAATCCCATTTTATTGGGAGCTTCTCTAACTGCTCTTGAGCAGAACCCCATGTAGAAAACCTTAAAATATTTGATATGCTACTAATCGCATTCCTCATGTAAACTTTGGGCTCTTTTTCCTCTCTCTTATGGGCACTTCTATTAGACTTCTTCCCATTACTTCTATTGGTCGATCGCACAAATTTCTTATGCTTGAATTGATGAAGAGAATGAATTCCACTAACAGAAGCCTTAGAACAATTAAAAAGTTCGGAGACAAACACATAGCGAAATCGTGTGTTCCATGCTAGATATGCACAGATTCCACGAGTAAGTGGCATAGATGAGCATCCAAATTCCCAGATGTTGTAACCCAATTTCATGAAGGATCAAATTCAATGAAAAAACACAAGGGAGGATGATTCCATTGAACAAATGATATTTTACGCTGTTTCAGCTCCTTATACGGACGCCCAAATTACAATCTCGCAGTTGCAGCTAGAAAAATAAAATAAAAAACACTGGCCATGCCCAAAAATTGGATGCCTCTAATGGAGAAGAAAGTATACATTGAGCTTTGAGAACTCCAAAAACGAGAACTCAGTGAGCACTTTACTGAGTGCCGCTAGTCCGACCCGAGCCGAAGCCTTTCTTTGGATACTTCGTCTCTTCCCCCGTTCCAGGGCAAAAGTGATCCAGCCATCGGGCAATATCTTACGTCTCTCCTCCCTTCCACTCGGAGAAAACTCCACCGTAACTTTTTCACTGTTAAATAAATATAAAATTTTAAAAATATAATTTTTATCCAATCCGAACGAAATCTATATCCGATTATATACAATTAAATCATCAAATTGATGAGCAAGCAAACCCTAACAGCACACATGTATAATTTATTGTATGCATTAAATCTATTTTTTTTAGCATTTGTCTTTATCAATATAATACAGTGTATTTTTCAATCTACTTTACCAATCACTAAAGGAAACTCAAAACAAATTTACCAAAGGCAACACAAATAATTGTATATGATGATGATGAAGAATCCTTATTTCTTACAGAGGTATTTTTTATTTACCTTTTTTATAATTAGATATGAGATTGCATCTAGAGGCAATAATAGTTGGGTATCTTTATGACTGGCAAGTCGACCATTATTACAGAAGCTATTCTGAAATTTTGACAATAATGCATCCAATGTCAATTTTAAAAATACTATTGTAATGACTATGCCTCAATGGTAGATTGGTTTTGATTACAGTACTAGGATATTAAGGAAATACATCATTCTTCTTTTCAACCATGTTTTTAATTGCGAGAGGAATTAATTATCAAAACGATATGTTATACTTTAGGTCCACACAAAATCTAAGAACATATTGACATCAAAGCAGCTCAACGATCTCATGCAACTGTATACAACCAAAGACTAAGAACCATGGAAGGTTTCCAGACTTGAGGACCATTCAAACTACTGTGCTCCCATTAACCTCGACCATTTATTTGCATACATGATCCATTATCAAAATGGATGCAAGAGTGTGAATGGTCTCTTCTATCTTGACATGGAGCTCATGTTTAAGAGTGTTGAAGACAATCTAGATATAAATACACCAGACTAGCCCACATAGGTGTAGCTCAACCGATAATCTCTCATCGAAGTGGGAAGTGTCAAGTTCGAGATTAGCCCACATGGGTGTAGCTCAACCGATAATCTCTCATCGAAGTGGAAAGTGTCAAGTTCGAACCTCCATGATCTCACCCAATGTCCCTTAAGTGTAGTGGGTATCACCCATAGAGATTTTACGCTGAGTTTCTTACAGTTTCCCACATGTAAATTCAAAAAAAAAAAAAAAAACACTAGACTAAAATTGTTGACAACTACTTCCTAAGCCTCGCCAAATTATAAATTTTAATTTTAATTTCATTAGGAAAAAGTCAGATGTCATCATCAACATCTCCACAACATGGAATTTCATTTAATGGTGAGTTATTGTTATGTATATCAAATTTGTATATATTCTAGCATACAATTTACAAATTTCATACATTATTTACGCATACAATGTCATCATTGAGAATGTTATTGTTCGTTTTTTCAGCATTTAATAGAGCATTTTTCGTTTCACAAATTTGTCTTTCATTTGGGCACAAAAAAGAGATGGAAAAATGGAACTAGATATTTGAAGGTTGTAGCAATGTTTATTTCATTATTTTTTAAATATTTTTCTATATACTTTAAAGTAAATAAATGCTATTACTCAAAAGTGGCCATTAAGGACCACTGGAGAAGACCAATTTTTATGTTAGATAATTTCTCATCTAGGTTTTTCAATTTTTAGATTCTTTCGACAATTTTTTATAATTTTTTGACATACTTTCTCATATAGAAGAAGCTCTATCTATTGCTGGTCTGATACTCTATTAAAAAAATCCTTTTTTAGGTTTCTAAATGCTTAAATAAATTTTCCATTTTCTCTATTTTTTAATTTCTTTGCAACATTGAAATCGTTTTTGCATCGATATTGTCAGGCATCAACATGCATCCGCAATACAGCCAATATCAATTCCGGCCATTTTTAAATCACTACTTTTAACAATATTAAAAAGCTAGTATCTGTTTAAGCCTTCAAGTCAATTGCATTTTCTTTGTAATTTTTCATCCACAGGAGCAGCGTTGGGGAAGTTTCAGCTTACATATTGCAACAAGGATGGAGAAAGAAAATTATCGATAGCCCATATCATTGAAGAACACAGGTCAGATAAAAACCCAATGCGCCATCCATTTCTTTCCTCCCCGCCCACAACCTTTCTAGTTGATTTCCATCCTTGATCCTTCAGCTCAACCACTGGCATGTCTTTATCAATTAATTTTCCATATGGAACAGCACATCCAAGGCGGCAAACACTAGAAAAAAGAACTAACATTTCTAATTTCACCCATCGGAATAAGTCGCCGATAGAAAGTAAAAAGTTAGCCCAAAATAAGTTTGCAAATGTTCGGGGCAAAGGCTGTGGCTGGTTGAAATTGAACAGTTAAAATATGTTAGCATAAACCTTTAAGCAATTGCCATTTATACTGAATCCTGGTATAATATCTGACTGGGCTGATCTGCACAATATAGCGAGCAATATACGATGACAATAGTCAGATGGAGCATAAACCCCTGTGCTCAACCGACCAAGAACCAGCAAAACAAAAATCCAAATCAACAGCAAAATGCATTTTAACTGTAACATCATGATCAATTCTTCTTCCAGCCTCAGCATACATGGAAAACATTGAAATATGATTGGGGCCAATGATTCTTCTACCAGTGTTTATATGAATGAATATTAATGGCCTTGAAAACATACAACAGCAGAAGAAACAAAACAACAATGTCATCCATCTTATCTTCAACAGGATTGAAAATGGTTTCTTAGATCCTCACAACACGAAAATAACAAACAGATGGAGAAAAGGAAATGAAATGACAAAGTCAAAGACTATACATATAAAGCCTATCTCCTCCAAACAGTCAGCAGTGCTATTACATAAATATTAAAGTCGAAATGGCTGGTGTTCTACACTCTTACTAGAAAGCCCAAGCCAAGGATACATATGTTACAGAAACTAACTACAGAAGGTGGAAGACACAAGTACCAAATTTGTTAGAAGTAAATAAAATTCCTTGGTGGGTCAGTTGCAGACAGTCTTTAGTCTCTTGGCAGCATGGACAAATCCAACGATGACCTGCAATTCATCCAATTGCTTCAAGAACGGCAAAAGCAATTGGATTTCACATAAATGGTAGAGTCAAGCATGAGATAATTAAAAGTAGAACAAAACAAACAAATGCATTGTATCGTGAATACGAGTTCAATACCAGGGAAACATAATGCCTCTGAACAACATCAATTAGCTGTTCTTTAGTTGGGTTAGGAATGGCATCAACCTAGCCAAGAAGAAATATGAGTCCATGGTGGAAAAACAAAAGGGCAAAGGCCATGAAAATATAGTTTAAATGAACAGTACGATTTCCACTGATCTAGAATTTATTGATAGTGGGCCAAACTCAATAGCTCAAATATTCAAATATAATTAAATAACTCACCAGGTTGAAGTAACGCCAATATCTCCACAGTGCTGGTGTTCCTAATTTGCTTAAGTCAACCTTCTGGAGGAATGATCAAAAAAATTAAATGACATAAATAAAAACAATCTGTGATCTTGCACTCAAAAGACAACAAAATACAGGAAAAGGAAATGCAAGTTCATACTATTGCACCCTGGACAGTTGAATTGGATTCCTTGGACTGCGAGTCAAAGGAATGGGACCAGCTTGTGGCCTTGTGAACTGATCCAGTGGTTCTATGTGACCTATGTCTCGGTCTCTGGAGCTTTTGGGTGTCATCGGATGCTACAATAATCAGCAACAGCAGAAGAGCAGTCAAAAAGACATAATAAGAAAAACAAAATCTAACACAGAGAGAGAAAATCTAACCACCCAACTTTAGGAATAGTGAAAAGGTTAAGGATGGAATAAAACATAATGCATCCTATGAAGCAAGGAAACTTTTTAAAGAAAATTTCCTGTCAGATACATCATTTGGACTAATCTATGAATAACCTTTTGCATTATACCTATTTCCTGGAAGAAACAGTTCAAAGCCTTGAGACATACGTATGGAATAAACCAAGAAAAGCTTCTGTGTGATTCCTCGTAACACTTTAAATCCTTTTTGTATATTTTCTACATTTATACTTTTATATTACATTTTCTATTTATTCAGATATGGTTCTCATAAAGAACTCAAGAAGAACAGTATCACTAGTTGGGAGGACAAGCAAAAAGTTTCACATGTGGCTACAGGTGAGGTCCACCTGGTCTGCCGGACTCCAATATGATAAGCCATACAGCAAACCAACTTATTGGTCATTTCCTTGAGGCTATGGATGGGAGGTTGATGTCATACAGTATGGCATAATTCTTTGAATCCATTTCTATTATATTTAGAAGATTTTACATGTCAAAAAAGAACATTAATGAAAAGGTAGTGACATAATTTTGTGGAATGTGGTCTAATTTTGGAGAATTTTGATTAGTAATACCAAGCTAATTAAACTCAGTTACTCACCCATATCTGAACCATTCCACTGCATATTATCACATTCAAGGTCATCATCATCCTCCAGACCAGTTGGAGCCTCAATTACACTAAGGGCATTCCTCTGTAGCTTAACCTCTATACCATTGGTAAGGACCTGAAATTGGATGAATAGGACTATAATAAGAAAAGACTCGTGATCTGAAAGCCAGTTATAAAATCTTGCAAGACATAATCAAAATTTTGAATTCTAACTTCGTATTACATCTTAAAATTTTATCTAAAAATTAAAATTAAAAAAAAAAAAAAACACAAACAGGCCCAAATGAAAACTGGATATTCCAGAGCAAGCTTCTCACCCACATGAAAACCATAGATAACGACCTGATATTCCATGAGTTTAAATACATTAAGAATATTAATTCACAACCTGAAAACTACGAAAACAAAACCATATGGCAATAAGCTGTCAAAGTTTACATTCTAACTTGACTACACAATCTCATAAAGTTTAATAAAATAAATAAATGGAAAAAGACAAAGAAAAGTTCTACATCATATAAAGGGAAAAATTGCTCATAAAGCAATAACACTACTATTGCAAATCAGAAAGTTCACTACAGTACGAAAATCACAAAATGCAAGGAACAAGAATAGCAGCCTCATATGTTTTGCACAGGTGGAAATGAAAAAACAATGTAGAAGATAGGATGAAATCACAAAAACTAATCAAGATGTCGTTCCCTTGCAGCAGTAATAGCAAATCATAGCATATAAGAGCAAAATCAGCATGAAAAACTCAGTACTTACAGTAAGATGTTAATTGGGAGAAAAATCTCAATTTCCACCATGATTACATGGGCATTGATCAACAAACTAGAAAATAACTAGATTCTCAAAGCCTAGAATCATGAAAATTCCTAAAAAAACATTAGACTACCTGATTGAATACAATGTCCAAATCTGCTAAAATTCATAATATCGATTAGAGAATATGTTAACAACAAAAAACCAAAAATCTGATTGAATGGTTGAATACAAGAAATTAACAATAAATAAATAAACACCATGACAGCCATACCCAGATTCAACTGTAGAAAAAAGATCAATCATTGCAGTAACAATTCAATGACCATGCCTTACTACATCCCTCTCTCTTAAAATCATCCACTAGAACAATACCAATTTTAGATAAAGGCCATTAATCATCACCACAACACTATCCCATCTAACTAAATGGCATTAAGTTACATTCAAAATCCAAATGACAAATAATACAAACTATCCAAACCGAGAGCACATCTCAAAATCAGTCAAAAGCACTAACACTCATCCGGTCCTTCAAAGAAATTACAGAACAAAACTAGACAAATAAAAAACAAATAAAAAAGAGTTGCCAGATAATGGCAAATAAAATTAAAAATTGACAAAAAATAATATTTCCACAAATCCAGCTCCAATAATCCCACATTTCCTAACCCCCCGAAAATGAACCAGCCAAGTCTCACTTAAAATTACATTCAGATCCCAAACTCCAAAATTCACCAAATCAATCAAGACCACTTAAATTCATCCATTAAACACCCAGCATTGAAATATCAATTCAAAATCACATTAACCAAAAAATGAACACAAGTCCATCCAGAAAACTATCCTAACTATCCCGCATTACCCCCAAAATAACATTCAAATGCCACCAGATTACACTCGAAACCCAATAACAATATGATATTCCACAAAACCAAGGGGGTCCAAATAGTTCAATTGCCCGAGTATACGCTTGAAATACTGCCAAATTGCGCTGAAGACCCCAAACCCCAGACCACATTTTACGAAACCAATAGAAACCAAGATTAGAAAAGAGTCCAAATCCAGTCAAACTATACCCAATTGCTCCAAAAGTACCATTGAAACACCAACAAATGACACTAAATTCTCCAAAACTAGACCACATTCCACAAAAACAAAGGAAACCCATATTAGAAAACGCCTAAATCCGGCCCATCTATCTTAATTGCACCCACATAACATAAAAACACCACCAAATTACATTGGAATCCCCAAATGAAGACCACATTTCTAAAAAACAAGAGAAACCCAGAGAAGAGAAAGCCAAAATTCCGATAGAAAATTACCAGCCAATGCCACCCGCCGAGCCCTACTGCCTTCTTCACTACCCCCTGCAACCCAACAAGCACTGATTTCGTACGGTTATTCCCAGTCACGACCACTTTCGTGTGCCGCGGGAGCACCGAAAGCTCCTCCTCGCTGCTCTCCCCGCAGCTCTGCAGCTGCGAAAATCCCCCATTTACGGACGAACTCTCTACAGCTTCTAGCATCTCTCTCTCTATCTATCTCTCACCAAATTTAAGACAAAAATTTCAGACAAAAGGAATAGGATTGAGATTGGAATTGCATGAGAATGCAAGAACATGCATCGAGAAATCCGATTTTGTGATTTTTGGAGGAAGAAAATGTAGAAAAATGGGAGAAAAAGAGGGAATTTGAGAGCAGAAAAAACACAGATAGGGAGAGAGCGAGGGAGAGTGAGTCGTCCCCTTTTTCCTTTGTTTGCTAGTGTTCTGAGAGCCTGAATCCCGACGTGAAGGGGAGGACCAATAGAAATGAGACACGTAGGAAGGGTAGTTCGTTTGTGCTGCTGCTCTCCTTTCCCAGAATTGAAGTTTGAGTGAGTGGAGTCGACTAACTGCGGGCGCATAAATGACGATATTGTCCTTAGCCTTCTTTATCAGTTTGAATTTTGAATAGTATTGGATGGTGGGGAATTATAGGAGTGGGGCCCGCTCTAACACGTACGAATCAGTACTGTTTATTTTGACTGTTGCTTTAGGTGTGGTGGGTCCGTCTGAGGCACATTTCTTACAAATTTAAATTATTTAAAATATTGGCTTTTCATTTATATTTAGAGTTAGTTTTATTTATTTTGACAGCAGATATTCGAAAAAACTGTCTCTACAAATTCATTTTCAGATTTTAGGATAAAATTACTGCTCCCATATTTATTCGAATGAATTATTCATTCGAACAAATGGCCCACGTATAAATGGCCCATGTATAAATCCAATTTATACGAATGAATGAGTAAATACTCCGTTCCTTCTAATGAAATCGATCATTCATTCGAATGTATTGATTATTTAAATAATAAATTTTTCTTTAAACTTTAAAATTATTTTTTAACTACTGTATATTTTTAAAAAAATTTAAATTAAATATCCGAACTAATTACGATAACCTGATAAAAATACTGTAAGACTTTAAGGTCTTTTGACACTCTCAAATACTTAAAATACAGTATTTTACAAATAAGGGTATCCTTAGGCAGTGCCGAAAATAAATTTGGGAGTGTCAAAAGACCTTGAAATTTTAAAGTATTTTTATCAAGTTATCGTAATTAGTCTGGATATTTAATTTGAAAATTTTTGGAAATATAAAGTGCTTAAAAAATAACGGTCTATCTTCCATGTGCTACAGTAATGCATAGTATAAATCTCCTTTAATACTTTAAAGTTATTTTTTAAACACGGTATATTTCTAAAATTTCTCAAATTGAATATTCGAACTAATTACGATAACCTGATAAAAATACTTTAAGATTTTAAGGTCTTTTGACACTCCCAAATGTGTTTACGGCACAGTCTAGGGATACCTTTATTTGTAAAACACTATATTTTAAGCATTTGAGAGTGTCAAAAGACCTTAAAGTCTTAAAGTATTTTTATCAGGTTATCGTATTTAGTCGGATATTTAATTTGAGAAATTTTGAAAATACACAGTGCTTAAAAAATAACTTTAAAGTTTTAAAGGAAAATTTATTATTTAAATAATCAATACATTCGAATGAATGATCGATTTCATTCGAACGAATGGATGAACAGTAACGTGCGTTACTGTTCACTTTATTCGTTCGATTAAATTGAATTTATACGTGGCTCATTCGTTCGAATGAACGATTCATTCGGAAGAATGCCAAAATGAACTGATAATTCGTTCGAACGAGTGAAAATACATAGGCAGAATGGTAATTTCACCCTAAAATCTGAAAATAGGTGTAGAGACAGTTTTTCCGGATGTCTATAAGTGCGGCCTTTATTTTTATCTAATCAAATTTTTAACTAGCGGTGACAATGGGTTAGGTCCGATTAAAGTTTGGTAAAGTTTCTCTAATGAATAATAAAATTTTTTTACACAATCTAAATTTATATAAAAAAAATAAAAATATGTATAAAGATGAAAACAAAATTTAGTAAAAAATTAGACGTAAACTCTAGAGCGACATCTTAAGTAGAGGTGTTCATTTGTTAGAACATGGCCCAAGTATGACTTAAATAAATAAGTTTGAACAAGATTTTTATCCAACGGTTTGATATCGGCTAACCATCCTAACACGGGCAAAATCTGTTAGGAGACACGGGATAGAATGAAATTCTCATTTTATCCCCATCGGTGTACAACTCATCAAATATCGATGTACCAATAACATGCATCATATATAGGTTCTACATATCGGTACACCGGTACTTGATGAGAGCTACACAGGTATGGGTAAAATGAGAATTTCACTTATCCCGTGTCTCCTAACAAATTTTTCCCGTGTTAGGATGGGTGTTGGGCTTTTACTTAAAGCCCGTTGAGATCCAGCTGTTTTATAATTTATGGCTGAATCCATGGGTTTAAGATTCGGTATCGGCCGATATGATATATCGACCGATATTTTTCTCTCCCAATTTTTTTTTTAAACAAAAACGGCCGATATCCGCCGATAAGATACTGCCACGATATCGGCATATCGGCCGATATTCGGACCCCTGGCTAAGTCTAATCTCATCTTGTATGGCCAGGTGCAAGGTCCCATATGGGGCCATTTCATGACAAATTGGAACCATTAAAATGATTTTTATTTGTTCTAGATTTAAATCCAACTTAAATAAATGTTTATTTGATGATCCTCACTATTAGATTAAGTATCTTTATTAAAAAGGATCAATCGTTTAATTTTAATCTTAAAAATTAAAGGCTAATAGTTCATTTAATCCCCTTTTCCGCTAATCTGATAGGTCCCACTAGAGACCTATTCAACCATTTTTTTATATATATTATTGGGTGGGCCTATCATCTAAATTTTAATATAATTCTAGGTCTAGTTAGAATCACAATTGTAAAGACTTTGCATTTAGATCTAAGGAAAATCTAAATCCAAGGTAAGTGTTGGAGAAAATAGGCTCAAAGAATTGAGAAAATCCTAATTTTCTAAAGATGATTAAGAAAATTCTCTAATAAAAAGAAACAGACTGTCATCTAAGAAAATTGAATGGAAAATTCACTTTATGGGAGTTCACTCACTCATTTGAAAACTAAAATCTTGAAAATTAATAAAATTTCAACAAAAAATAAGAAGATAACTAACCTTAAAAGGTTGTAGGGCTGAAATTCGGGTTGAATCAGGTCGGGTTTCAATAAATCCAACTCAATCCATATCAAAAAATATTGAACACAACTCAACCTGACCTAAATTGATGATCCAAGTTATTCTGTCACGCCCCGACCCGAAAGGTGGGCCTGGAACGTGACTAATTTTTTTTTTTTTTTTTGAAAACTAAACTCAAGAATTCTAACTGGACCGGATCAACGATTAAGCCCAAAGGTCACACATGATCTCAACATGTAGACTCAAACACATACCATAAGTCTACCCAAAGGAGACGCAACCACAAACATATAATTCCAACAATGAATTATTATTATAACATCATCAGATTAAATACGGAACACATGGTAGTTCAATACATGAAATCAATATAAACTAAGTACCACACACGGTACTTTAAATAAGCAAAAGGTTCAAGGAACCAAAAAGCAAAGATAATAGAATTCCCCTCAGTGGGAATCACAAAACAACGCAGCAGCTTATCCATCCTAAGCTTCATACGGATGGTTCTCTTCCTCGGGTACATCTCCTGAAATGTGAGTGGTGTGAGTTAATTAGCCTAGTGAAGAAAATATAACAATGCAGTTTAAGTAAACATCAGGTTAGCAAATAATCAACATTTGTAGTATAATATCTCATGCTTGACAATAAATTCTCAATATCAAGTATAATCTTATCATCATTTTCATAACTGCTGTCATCCAACGTAACGCCTACATACTACGTTGAAACCATTGTATTAAGTCCCGACACGGTCAAAATACATCCTTGCAAATGCATCTCCTGCCCTCACATGGCCAATACTAACACTCCTCAAGTCAGCAACTGTCGACACCCCTGGTCCAGTAGACGTAAACCATCTAACACACATGGCCGATATTGGTTCAATAGTTAAGGGCACGTGGGAGCAGTATTACATATCTCATATTATCAACATCATAAACATTCACAATTATTATAAGCACTTCTTATAACAGTGCATCATATCTAGGCACATGGGTGGGTTCATCAAACTTGAAATCACTCATTGCTCAAGATCCATCTCAACCTGATTACACCTACTGCAAAGTTAAGTTCCCTCACCGAAATTGTGTGGTATTGCGGTCTCTATTTAACAGGCAAACAAGTGCACAATCAATATAAGTAGCATTCAAATGTATACATACAAGTAGTATTTCAAAATCATACTATTTTCCCAAAGATCTCCAAGGTAAATGGAATTGAGTCTCCTACTTGGTTTCTAACTATTTCAAGTTACACTAATCCACAATATATAATAATAGGGTGCTCAGTCCAAAACTCATATTGTCTTCTGGGCATGACCAGATTGACGTATTGAGTCAGGTTTAGATACTCAGGTCACTTCTTTTATTGTCTTCTGGATAGGATCAGATTGACATGTTGAGTAAGGCCTCAAGGTCACTCAGTGTCTGACAAATATAACGTCGGCTTGGAAGTGACGTCACTCAGTGCCCGACAAATAGAGTCGGCCTGGAAGTAAATACAAATAGTATATACACTATAGTATTAAGAGAAAAGAGTTAGTACATTTTTTTTTAAAATTATTAATGTGGTATAAATATCACATTAAAATTTAAGCCTAACACATGCATCACTATTCAATTAAGATTTTACATTAAAAAACTGAGTTCCTCGGAACATGCCTCGGAACTAGGTATTGTGGCTTCAGATCATCTGAACCATTGTCTAAACTAGTCCACAGACTTCAGAACTTGGGTCTGTCTTCGGACCGTCCGAAGGTCAGGTCTCGGATCGTTCGAAGGTCCTTCCTAACTGAAAAACAGAGAAAACAGGCTTCGGTGGGTCTGTGTGTCTCGGATCATGCCGAGTGAAGCTCGGATCATCCGAGAGGGGTTCGGTCCTTCCGAACAAGACTCGAAACGTCGTGGAGCAGAGGCGAGAGAGTGGCTAGCCTCGGACTCTTCAGGACTTCAAACTGAAGCTCGGAACGTCCGAAGGTCACTCTCGGACCGTCCGAAGGGGTTACCCTCGGACCATCCAAGAGTCATCCTCCTCCTCTATCTGCAACAACAGATAGTAACGGGCAGCACTTTATGAAATACGAATCCAGAAACAGTGGGTTTTCTGGATTCGGTTTCACATCCAACCGGTCAGATAGACTCCTCAGTGAGTCCTCTTTCCATAGGGAGTGGTTTAAAATTTTAACATTGATTAAGCCAAAGGATTTTAAAACAAAAACCACACTGGCACAAGAAATCCTATGATTTTCCTTAAACTTGAAATCAGTTTTATCACTCAAAACTTGGCCAAATTTACTTCTAATTAATTCTAAACCAACTGAAATTTAAAGAGGAACACAATAGTTACCTTCACTCGAGTTCCTGGGTTGAAAATCCAACTTTTGAAAAAAAAAACTTCCTCTTTAGCTACGGTGAAGAAAGCTTGGAAAACAGAGAGGGGGAGAGGGGTGATCGGCTGAAAAACCAGATAGCAAATGAGACTGAGAGATAGAGTTTTTGAGGGAGGAAATCAGTTGAGCTGAGGGGGTAATTTTATAGGATCAGTTGATCAATCGGAGGTAGCTAGCCGGAGGCTGCATGCAACTGCTGTCTACGTCCCCAATAGTAACGGTACTATTTGGGTGACTGGTTGCAACTCAGTCCCTCTAATGTTCCTATTTTGCAAAAAGGCCCCTCTTTTAAAAAAAATTCAATTTTTAACTAAAGATAATACTTTTAAAGCTAAATAAATTTAATCCAACTTGACAGATAAGTTGGGTTTTAAAAACTCTAATCACCATAAAAAATTGGAGATTTAAAACTCACCAAAAACCATAGATTTAAATAAAAATCATAATTTAATACTATTTACTTAATTTAAATTGTGTTAAATAAAATGATTTAAAATCCTCATTTTTGGAGTTTGAAAGATTAAACTAGACCCTACTAAAATGGTCTAACATACTATACTTATTTAAAAAAAATTCTCATTTCCAAAACCATGTAAAAATATTTATTTCTCCCTTTCGGGGTTTTGACGGGTTTAAATATCATTTTCTGAAATAAAATTATTTTAAAATCAGAAATAGGAATCCTTGATTAAGGAGAATAATATCATCAAATAATAATCATTTAATAACACAATTTATAAAATATTAACAATAAGTCGTAAATTACCATTTTGCCCCTCTAGCTAGACGAGCTGGATCACAGAGCTTTCGACCTCAGATTGGGCCACACCTGGGCTTTTCACAAATCCCTAACCGAAATCTTCGATATTAACCGGTCAAAGAAGGATTTTATTTAGCTAATTCCGCCTAATTTGAGTCAGGGTATTACATATTCAATCCGATACGACCAAAATTTTTGACTCGACGCAATCCGAGTGTTGTTTTCTAACTTGGTGCAATAGGGCCTAATTAACACTCACGTAAATTTGCATCGCTAAGGATACCAAAAACTTTTTATTTATACATGAAGTGTTCATAAAACTCCACTAAAAAGGAAGAAACTGATAAACCTATGTGGTTCTCCATGGGTTACACAAGATGATGTCTATCTTCGATTACACCCTCATACAACTAATCTTAAGAGTGCCATTTCACCTTCTTATTCCATTATCTAACTAGGACGGCCATTGGGCCCAAAAGCCCAAAGGCAACTTGTAAAAAAATAGGCTTCCGCTCTTAATTTTCAGGCTTGAGTGTCAATTAGGCATGGGCTTGGCCAATAGGATCAAACCCATTTAAAAGTTGTGCTAGGCTTGGTCTCACATGTGCTCAACGGCCTCAACCTAAAGCCCAAAACCAAGCCCAAAGTGTGGTAAGTCATTTATATATTACAGGGTAGGGTTTTTGCCCAAGTAGATAACATCCAACACATTCTTTTTCGAAGCCATCATCATCCAGGAAACAGCTACCTCTCTTTATTGGTGGCTAGGTGATTGATCGGGAAGGTTCATGGTGGTATGGACTAGAGAGAGCGATGGGGCATGGCAAAGGTGTGTAGTTATGGGTGTTGGTTGGACTAGTATGCAATATCTTTTTCTCTTCTTTTTTTCTTTTTCTTTTTTGAAACGTAACGTATGCAATGTTTGGTGATCATAATAGGGAGTTGTGAATGAATAACCAGGGTTCGTCTCTTGGGTGCATGTATTATAAAAAAAATTCTCTTTCCTAATTTCATGGGTGTGAAACATTGATAGACTATTTTTATCTGATCAAATTGTTGATTGAACTGAACAGTGGATTCCACAGACATGAAATAACTTAATGTTTACTAATCAATCAATTAATCAAAGTATACTCCTCAAAATATGCATAGGAAAGAAAAATAATCACCATGAAACTATCCCCGTGCCCATTGGTATTGGGACCTTAATTGTAGGGCTTTGTTAGCCCAGATGAGTCCTAGGAGAAAGGGTGATGCTAATGATATAGTCAAAGCTATACTAGGGGAATTTAAACACACAATTAATCAGATTTATTAATTTGAAAAATGATTTTTATGAGACTGACAAACATTTACAACAAAGCAATGAAAAGAAAAAACAAACAAAGCCTTTTTGAAGTAAAAAAAGGCCCGTAGCAGTAACTTCCAAAAGCAAAGGATTGATACTCGAAACGATATTCCACCTCAGGATGGTTAGTAATTGGTTAGTAATTGGCTCAAATCAAGCACTGATTCGGAGGTCTATGTACTGTGTAGAAGACAAAATGGTAAATAGTTTATCGTTTTGTGATAAAAATAGTATACTATTTGACCATTTTAACCTTAAAATATTAGATTGAATATTATATTGTCTTCAAGGAAAACTACCATTCATTATTTTTTTTAAAGCATAGATATCCCCACTCTATAATATCGGAGGGGCGATTAATCCCTAAAATACACAAAACATGAAACTTTAATTTAATTCTAGAAACTTAAATCAATTGAGTTATCCATCTTTCTCCGTATAAAAACACGAAACTTTTTATATTTTTGAGCTGAAATTCTATCCCGTGGTAGATCATCGGTCTATTTTTAACCTGTATAATTAGATTTTCAAATGAAGTAGCAAAAGTTTAAAAATCATGGTTGGTGCAACCTTATGACCAGTTGCATGCGCACCATTTCTTGGATGTGTACAAGAATGAAAAAACACCAAGAATAGATAGATATATGGATGATTATGTCGTCAAGTGTGTGAAAAAAAAAAAAAAATTGGATGACAACTAGGATAAAAATGATTGGAGTCCCGTGGGTGATTCAAGTATTGTCCAACTCAGGACAAAAATGGAAGGAAGTTTCATATGATGATCCAATTGCCATGTGGACCACTCTGTATTCGCCAGAGATTATATTTGTTCAATCTATACATTTCCCTTCTGATTGAGCCCACTATGAAAACCATTTAATTCAGGTTTCAACTTAAAAAAAAAGTCATCAGAGGCTTTTGGATTGAACTAGGATCAAAGGGATGGTGAAGGACACCAAACTCATACAAAGCCAAAGTTTTCCTTATGGATCAATCCATTAGGAGAATAAAACAAGAGACCTCAACACTACAACTAGCATAAGATTCAGACTGTCATCTGCAACAATTACTAGCTTTGCCCTACACAATGGAAGATAACATAGGCCATATTTAAAAGAGCTAGTAAATATTTACTACATAGATCTTACCTTCTTTCATAAAGCTAAGAACAAGTGGTCCTTTGGTTACATTTACAAAACACACAAGAAAATACAGGGAAAAAAGGAAAACCGTATCATTATCCTAATTAAACATGTAGTTTACTTATATTTTCTCTTCTTTTTATCTGAAGAGGGCTTTCCCTGGCTTCGTCTTTTCTATTTTTCTTTTTCTTTTTCTTTTTTCCATCTCTTTATTTGTCTTTTCTATTTTCCTTCTCTCCTTGGCTAAAGAATGACAGTCATAAATATAAATCTTAAAATAGGAAGCAACAATACTTCTTCCGGAGTTTTGCGATCCTACCACCAACAGCCTGCTTTTTCCCATGTGCATCAGATGGAACCAGACCTTGTGAACTTGCAGCGCTGCAATTCACCTCATTCACCTTGCATGTAGACTGTTTCGGCAGTGTCTCAAAAATAGATGCAGCAGGAAGAGTAGGATTCATCCTACCCATACAAATGGGAGTGGCAGTAGAAGAAGCCACTCTTTCCATAGTGTGTGCGCTGCTGCTGTTGTTGATGCTGCTATATCTGTTGTTACTGAGGCAGCCTGTGGGAGAAAGTAGATGAAGAAACAACAAAATGAAGACATTAAAACAGTGTGCTGGTTGAATAAATTAGAAGATAACAACCCAACATACGCACACAAAAAAAAATAAAGATTATCTAATATCATAATATATCTTAGCAAAAAAAAAATTACTTATACCACTGTAAATGAGTGAGAACAGTGAAGAGGTTTTGTCTTCAAATTGATGAAAAACACATTTTAACAGTCAAATCATGCTGTGCAATACCTTCATCCAGATAAGTAAAAACACCACACATCATGTCATGTAAGAGATTCAAGCTCCAAATTTTGACGGAGGACACCAAAGGCCCAGAAGGCCAAAACTCAATATCAATCCAAAATTATAGTGCAACTGTAACACAATATCCATGTATTAACATGGACCATGCCAGGATTCGAACAAAACAGCAAAAAATTTCAGTAGTTAAGATTTCTGTGCATATGTTTGAGAGAGAGAGAGAGAGAGAGAGAGTACCTGAAGGTGCTAGCTGGACAACTACTTCATTTGGTCCTCGAGTTGCAGAGACATTGAAACGGCAATTCACATTCTGTTGCTCAGTATCTGGGATAGTTGAGGATGTAGAATCAATGAGATCATTGATTTCCAAATAGTCTCCTTTTGAAAAGCATTCATCTGATGTTATTGATGGGCAGCAATTCACATTCTGTTGCTCAGTATCTGGGATAGTCGAGGATGTAGAATCAATGAGATCATTGATTTCCAAATAGTCTCCTTTTGAAAAGCACTCATCTGATGTTATTGATGGGCAGCAAGTATCTACCGAATTAGAGAAAGATGATCCAGAACTGTTCAGATCATTCAATTCCAAATACTCTCCACTTACAAAATCACTAGCTTCATATGGGCCTCGGGCAGAAATATCTGCTCTTGGGTTCTGTAGATGACTCCCAAGCACTGTTGAGGGTCCATGCCCATTCTTGCTGACCACCTAAACAGGTAAGCAGAAATCATTTAAGAGGATAGAAAAATAGGTTAATGACAAGCCTATTACGATGTTCATCTAATAGGAGCCCTAGGCCGAAATTTGGTCCATCTTTAGTTGCCCTAGGCCTTTCAATCCGACTGGTTTCTAGTGTATATCCCAACCATAAAAGAGCAAAATTGTAAAAAAGGGCCAGGTGTGATCTTGCAATTGGTCATAAGGTATTTGAAATGAGAAGAGAATATTACATATGAAAACGAAACATAAAAAAGAGTAAAAGAAGATAGATTTAGTTAATTTTTTCCAATATAAAATGAAGATTTATATAGCAAATAAGAATCTGCATTCAGTAGCATGATTGATGAATATAAGAGGTCCAATTTCAAGGTTTCAGATTTGCACAGTTAATCATCAAGCAAACAGCCAAGCTGCTTAATTAGGAAACAGAACATCAGCCAAACAGGAGAATTCTAAATCCTGAAACCCTAACAACAGTAACCAAGCAATAAAGTTGGAGTTGAGATCCAAACGACCCTTAAATTTATAAAACATTTTGGGCTTGCACTAAGTAACTCCCCAGTGGCAAAATAGTAAATTGCTGAGAATCAACATAACTTTTATTTTCTGATTGTCATTGTAAACCTAATTCTATGGACAATGAAAAGCCCCCCTAACCATCCTATGCAAACAAACTTCCACTAGTTATTAGAGAAGGCATGGGCCACAGGTTAAGCAAAAGGTGATGTTCAAGTCATTTTAAGTTTGATTTCTTCTCTGATATTCTTTCTTATGAATAATTTTTTGTACAGTTAAATGATGGATTGGTCATGATCATCTTATTTTTATCATATGTGAACACTCAAATATTCAAAAACATATCTTCTAATCACTCAAGAGTAAACAAATCAAAGCATCCATAAAAAATGAAACCAACAACCAAAAGTTTCAGTACCTGAGAGTTGTTTGCAGAATCTTGCAAGTTACGGTGGTTTTCTTCAGCTCCTGACAAACTCAACAGAATAGCTTTCATCAAGTCTCCACTGTCATCATCTACGTAAGCCTGATGTTCTTCTGATTGACTTTGCTCACCAAGATAGACTCTACATAATGAACTAAATCCCTGCAAATAAAGAGAGAGCATTGATTTTTTTTTTTCATAAGATGATTTGGGGAAAGAAACGTTAGTAGAATGAAAATGAGAATACTATTGTGCAATATAATACCAACGAATTCTGATCCATTGTGTACTGATACATCCTCCAATTCGTTCTCTCTCCATTAGGAGCTTGTCCCCTGTAAAATTCCAGGATAGTTATAATACCCATGGTGTGAGATCTTTCCAATGTTCTATACTTCACAGTGGTCTTCCAGTAACCTGCTTCAGTAGTTTTGATCCCCTTTTCTCCAGTAAGGGATTTAGGGTCTACTGAATTGATCAAGTAAAACATCTGTGCTGCAAATATAATTCATTTTTATCAGCTATTTATAAATGATCAAAGGGTGGCATGTTTTGGTGGTTACTGATGAACCATAAGAAAAAAGAACAAGAAGAAATCCTCTCAATGTACTCGTCTACAAAAACTAGTGGTTTTCATGTCACAGTATCAGAACAAAATCTCAAATGTATCAGAAGAAAATTAACGTATACTATATTTTGCTAATTCTCAAAAGAAATGACCTTCACAAAATGACAAACTGCAATATTTACCAGTCCTTGTCCAATGTAAATGGTGATACAAGGAGAGAGAGAGAGAGGGATGCAGAACAGGTTGCAAACAACTATCTGGATCATTTAGATCATTGGAAATGAGCTCAGAAGTCCTGATGTGTGTTAGGACCTGGGCTTCCAGCCCAAAAGACTAGCATGTGAGGTGGAGTGACCCAAGTCCTTTATAAACCCCTAAATCTCCCTCTACACTTCCAATGTGGGACTCGTTCGCAGCAGCCCCAACAATGTGCAACTTAATTTCAAACTGCCATGACTTTTGATCCAACCATCAAAATCATTTGTATGAGGAATCATCAGATCAGCACAATGAACACTGTGACATGGGAATGTATATTTGAGTTCGAGGTTCATTCTGATGATCCAGATGATCCAAATAGTCTCATGCTACTTTTCAACATCAGAGAGAGAGAGCAAATTTACAGATTAATAGGTTACAAGACAGGTCCTTGTCCAATAGAAGGTTCCATAAAATGACAGCAAAAGGTTCTGGTGAGAGTCAAAGAAATTCTAAGCTTTTCTATATTATCTACATAAAAAATACAGAAGTGTTTAGGATGAGAATTTGTTCCATCACATGGCAGTGCATGAGATCTGATGCAGTGGCTGCCGGATCTGAAAAGTTGACTGGCTGAACTGTAGCGATACTCCCGATCAAATCTAGATGAATCGTAGAACTTGGGTTCTAATGGATAACAATGGTAACCAAATGACAATTTGGTAATTAAGAAATACTTTGGTGGATTGAGTGGAACGTTGGTGGATGGGATGAGTTGGAAGGTTTAGAATGGGAAAAGAAGGGCTAGGTTAGATAGGTTAGGGTAGGCTTTGGTAAATGAGAAAGAGGGCAGTTGGTGTGTTGGGTAGTGGAAAAGGTGAAGTGGAGAGAGAGGGTGTATGAAGAGAGTACGGTTGGGAACTTGGAGTGAAAAGATGCAGTGGGCTTAATGGAAAAGACGATGGAGGGTGGTGAAGTGTGGATGGGTGGCTTCTCGAGAGCAGCAGATCAACAGGGACGCTGCCGATCGAGAGAGGCAGCAAGCAGAACAGCAACAAAACAGAACACTGGTAGCAGAGGAGAGGCAGCTGAATCTGTGATAGAACAGCAAACAGGGAACCTGGACAGTTAGCACGAAACTGCAACAAGGGTTGATCGACAGTAGTTGAATCAGGACTGCTCTCCTGGTTCGTTGGCACTGCAATAGAATAAGAGAGAGAAGAAAAGAGAAAGAAGGAGGACAGCAGCAACAACAGCTGGTGATTCTGAAAGAGGAGTAGCAGAGGAAGGGGAAAAGGGGGTAAGAGGGGAAAGATGGTCAATAGGGTTTTTTTGTATATCTTCAATGATCTGCCCTCCAGCCGAAACACACATCTTATATCCGAGAAGAGTCGGCTGGACATGGTTCAAGATGGAAGTTTCCCTCCTTGAAACGATAGGGGTGCTGGCAACTTCCGTATAGGAGACGATAGAAGCGGGATTTGGAGCGGAGACCATCTTTGGAAAGGAGACAACTTGGTAGCGAGAAAGTCGGCCGGGAGCGGAAGACTTTCTCTCACATACGGCTCTTGTACGTGCTACATCAAGATCTGAAGATGGGAAAGAAACAGAAAGCCAACAGTCTAATTTTTAGTTTCCATCCATTCAATGTCATCCCGCCAGAGTGAAATAGAAGGATACATGACAAATGGAATACAGGCAGATAATTGGGCATTTACTCGTACGAAGTTGCCAAACTAAATCTGAGAATGAAGATGGGGACTCTAGACGGTCTGATAGCATGTATCATAAGCAACTAATTTGTTACAGTTCAAATACAACCAAAAATTATAAATAGTTCAGTAGTTAGTTTACCAGAAAGGATCAAACAAAACAATCATAAAAAGGTGAAAAGCAACAAATATTGATCACTTAACTTGGTTGTTTGAAAAAATAAGGATAATCTGCAATCCAAAAATCATAACTAACAAGAATAGATCACAATAAACAAGCAGAGTAATCAATCCACCATATGACAGATCAATACTTACGTGGCAAATTCTCAGGTTTGACGGTGTAAGGATCGAAATCTGTGAGCACATTAGATGGGGGAGGAGTCCCACGCATCATCCTTTCCAAATGCATAAACATTTGAGCATCATCTGCATGGAAGTCAATATCAGGAGGGGAAGAGAGAGTTGCCACAGGAGACATGGTCACTGAATTTCAAAGACCAAATTAGGCTCAAGCACCTGTCAGAGAAATTGAAACTTGAAGTTCAGCTCTTGGCCTTAAGAAATCAATCTAATCACAAAAAATAGGTAAAAAAGACAATTCGATAAAAAATTATCTCAGAGATATTTACTCATAAGGAAAAAAAATCAGCAAATTGAGGAAACCCTGGGGAAGGGAGGGAGTGGGCGGACTATACGTCCTTGGAGTTTCTGCAAGTAGAACCCCTACATATATAAGTAGATGAAAATGCTGGTCATATGATAACAATTTGACTCGAGAATTAAGAACTATCCAACTTTTTTTGGACATTGGAGGAAGTTAAAAAAAAAAAAAACAATATCAATAAAAGCAAAATAGTATTTACATCAGGTAAAACAACTGCTTCTCTGTATCCTGGCATGATAGAAGCAGAAAGGAATTTGGTGAGTATAAATATTACAGCCTAGAAAAAGGTGAGATGTGCCAGATATCTCTGATATGGCAACAACCATGTGTTAGATACATAGTTCTTTTGGAAGCAGCGACCATCATGAAATGTTCTTTTGGCTAAATATGGAAATTAAAATAAAGGATAAATAGTAGAGGTAAAGAACAGAATGAGAATTAAATCATGCACATGGATAAAAAAATAATGCATCCAAACACTAAAATCTCTTGAAAGATTCAGAAAAGTACAAGGAGAAAGAGCCCCAAATGATAATATAGAGTTATAGAGTCGCTCAAGTGTCAAAAGAAGATTTCTAGGGTAGAAAGGCCTGATACATCAATAGAATTTTCTTAAATGTGGTCTGTGAAAAATGATAAATGATTTAGGTTGATGTAGCAGTAAGTGTATCAATAGACAGATGAAACAGAGTGTAAATGACCAAATAACATCTGCAGATGTTATTTATAGTCTAGAGAATGCAGATGAAAGGACAAATCATTTCCGTGACACAATCTACACATGATAAAATTAACTAGTACCTGATATCATGACAATCTTTAACCATTGGCCAGCTCAGAAATTGGATAACGAAGCAAAGTATACAGCACAAAGCAGAATACGAATAAAATTATGGCCACAGCTTAAGTGAAAGCTACAAAAGAATACATAACAATACACAAACCCAGAAAAGGAGGGAACAAAGGAAAAGAAACAAGAAAATACAACTAAATGTGATTGCAAGAATGGATCCCTCAAATGTTTTGGTAATGATTATTAATTGACAGAATTCTACATAATTTCCTTGTAAACTCAAAACCAAATGGAACTTGCATGTCCAGAAAGTTCCCAAATTCTAACAAAATATGATAGAATAGAAATATAAAGAAAAAAAGTAGAATTTGAACTCCATACAAAGTTCTCCAGAAAATTACAAGGACATGCTCAGGAAGAATATTACACCAATTTTTTTAGATAATGATATATTTTGATGTAATAAAGACTACTCAAAACTACATTGAAAACAAATAATTCTTCAAGCATAAAAGAGATTTTGGTAAAATAAATGCAAAACAACTCATTTGGCCAGTTAAAAGCTAGAATTTGCCAGGTATTAACTTCAATAAATTAATCTTATGGATTCATCTAATGCAAATTTGATGGAAGCAAACTCTTGGATCAACCTTCCCCTCAATAACAGTCTTAGCTTGTATATAAGCATCTGATGGGAGTGATATTCACTCTAAAATAGTTGAATCATAGAATAGGGTATGATTAACTCCCCAAAATGATAACTTGAGTGTTTAACATGAAAAATGCAATTAAACAGAAAAAAAAAAAAAGCAGATAAAAAGATGATTCAGGTTCTTGAAGGATGTTTTAGTGAAAGGCTCCAGAGGAATGTTACAGATCTTGAGATATAAAGAAGGAAAAAAAAAACTCTTGAAATAGTGTAGAATTTCTGCCTATCATTAAGAGCTGAAATTTATACAAAGAAATGGCATCAAAACTCAACAGAATTTGTCCAACTGAAGATGTAGTTCTGTTTGTAAGGGGGGAAAGGGAAGAACTAACTGGGAAAAGTACTCGGGATTTTCAGTACTTCTGAACAAAGCCCGAAATTAGCAAAAAAAAGGCACGTGTCACTTTTAGCAAGACTCCACAGCAAATGTATGAATCAAGAGATTAAAAAAAAAAAAAACAGATCTAAAAGAATCTAAAAGAATCCATAAGAACAAAGATATTTTGAGATGAGGAAACCTTATTTATACAAAATTACAAAATAGAAATTGAAATAAAGATAAGATCAAAACCTCAGTATTTCAACGAGCTGCAAAGGGTTCATTTCATAAAGATTCTCTTTTCTGGGTGATTATTTACAGTATTAAACACTTCCAAACGTGCAGGGAACAAGTAATGAAGAAGTTGAAATGCAATTGCTCGAGATAAACTTAAAAAGGTAAATTTCATCACTCTTGCAAAGTAAATAAGAGAGAAATTAAAACAAAAGAAAAAATAAATAAAAGGTGCAAATCCTTCAAGGAACAAGAAGTTACTGAAATTGTTTGAGAGAGAGAGAGAGAGAGAGAGAGAGACCAAATAAAAATTTTACGAGACAAGAATTTAAAAATAAAGATCTTTCAGAAGGTAGATTTGGAGTTTATAGATAGGATAAAATCGATAAAAGTATGGAATAAAAGCTAGAACTGGAATCACAGAAGAATCATCTGATGGATTGCAAGTATTTAGGTGAATCAAAAGAAGACGGGGAAGAAAATTTCAAACCCAGGACGTTCAAATACTTGAAAATTCAAGCTCAAAGTCCACATGTAAAGAACTAAAGACAAATCTGAAGGATTTACAAGCAAACTTCACCATATAAATGACAAGCAAAGAAAAAAAATTGAAATTCATCAAAGAAATTCCAATTTCCAAAGCACAGGTTTGGAAGAATCCATTACAAGAATAGCGAAAGAAAATGAAATGTTCTACTCGAAATGAAAATGAAAGACATAAAAGGCACAATTCCATTAAGGGTATTAGCGATTGTTTGGTTACATGATTGGCTTTCTTTGGATGCACAAAGAAAGGAAAGTATTTTCTTGAAAATAGTCAGTCTAACTAGAAAGAGACTCATATTGTTTCTGGTCAGGTTTGATTATTTACGGAAAAATAATTTTCCTCTCATCTAAACAGAGCCCGGCCCGGAATCCGAGAAAACAGCAGTTTTGGAAATCTGTGAAACTGACCCACTGTAGTTTACAGATTCTGGGAATGTGCAATTTCCAAGGAAAACAGCACATACGTCACCATAAAAACCAATCAACAGCAACAACGCATACAACTGTTTTCAGAAAAGCCTTTTTCAGAAAAACCCACTTTTACATTTCTGTTCATTTTCCTGCAAAAGCATGTCGATGTAATCGACAAGCTCTGTTATGAGAAGGAATTGCCCTTACAAAAAATAGGTATATTAACTAAAAAAATCCTTAAAACACTTTAATTTTAAAAAATCCTTGTTTTCCAGAAAAGTCATTCATCCAAAGTTCCAAACCGTTGCTAAGCCTCCCACGTCTCCAAATGCAGAAGTGAAGGAGGGGAAAAAAGCTAAACACAAACCTGAGTTTAGCAGCAGTACTTTAAAGCCTCCGAATATAAGCTCAAAATTAGATTTTAGAAATACGAATTAATAAAAAGTGGGGAAATTTTTAAATTAACAAAATATTAATAATACGAAGAAACAGGGAGTGAAAATGGGAAACCGGGGAAAATTAGTTCACATCGTCAAAGCATTGAACTTAGAGAGAGAGAGACCGGGGAAAATACGAAAGAGAAAGCTTTGGGTTCGATTCCCTTGGAATATGCGTAACAAAATCCCACAATCAGACATCCGGCTTTCGGATACTCCACTCTTAAGACTAAAAGCAGCTCAAAAACTTCAATTTTACCCAAAAAACGCGAAAATCTTCAGATTCAAAGAGAAAATTCCACAAACCCTTTCCAGAAATTCTTCGAAGTTTTGAAGAAACACAACAGAGAAAAAAGTAAGCTCGAAATTAGCAGATAAAACGAATTTCACGAAAAAAAAAGTGGGGAATCGGTAATAAATGCTCAAAATCCTTGAGAAAACCAGATGTAAAAACACTAAATAGCACGATCGCCATAACCAAAGGCTAAAAAAAAAAGAACAGAAAATTTTAGAGAGAGAGAGACGAACCAAAAGGGGAGAGACGTCCCCACTCCCCAAGCTCGCTCTCTTCACTCCAAGCGAAACAATCGAGTAATGGGAAGGTTTTCTATTTATAGACATGGATAACGAGAATTTCCTCTCTTCTCAGTAATTTATCGTATCAGGAAATTTTCAGTGAAGAGAAGAGAAGAAGTGACGAAACAAAAAGGTATCTTCCTTTCTCGACACTCCAAGTCCAAGTGAACCGACCATAGCAGTGGCAGTTTGAGGCTTTTACTCTGTAGTCTCCACACCACCGAGACGTCTACGTTTATAGCAAATTTGATAATTAAAATAAAAGAGATAAAGGATAAAATAAGTAAAAAAAAATAGGTTTCAAATTCAAGTAAATTTTTTTAGAGAGGTGACGCATAGGAGAATTTTCTCCCTTCTTAGGAATTTATTCAATTTATTATATCATAAAATTTTCGGTAAATTTTTGAAATATTAAACCCTATTACAAATAAAATAAAATAGTTAAGACATGTATAGTTTGTGTGGTAATATAAAATAAAATTAGAAATATAAAAAGTATAATTTCAAGATAAATGTGAACTTTAAAAATATACATAATTAATTATATCAAGTTAAGTTATTAGAGTTTAAATAAAGGAAACTTTTGAATTTTAATATCTTTCTATGATTGTTTATGAATCTAACATTAATTATTTAAAAGAGTATTTATTGGTAGATTGAGATACATGAAGATGGATTTTTAAGAGGTCTCATAGTTTCTGTTTACTTAATGGCAATTAAGACTAATGAGTAGTTGATTTTGTGACTCATAAAAAGTAAAAACTCTGCTATCCACTTTACAAGAAAAATGATGGGACACCCTCATTTTATAATGTGACACCTGTACTATTTTATTATAATTTAAATAATAAAAATGTTTTCACTTTTAACATACGAGATAATTATTATTTTATGAGAACATTTTCATCATTCAATCTATGATAAAGTGGCAAGTGTTCCCTCCTTTAATTAATAAAGAATATAAAATTTTGATGAATAGATAATCGTTCTTTTTAAAAGAGGTGGAAATTCTAGGCCCCTTGCTCTTGGACGAAGGTTCCTGATCCCTTCCTTTAAAGTAAAAAAATTTTATAGACAAATTTTAATTTAAATAAGAGCAGCGATCCTTCCTTTCCTTTTCCACTCGATTTGAAAGTTTGAATTACATAAAATAATTTAATAACTTATTTTTACTCTTGCATGATGGAGTACAAGTACTTTCTCTAATTCATTTAAATTATTATATTCTTTTTTAAATTTAAATTTAATATTTACTTTTTGTATTTATCCAACTTCTCATTAAATTTGAAAATAATAGATAATTATTATTTTCATTTAAAATTAAGAGCTACAATAATTCAACAAGTATTATCTTAGAGATTTTGATAGCTGATCATGATTTTCTAATGATAGAACGAAACGCACTTTCAAATGCAATCTATCAAAATATACAAAATTTAAAATCTAATGTCCATTAGACCTCTCCAAAAATTATTTATATATTGCATTACTGAGATGCTTGCATGTGTTAAAAATATTAAAGCCCTTTAAGTAATTCATAACGTACAGTATTAGTTTTAATATTTTAGATTTCAATAAAAACTTTTGATTTATGATCATTCATTGGAAATTCATTGTTTTAAATGTTAAAACTAATCTCAAAATTTTTAATCCTGTTCTTTTTGTTTTAGTTAAAGTAATTAATAAAACCAAGTCCCACCATCGGCATTTTCTGTAGTCTGAGCTATCAGCTAGCTCCGGGCGGCAAATGTGGGGCCGCTTCTCATCCGTTGGATGTGGAGGCGTGGCCCACCCATCAGTCTTTGTGACCACGGGCCCACAATTTGCAAAAATGCATCTGAGTAGTTATGCAGAATCCAGAATTAATGGTGTTGGGTTGATTGGAAGAGAAACCCTAAATGAGTTTAACGGTGACATTGACGCCATGGGATAAGTCAAGCAGTCGGTTTTTATCCTTATCTTCAAATGGCACAGCTCGGAGACAGCTGGTGCTCTGTTGTTATCTTCTCCGACTCTAAATTCATTTCCCAGTGTGGAACTCAGGTTAACTCGGCTCGCATTACTCAACTTAAAAATCAGTGAATTTAAGTTATATATTTGTATATTTTGAATCGAGTTAGGAAAGAAAAAATTTATACAAAATTCAAGTCAAGTGGAGTTGAAAATTTTAAAATCAACCTAACTGAACTCGACATAATCTGATTCAACCGAATATATTAAGTTATAAAACAATACCCGAGTTGAATCAGATCAGAAATTCATATCGAATCAAATCAAGTTCAATAAATTTTAATATAAATTAAATTGAATTTATTAAAATTTGATTTGACCAATTCAAAATTTAACTCTAATATATTTCGTGACATCCCTTTCAAGTCTGACTCTCTTCCAATGGGTTAGTTAGATGTGTATCCACCATCTGATTAGACGCTGAATGAATTTTCCCATTTATAAAAATCATAGTAAAAAGACCTTTTATACTAAAGATGTTTATAAGGGTTTCACTGAGAAATCTTCATTAACAACCCCTCTAATAAATATTAGAATCGGTCTTGAAACTCCACTCAATCACTGCCACCCAATCGTTGTTTTCTAAATCTCATGGCTTGTGAATTGTGATTTCTATTATAGATTAACTTATCTAAATTAATAAATTATGTCATTAGCATCCAACCACTACATTCCAAATTCTACTACCATACAGTACATTGAATCTATCGCAACTCACTCCTCTCATCATTGAAAAGACACCTTCTCGTTTCTTTTCTTTTTTTATTATTAAAAAAAAGACATCTTCCCTTTTTAAAATAAATAAATTATTCAATGAAGCCAAAACCTCTCTGTGGCATTTAGCCTGTCAAAGACGCTCTCGGATTGGAGCTTAGAAAGATGAAAGCGGCAGCCAAGTGAAGCGCAGCCAAGTCCATCCACCATCCCACCACCAACGACAGCGTATATCCGACGTCGAGCTTATACTGCCGACGTCGTTGACTGAAATCTGACACCGTCAACGCGAAACTTGTACACGTCCGGATACTCCCAGTCTAGTACAATTTTTTTATTCAATATTTAATCTGAAATAAATTTATATAAATAATAAGGTGGATTATTTAATTCAATTTAAACTCGACCTCTCTTGATTCGATAATTTGTGAATAAATATGTTAATCGAAAACTGGATGATGAATTTTGGGTGGAATACATACATTATTTGATTTCGTAAATTAATTACAAGACCCAGCATACACGCATGTTACGGTGTTCCTAGGAATTAAAAATTTAAAAGTGGAAGAGGAGCAAATCTCCAAAAATCTATCTTTTGATTGGAATCTTCTGGACTAGTTTTATTTGATTTCGAACACTTCAATTCTGGTCAGGAAGGTTTCTTCATTGAGAAGAATAAGGAAAAAATGGTAGAGAATAAATGGGATCCAATCCAGAAAGGTTGAAAATATTAGGGCATTACGTCAATAACGACAAAGAAGGACACAAAAAGTGAATGGATTAACGTTGAAGGAGGTGGATGGTTGGTCGCATCTGTGGCGTAGTCCTGTTCAAAAGAATATTATAAATATTGTTAGTATTTTTAAATTTATCATGTGTTTTTTTATAAAATCTTATTATATTTTTTGTGAGATTTTTTTATTAATTTTTCAGTAAAAATTTGAAATTTTAAAAATATCTCGACATTACTAATCACTGTTAATATTCTGAGAACGATATCTATGACAATGGTAAAAAAATCTATAGTTGATTCTTTTAACCCTTGGTGCCATTTGTTTTAGTTGGATAGAGGCTATTATTGAGGTTGTGCATTCTCAACGTAAATAAATTTTAACTAGATTTGTAAGATGAAATTTAATTTATAATATACTTTATTACGTATTGTGAATTGGACTTCTAAATATAATTTTGATGAATCTTTTGTTCAAACTTGGATTTGGAGAACCAACAAAAAGAGTTTCAAAAACACTGATAATTCCAAATTAGTGCTGTAAGAATTAGTCAAATGACCCGCAAAATTTGATTACTTAGCTATCCATGGGAGGAGAGAGATCCATGAACCTTAAATTGACTCCATAATCTATACACTACTTATAAAAGGAGAGGTACTCTTCCTTCTTGCATCCGCTGTGCACCATTAATTTAAAAAGAGCTCAAACTGGCACAATGTTTTAAAATATGGGATATGACATGTATTGTTGATATATGTTTTATTGACGGAAAAACAATTAATACAAACCCTTTTTTTTCTTTCTTTTTAATTTTTTAGAAAAAAATTATAAAATATATTAGATAAAGGAAAAAGGAAAAAGGAAAAAGTGAAAAGTCTAGCACGAAAGACAAATCATTATAGAGTTTCAAGCCAACAAACTAACCCTTGACTCTTTGAAGTTAAGTATTAAATCAGTAAGCTTAAAAAATTTATTATCCCATTGTAGAAGCCTCAAACATGAGAAGCTAAGGTGAAACTCCAAATGATCAAAAGAAATGGCAAAGGATGAGGAAATATGTTTGAAGTGGCGTCACATTTTCTAAAAGTAGAATATAAAACTGAAAGACATCCAAGCTGTTAAAAGATAAGCAAGATACTTATCATGTACTTTATTTACAACAATTTCAATTTTTTAATAACAACTATTATTCAAACTTCCAACTAGGATTTGACACCTCAGCTCAGTTCTATATACTTTGAAGTAGTGCTCAAGAATTAAAACTATACTTTAAATATTCTTCTCTAAAATTTTATTATTTAAAGACATGTTTCGAACACACCTTCGTTAAGATAATAAAAAAGTTTATGACTTTTTAAATCAAACCCAATAACAGGAACTATAAAATTTATTTTAGAGTCTGTCTCACTCCTACGTATAGATCACACAAAATTATAATAATCAAATTAGTTTTTATTTCATCCCAATAAACCGTAACGTGACCTATCCCATAATAATGTACACCTTTGACTATAAAAAAAAATATTTTTTTCTCATAAAGTTTGCGGTCCAACGTGACTTGTTGTGTATTGAAGAGAGTGTAAAGATTGAAAAAAGTCACTCTTATTAGTATTTCTTTTTATAAACATTATTTTATTACACAGTTATAGAAAATAGGAGAGCACAGGAATGCGTCACGGGGCTAAAAGCCTAGTCCGTCATCACTGTGACCTACGCTACCACCAACACAACCATACTCAACACGTCTCTCTTGCCACGTGTACGGTCAGAAGTCGGTCGGTAAAAAGAGTCAGGGTTATGACTGCACAAATATATGGGAGAGTAGATCAGTTGGGGCTGCATTCACATTTAGAAACTAGAAATCTTGGTTGCCAATTCTAACATAGAAATAGATTTGTAGAAGATAAGTATTTTTTGAACTTCTCCTTTTGTCACTATTCATTTGCATGGAAAAAATTTAAAAATTAGACATTTAGATTTAGACTCTTTTATGTCTTAAGAAATCAGTGTACCGACCAAATTACTTTATTCAAATTTATGTTTTTCATTAATTCGATCGGTGCACCGGTCCAGTACATCAATTCATTTAAAAGTGAATCGATTTCTAAATGTTTGATTTATTTTTTAATTTTTTCGTCTGAATGGATGGAGGTAAAGCAAGAAGTGCACTAAAACTCGGGTCTACTAAAAGAGTTTTATCGTGTTAAGATGACTATCCAAAATCTTTACCATTTCTTACTTCTCAACCGTGGAGATTATGTTTTTTGTACTTTGTCTTTAGCTCTCTTAATAAAAGATATCACTAGTGAATTGATTTCAAATTCATCAAATAGTATACAATAGTAAAGAATATAATTATAATTATAAAAATGGGAGGCCCATCTCTTATAGTATAAATAAATAAAAATTTCACGTAAGTATATCTATAAATAATAAATATAATCAATTTTACAAAGAAAAAGAAAAGACATATGTACTTCTGACGAAATTATATTAGAGATATGATTGAGTTGATGATTATTTAAAGCCACTTACGAAGAAAAAGAATACAGAAAGAAAGAAGGAAGAGGAAAATAGAACAATTTTGTTGGAGAAATAAAAAGGAGGAAGTGAAGAGAAGTAATGAAAATATGCATAATGGAAGAGGAAAAGGGTAAAAGATCGTATGTATACGCTAGTGAGTGAAGAAGGATAATGTAAAATGAAACCACCAACTGGTTTTGCCAAAACCAATGGTCTATAGTGGGAGTGAAGTTTGAAAGACTATGACTTGTTAAAAGTCCCATTATGTCATGCATGATTTATTCAGGGAAATCATGCTTTCGAAACTGACCATTTCTTACAATTAAGACTAATGAGGATAACAATATATTAAAGCCTTTCATAATCAAGGAGAGATTACTCATTATTAAAACAATATTCAAAAGCTGTAGATGCCAAATTGATTGGACCCCACCCATTTATAAGAGCCATCCATCCATCCATTCATTCTCCACTCACATCAATGTGGGCCCCACTGGTTCAAAAAGAGCCGTGATTGCGCCTATCATGACATTTGGGAGCTTTTTCTAATGTCATTGGACTTCACATGGGTCCTGTCTTAAGTGGGCCCATTTGTGGCATTTTTTTTTTTCTCACCGTCTTAAGAAGCACCCAAGTGCATTACGAAACTACTGACCATGACATGACATCCATCCAATAAAATTACCCAGAAATAGAAAAAAAAAAATATTCTAGAGGTGTGGCTATCAATCATCATTCTGTCATTTAACCCATGGATTAGTGGGACCGTTTAAGAATCCACTTCAGGTCTTATTCGAATTACTTTCAATAGTGACGGGCCAGTTTCTATAATTTTATTGAAAAAATTTCACATGCTTTAAAAAATTAACTAGGTGAGACATTTAGACAATTAGGATCATTAAAAAATCAATTATCATTCATAATATCTATGTTGATCCCCAATCCACCCTAATCTTTAATGTGACCACCCAGGAATCCAGATTAAAATTTTGGTCAATATTTTCAGTGGATTGCTGGTGCGATGGAACACAAGAACCCCCAATATTTAATTAATTTTTTATTATAATAAATATTAGAAAAACTGGAAAATATTAATAAACTAGTAAGCAAACTGAAATGAGTTTCTTTTAAATTTGTTACCACCAGTCATCCGACGCCTCTGCTTCCGCAGCTGAGACAAAAGCAATGATAAATAATAAAACTGCTGTCGGCCATGAAGAGGAGAAAGAAATCAATAAAAGATTATTCCATTTATCCACAAAACCCATTTCTTTCAAACCTTATCCTCTCTATCTATCTGTAATGGGCAAAACAAGTGATTCAAGCCTTCAACCATCACCATCCTAAGTCAATAAAGACTTTTAAATCTACCAACTCTTAACTCTTAAGTAAGTGTTTGATTGAAATAGTTCAATAAACAGCTTTTAGAATCAATAAATTATTATATAATGTTAAAATTTCAGCTTTGATAACATATAATTCTTGATTTGAACATGCTATCGGTTTGAATTATAATGTCATATGTTGGACGACTTTACTTGAACAAGATAAATCTTGATATTTCATCTTTAGAAAAAATCCACGTGGTGTGGTTTAGTTGGTTGTTTCCCACCTCAGGAAGTGAGAGGTTGTAAATTCGAGCCCCCACAGCCTAAGCTTGGTGTACCATAAGAGTAGTGAATTCATTCGTGGAGATTTTACACTGGGTATCCACGATTTCCCACACGTAAATTCAAAAATAAAAACTGTCCCATGTCTAAATATACATGAGATCTCTAAAAACTTTAGTTATAAAAAAAATACACATAATTTTTCGTTGGATTTAGTAATTCTCTATCTACCAAACATAAAAATCTTATTAAAAGATCTAAAATCTTAAGATATTCAATTTTAATTATAAATTTTAAAATCTAAATTGAGATTTTACGACCAAATCCAGTGAGTCATATAGAGCAACCTGTGCCATTCTTAGGTATGTCATAAAACAGTAGAAAAAGTTGTCTAGGAGAATTTTCAAGAGTGAAAGATGGCTCTCATCTTCTGTACATTTACAAAAAATTTACCATAAGCCGCAAAACAAAGGCGCCTAAAGATATCCTCCATATTCTATTATGAAAAATTTAAAGTTTCTCTAAATAATAAAAACAAATAAGGATTGTTTTTTATTTTGTTTAGATCCCTTATGAATACTAAGTATAAGAATGAAATTAATCAATTATACCCTTCATTAACTGAACACTTTAATTTTCATTGATTTTAATGATAATTTACAGTACAGTTGGTAACGACTTATTGTTACTGTCTAAAAATTATGGGTTCAAATTTTATGAGTGGTAAATAGACAGTCATCTCATAAAAATAGTTTGTCAAATTCAAATATAAATGTCAATCACAAGTTAATAGATAAATGACTTAATTGATAATGACAAATTTATTTTTTTATTAATTAAAGTCAAACTTCAAACTTGGTTTAGAAAAGGTAGCTTCATTTGGGTGTATGCTTTGGCTCAGGTTTTGTGTCACATGACTTGGCATTTGTCATTCTCTAAAATTAAAATATTAATAAACAATGGCCGACAAATAATTTTAGTTTGAAAAGTTTACTCAATTCAATATTATCTTCGTAGGGGAAGGAATCAAAAATCTATTTTGCCAACCGTAATGACAATAACTAATTTTTTATTTCATACAATATTCATAATTTCATATCATATTTGTACCACTTACCACCGCTACAAAGTTAATATATTAAGCTTTTTCATTAGAGAATATAATATAATACCCATCGACACTTAAAATATTAATGGATATTTCAACACAAAACGTATCACTGAGCATGTTCGATTATATAAGTTTTGGTCTTGGAATTAAAAAAGAAAATACTCCAGTGATAACTTGTTAATGAGGGTGTAGTTCATCAGAAAGTGGGAGGTTGTAAATTCGAGCTCGCATGATCTAATCTTGATGTGTTCTAGAGGTTGTTGATTCATCCATGAAAAATTTATGCTATTCTACAATTTTTCATACGTAAATTTAAAAAAAAGAAAAAATTAATAAAGTGTATTTCCTTCTTTATCATGGAGTTAAAGATGAGAGAGTTTGAATTAAATGCTATCTTCCTCAATGATCAGTCAGAAAAGAAGAATCTCAAGCGTCAGAAAGAGAGACAAAAATCCAAACATGAACTGATTAAATATGGCTGGAATAGAAGTCAAGTCATCGGTCCACTATCACCTTCTTAGGACCCAAGAAATTCAAGATAAGACATTCATCAACCGGAGATAGAATCATAATCGACAAATTAAACTTTATTCACCATTCTCACGTTACTCTAGTGACCCAAATTTTAGTTGAAAGAAGATAATTTTTTTTGCAAGAAAACATTATCTAATGAATATAAAAAAATTAACCTACAAAAAAGTGCATAAAGAATACGTGAAGGTTGACTTCACGTTAAAGAATCCATTTGAGATATGGAAATTCCCATAGTATTATTCAATATGTGTAGAGAAGGAAATTTACACATGCCCTCAAAGATTACTCGAGTGCTCTTGGAGGTTTGAATACTTTGATTTTTAAAACAATAAAACAAGGGTATAAAGAATTACATTACACACCACTATACTTTTCATTAAGATAATAAATAGACTCAACAAGTATGAGGAAGAAGTGAAGAATATGGGAAAACTGGCTCACCACCTTTCTCATTGATAATCCAATATATAAGAATAGGAATCCTATGATTTAGGGGTTACAACTACAATACAAACATGAGTCAATTAAAACTCTAGAAATAGAAACACAATTCAACTATATTCATTAATAAGAAGATGTGTAAATATAAACTTAATAATCTGTACATTGCAAAGAAAAAACATCCCTATTTTTTGAATCTTAAATTTTGAACTAATAGTTTGAGTATTCATATTCTCTCTTTTAGTGTTATGGGAGTCATTACTGATTTATAGGTTTTTTTGTGCCCGGCTTGGGGTATGGACTTCTCCTTCTTGTTTCTCACTCGCATATGAGCTCATTCTTTTATCTCTTCGGGTTTTCCCCATTTTTAAATGAAACTTGCCCAATTGTTAAAAAAAAAATAGCCTTCTGATTCACAATAAATTGATACCCAAAGTCTAACGTATAAGTATGAATTATAAATCTTTGTAGTGAAAAAGACACATTTCCATCAGTGAAAATAAACTGTACTTGAAGTGCTGAGAGATTTACTCTACGTATGTAAACATCTTTTCTCAAAAATAAACACAGTGAAAGAAAAATGAAAACCATTTCATCCAAATGATGGAGATTCTAAAGCAGTTACTTCTTCCCATGAAATGAGAAAGAATGAAAGTAAAAAAGAGGATTCTGTAATATTGTATATTGACCCACCTTATTGAAACCCATATCTGGATTTAAACAAGGACCCACATTTAAATTAAAGTGTGACGGTTATGAGAACTGTATGAACAGTTGCTACTTTGATGAAAAGTAGTACAGTTAATAAAACTGCTCTTGGTCCTTTTTTCTGCCGCTAAGGTTTTCTCTCAGCAAAATCCCATCACAGTAAGAACTGAAAAGCAGAGAAATTAAGAGAAGGAAAGAAGGAGAAATCAAAAGCAACATATCTTCTACTTGTATTGTGACTGCAGGATGGAATTAAGAGGACATCAGCAAAGTCTAATTAAGAAAGGAACCTTTTATTAGCGATGGATTCATCGGGTATGATTTTACATTATTATAATGTCATTTCCGCATTATATTAATATTATAATTATGATAATTTTGTAAAGCATTGATAATTCAAGATCTTGTGATTTTATTATAGAGAATTGATTTATGTTAATAAATAGGTAAAAATCAAATAATGAACTACATTAATTAATTATTAAATTCATACCTAAATTGTCAATCCATTAAAGAAAATTATAACAAATTCTTCATCATTATGCAAGAATGAAAGGTAGACTTTGCCTTAAATTAGGGAAATCATAAAGTGGAAAGGGTACTTTTTCTTTGTGTATGTAATCAACTTTCCTCTTATGGATGTTCCAAATTGTCCCACTTGACAAAGTTCAAATAATATCATCTTCTTACTTGCCAAATTGTCAATCGATACGATGTGTTACAGCTAAAGATAAAAGGATAAGTAAAGGGATTTTACATGATTTTCTTCTTCGAAGTTGGAAGAAATCTGGTCCTCCTCGAAGCATCTTCGTCTTACGTCTCCTTCTCACTTTCTCTTCCATGCGCAGTCTCATGGGAACAGAACTGGCGTCTTTTTGGATGCAAATGACCAACCTCTTTAACCATTATCTCTGTTTCGGTCGTTTGCTCTGTACCCTGTGGTGGGTGCTCTCTTTTCGTTTGCTCTGATTTCGTAATATCAAAAACATACAAGAGTTACTAAAAGAAACCCCACAATTAGAGACGGTGAAACTTCTATCTGGTGGAGATTGTTGAGCATATGTGGCTCAAATTCCACCTTCTTCCCTCTCCTAAAATGAAGGTGGGAAGTATCGTGTTAAGCAGCTGCGAAATAGAGGCCTAGTTTAATAAGGCAATGAGGATTCCTAATTAAACTAGGAATTATCTTGAGATTGGTACGATAGTATGTACAACACATGTCAGATACGGCTGAACTGTGTATCTGTATGAAAGGAAACTGCTATTCATAAGACACCGCGTAGGAATAGAAATTGCTATGGAATACGGCACCAACACATGGCAATTTCTATGCTGTAATTCGGGTGGGGCTCCATATTGGGACCGACTGTAAATCTTATAAATGTGAGACTCTCCAACGAGAGAGGGGTGTGTGGAATCTTAGGAAGTCATTGAGAGAGGGACGTCCTTGAGGAAGGCCTTTTGGCCTTGGACCTCTCAGCCGCATGTGAAGAGGGCCTTATGTGGCCGCATGCAAGACGGCGTGGAATCTCAATGGTACGCAGATTTGACGATGTCTGGAGGACAGCTCGATGGCCGGAGAGGGGCAAAAGCAACAGTGCAATACCGCTGCAGATCTGAGTTGTCAGATCTGTGAGTGGCAGCCAGCAGGAGTGCGGCTGGAGAGACGAATCCCCTTCGCCAGAGCAGAGGTGGAGATCTGTGTGTGTGGGACACACTATCATCGGAGATGCTTGCGTTTGAGAAGTATAACGGGAGTTGCTCGTAGAACGTAAGAAGCGTAGAGGGAGGAACACAGAAGTTGGGTTCACTATTGTGGGTATGAGAGAGATTCACATCAACTGAGAGGTGACGTCGATGTGTCTTATAGTTGGGTGTACAAGGGGCTCGGGACTTCGAGTTTGAGCTCATGACTTAAGGGAGTCATATTATTGTACATGTATTTTTTCTCTCATTTATAGTGAATATTCTGTCACTCTGTGGACGTAGGCCAGGTGGGCCGAACCACGTTAAAATATTGTGTTGTGTTGTGTTTTTATTTCCGTTCGATTTTTCTTGTTTCCACGCGTAACGCTAAGAGAATGCAGATTCTCTAGTGTTACAAGAGTATACAATTTTGCATGAACAATTTAAAAATGAATTATTAATTATAAAAAATCAGCCCCAATCGTTGAAGAAAAAGAAAATAGAAAACACTTCCAAATATTGAAGGTTGAAAGGCATTCAACCATGTCTAGAGAACCAATCAAGCATCAGCCACTTCCATAGATGAGAGGGTTTTATTTATTTATTTGGAAAGAAAAATGTTTTGATATATTAGAAAAGCTAAAAGAGGAGCATATCATTTTATCATTCAGTAACAATAAGTGGTACTATCATGAATTCTTGGTTGAGATAAGGCAATCATAAAGCCGAAAGGGCAACTTTAAGGGTGCCAATATAGACACCGCATAATTCTGTTACCAGACACCGATTTTGTGATTTTCAGTGGAAATTACCATGCTGCCCTTCCGTGTATAATCGATCGATCGAATGTGCAGTGCACTTTTCACGTCGATCGATCGATTACACAAACGGAAGAAAACGAATGTGAAATGATTCTGTCGATCGATATGATAGCATGCTATCGATCGATCGATTGATAGCATGCTATCAATCGATCGACAGAATACAGTAATTAAATAAAAAAAAAAATTTAAACTTTAAAGTTGTTTTTTAACCACTGTATATTTTCAAAATTTCTCAAATTGAATATCCGGACTAATTACGATAACCTGAACAAAATACTTTAAGACTTCAAGGTCTTTTGATACTCCCAAATATTTAAAACAGAGTGTTTTACAAATAAGAGTATCCCTAGGGTGTACCAAAAACACATTTAGAAGTGTCAAAAGACCTTGAAGTCTTAAAGTATTTTTATCAGGTTATCGTAATTAGTCCGGATATTTAATTTGAAAAATTTTGAAAATACACAGTGGTTAAAAAATAACGTTAAAGTCTTATATTTCCTTTAAAACTTTAACATTATTTTTTAAGCACCGTGTATTTTCAAAATTTCTTAAATTGAATATCCAAATTAATTACGATAATCTGAACAAAATACTTTAAGATTTCAAGGTCTTTTGACACTCCCAAATATTTAAAACAGAGTGTTTTACAAATAAGGGTATCCCTAGGGTGTACCAAAAACACATTTAAAAGTGTCAAAAGACCTTGAAGTCTTAAAGTATTTTTATCAGATTATCGTAATTAGTCCGGATATTTAATTTGAAAATTTTTGAAAATACACAGTGGTTAAAAAATAACGTTAAAGTCTTATCTTTCCTTTAAAACTTTAACGTTATTTTTTAATCACTGTGTATTTTCAAAATTTTTCAAATTAAATATCCGGACTAATTACGATAACCTGATAAAAATACTTTAAGACTTCAAGGTCTTTTGACACTTCTAAATGTGTTTTTGTACACCCTAGGGATAAACTTATTTATAAAACACTCTGTTTTAAATATTTGGGAGTGTCAAAAGACCTTGAAGTCTTAAAGTATTTTGTTCAGATTATCGTAATTAATCCGGATATTCAATTTGAGAAATTTTGAAAATACACAGTGCTTAAAAAATAATGTTAAAGTTTTAAAGGAAAGATAAGACTTTAACGTTACTTTTTAATCACTGTGTATTTTCAAAATTTTTCAAATTAAATATCCGGACTAATTACGATAACCTGATAAAAATATTTTAAGACTTCAAGGTCTTTTGACACTTCTAAATGTGTTTTTGGTACACCCTAGGGATACCCTTATTTGTAAAACACTCTGTTTTAAATATTTATGAGTGTCAAAAGACCTTGAAGTCTTAAAGTATTTTGTTCAGGTTATCGTAATTAGTCCGGATATTCAATTTGAGAAATTTTGAAAACATACAGTGGTTAAAAAACAACTTTAAAGTTTAAATTTCTTTTTTTATTTAATTACTGTATTCTGTCGATCGATTGATAGCATGCTATCAATCGATCGACAGAATCATTTCACATTCGTTTTCTTCCGTTTGTGTAATCGATCGATCGACGTGAAAAGTGCACTGCACATTCGATCGATTGATTATACACGGAAGGGCAGCATGGTAATTTTTACTGAAAACAAAATCGGTGTCTGGTAACAGGATTCTGCGGTGTCTATATTGGCACCCCTTTAACAAAAATTGGGTTGCAAAAGTCTTTTATGAATCTTTCTATCAGTTTTAATGAGATTCTGCAGATGTGAGAGCCTATCAATCCATATAAATGCAAAGCACTTCACGAGCAAAGTACAAACAGAGAGAAAAATGCTCGTGTTTTCATTTTCAAACATAGCTGGGCCTAGATTTATATAGGTCCTCTGAACTCACTTTTTTCTTCAGTGGTCAGTGTCTCTCTCAAGTTGGACGTATGTAGAGCTTAGATTGTTTAGAATATAAAAGTAAGAAGGATAATGTTTTATATTTTTTTAATTATCCGTTCGAAAAATTGATAAAATCATATGGGTTAATTTACAAATTAGCTACTCCCTATCACCTACAAATTAGTGGACAAGTGAAAATATCGAATAGAGAAATTAAGTATATCCTGAAAGGAAAATTTTGACTCTCTTAAAATTCATATTTTTAACGAAGTTTTTATAAATAGAGATTTTTTGCAGTAAATATCTTGGAAGTTGTGATTTTGGGTCAATGTATCTTTAAAATTTGAAATTGGGTTAGAGTGACACACGTCCAGTCAGTCATTTTTTGGTCTAAATTGTCCCTATGTGACAGATGATAGTTGCTATCTTTTCAGAATCATAAGTACAGACATGCACATGACAATTACGACCATACATGGAACAACGCCTGATAGTTTTATTAACGCGATTGCTAGTTAGTGTTTACTTGGTCTAGCAACACTATATATAAAAGAAGATGTGAAAAAAAAATTGTAATCTAGTGGTTGTGATACTTGTTTCTCGTAGAAGTAACATGGATTCAAATCTTTTTTATGATTATTTTTATTCTTATATTTAATTTTTCATTTTTTTGAAAAGCATGAGTAAAAACTAAGAGACGTTCGTTTGTTCGAGTTCAACTTAAACAAACACGTTTCGACAAAGATTTTTTGTTCAACGGGTTGGGCTCGGGCTTTTAAGCTTGTCTATTTTTTAAGTATGAACCCAACAGGCCTCGACGGGGTTTTAAGCCTGAAGTGCTTGAGCTTACAAAATAAACGGGCTTAAAAGCCTAAGTCCGACCCCTCGAACAAAATACTTTGTGGAATGGCCATTTATTTAGGTCGAGGCTAGGCTCGGGATTTTACTTAATGCATGTTGGACTCGTACTTAACTATACTTGAGCTTAAAAGACCGACCCATCGAACAAAAGAACTTTGTCCAAAGTTGTTTATTTAGGTCGAGACTAGGCTCGAACTTTTACTTAAAACTTGTCGAGGCCCGTTTGATTCCTACTTAACTATGCTTGGGCTTAAAGACTTGATCCACCGGACAAAAATCTTTGTTGAAGCCATTTATTTAAGTTGGGGCTCAACTCGGACATTTACTTAAAGCCTGTCTACGCTCGTTGGGCTTACATTTAATAGTACTTGGCTTAAAAACTCATGGCGTCGAACAAAAAACTTAAAGCATGCTGAGCTCATATTTAAAAAATAAAGGGGTTTAAAGCCCGGGTCCAATTGGTCCAACAAAACACTTTATCGAAACCTATTTATTTTGGTTGGGTTCAAAGAGATGAACAACTTTTTGTTTTTACTCATTTAAAAAAAATGAAAAAAAGAGGAAGATAACAGTGAAAAAATAGCCATCATCAAGATTCAAAGCCAAATCATTTTTACGAGAAATGAAGAAAATGGTTGATTATATTTACAACATACCGTGATCCAGTTTAAATTTTTGAGGAGGTAGTGACCCAAGAAGACGTACATACCGAAATCGCAAGTTTCAGTGTATTTCCTCTGCAAAAATCCCTTGTAAATAACGAATTAAGAAAATCGGTGCAAACAATCAACATCGTGCAAAAAGTGATTGCGGTTGGCAAAAGAACAAATCCATTAATAATAATAAGAGTAATAATATTAATAATAAACCAAAAAGAGCTATAAGGAATCGAACGTCAATGCCGACTCCCCAATTTATTACAACAAAGCAATCGGAAGAGAGATGGACCTGAACCAATCTAATGTCATCATGGGTATTCGATTATCTTCTGCAAAACTGCCTTCCTTGCCTTGGCGACATGTTGGCTAGGTGCATCAGTAAAATTCTTGAGATCCTTCCAAAAGATGGGATCGCCCCTTGCAGTCGCAGAGGCAAGACCCTCAGCCTGCAGCGACAACATCAGATCCCATATTCTGTGCAACTGAATCATGGTGGTGAAGTTGGACGCCAGAATTGTGCCCACAACCTTCTCTTGCTCTTTCAACGCCTTCTTCTTCTTCTTCCAAAGAGAATCGCACCATTTTCCGATAGAGCCTAATGGGACCGACGCCAATGCCGTCAGCACTGCCGTGACAGGAGGTGCAGCAATGGCAGCCGCCGCGCCCGTGCCTATCAAGAGCACTGCAATGGTCCCCACGACGAAAATTCTGGAGGCCACCCGCCATGACCTGATACCCCTCAGCTTCAAATCGATCTTCTTCTTGTGGACATTAACTCTTTCGTACATGGACGCATGTTTCTCATAAATCTGTTGGAATTTCTCAACAAAATGCTGTAAAGGGTTCTCTTCCCCTTCTTTATTTCCATCACCTGCCGTGTACTCCTCGAATTCTTTGCTGAATCTCCACATCTCCAAGCTAATGTCAAAGTAATCTTGAAAGAGAAGTAGTAGTTGTTTCTGATTCCACACGTTTCTTTTTAGATTGAGGATGATCCTTACAGTCTCTTCATTCATCTCCAGCTGGCAACCTGTGATTTCTCTTAAAGAATTCAATGACAAGTTCATTGAGGCAGCAATGGTGGCAATGGTGGTCATGTCGTTGCTTCCCGGCCGTCCAGTGTGCCGGTTATCGGTTTTGGGAAGGAGGACGTGAGTATTTTTCCTGGTGCTAAAAACGCGACCCATTTCTCCCTTTTCCCTCTGTTTCTGGTGAAGAAGAATAATTTTTTTTTTCCCCTTCTTTTCCGAGTGATCGAAGCAGAAACAGAATAGAACATTTATAATAAGATGACGGATGGTGGAGAAAGAAAAACATTAGGAATTTCTGGGAAACATTCCTCCCGCGCACTCGCTAAATAAGACTAGCACGCCTTCCCGCTGGGCTGGGCTGGGCTATGTGGGGATACTGCCACGTGGTCAGATCATAATCCAACACGTGTAGGCAAAGAAGAAGACTACCGTGCGCTTAGCACGGCTGCTATCTGGGCTGGGCTATGTGGGCCATGGATATAGCCACGTGCTCAGATCATAATCCAACACGTGTAGGCAAGTATACTGCCACGTCACATGTGGGACAGGGATACTACCACGTCCTCAGATCATAATCCAACAAATGGGCCAGGTATGCTGCCACGTAACATGCGGGCCAGGGACCTGCCACATGTTTAGATTCATATAGGCATCGGGATAAGACATAGTTTTAAAATTTGTGAGATGCCACGTGACCGACGCACTCAAATGAACGCATGTTAATCCCTCGGCGTAGACTTGACCTGAGAGACATATAACGTCACAATTAACGGACGTTTTAATTATTTTAAAAAATGATAGAGTAGTGATTTTTACATCACGATATTTTCTTATAATGCATTTTTTTAAAGGAATTTTATTTCTTTTGTTTTTTTAATTTATCTATGGAAAATTGTGAGATACCCAGCATAAAATCTTTACCAGTAAATCCACTACGCCTATGGCACACCAAAGTTAGGCTATGGAGGCTCAAATCTGCAACTTTCCGCTGGATATCCCACGGTTTCTCACATGTAAATTAAAAAAAAAAATCAATATTATTGAGTCAATTAAATACTTTCAAATTTTTAATTTTTGATAGTTATAAACTATTCTGTTAATCTTAGAACTTTTATAATATTTAAATAAAAATTTAAGTCACTCAATAAAATATTTTTCTAATTCCATTCAATAGGTTCACTCTACACAGTCCATTAGAGCTTCAATTCGAACAAATCAATAAAATTTATCCACATTTTATAAGTATAGGAAAAATACTCTTTAAAATTACTTGATTAAATGAAATTTAAGTTGAGCCTAGTTTTGAGTTTTAAACTCTGATAAAAAAATTATCATATAAAGATAATACTATGCAGGAATTTTGATCGTTAAATTAATATAAACTTCTCATTCAACCCTCGGTGTCTATATAATCAAGAATTTCTATTACCTACGACCTTTTACATCATAAATTATTCATAATAAACTAGCATGTTACCCCAAAGTCTTAGCCCGAACTAAATTTTGAAGTGTTACTTAAATAAATATGAATAATAATAAATTATAATAAGCATTTTCGTATTTACTTTTACCTCTTATATTTTAAGAGTTCATTTAAAATTAAAAGGATCAAATTGCATAAATTTAATAAGTTTATAACATAGTAACTAAATTTTAAAAATTTGAATTAAATATTCTAAAAATTTCATTTGATTGATATCATTCATATCAGTTGCACGTGTTTCATTAATTCTATTTAGAGTTTTAGTCTCGTATTTATGTCTAAACTTTTTGAACATATTCATCATGTTACACTAACTATCTCTTTATCACAAAAATTAGTGATCTTAATCCAATCAAAATTTTATTTTTCATTCTCATATTTATGCTTAGCTCTGTAAAATATGGACCCATTACATTAAAAATATAGGCTCTAAATATGTTTCAAAATTTTAAAGATTAAAAAATAATTTAAAATATTTCATATTTAGTGAACTTAAAATATATAGCTTCTTCAATCTCACTAATTATTTTTTTAATTATTATATTCATTCTTAGATCGAAGGTTAAAACAAACGCAAGGGTGTTACATGAATAAGACTACCGTGAGCCTAGCACAGGTTCCAGCCGGGCTGGGCTATGTGGGCCAGGGATACTATCACGTGGTCGGATCATAATCCAACATGTGTAGGCAAGTATACTGCCACGTCACATGTGGGCCTAGGTAGTGCCATGTCACATGTGGGCCATGGATACTGCCACGTGCTCAGATCATAATGCAACATGTGGGCCAGGGACGCACGTTCAATTCACGTAATTTTATCTTGTGTGTATGAAGTATGAACTAAAAAATTTTTCAAATACCTCTAGAAGACTAGAGGTTAGTTGAGAGAGTGTCTAGAAGAGATCTAACGAGTCGGATAGAGAAAATTCCAACGCTGGAAGTTTCTGACCCAGCTTCTGATAAATGGTGGTCTTTGGATGGGTGTCTCTACCGTCACAGTAGCGTGAAAATGCAAAATGCATTGGAAAATGGGCTCCACTGCAAAAAGGTTTGCTGTTTTCGTGGAAGAAGAAACTTTAATACTTTGGTATCTCACGCCAGTGGTCGGTTCGGTTCTAATCTTTTGAGATGGACAAGTAAATGAATCGATATAAAATTACAGAGTATTTTTAATAAAAGTTGGTTTAATAAAATCATCTTAATTCATTATTTAAAAAAAATAGATAAATGTCTAGATTGTAAACTATTTTTGGAGGAAAATTTTGCCTTTTAAAATCCATATTCTTAGCAAAGTCTTTCTAAATAGGGATTTTTTGCGATAAATACTTTAAAAGTTGTGATTTTGGGTCAATGCATCTTCATACTTTGAAATCGGATTAGAGTGACACATCTAGTCAGTCATTTTTTAGTTTAAATTGCCCCAAACGAGAGATGACAGTTGCTACCTTTTCAGAATCATAAGTACAGCCATGCAGATGACAACTATAACGATGTACGGAATGCGTGATAGTTTTATCAGTACAATTGCTAGTTAGTGCTACTTTTTCTAGCAACACTATATATAAAAGAAAATGTAAAAAAAATATTAAAGTTTTTATAATCTAGTGGTAAAGATACTAACATGGATTCAAATATTTTTTATGACTATTTTTTTCTGATATTTTATTTTTCCTTTTTTTTTAAAAAAAATGAGTAAAAACTAAGAGATAGTCATTTATTCGACTTCGACAAAGATTTTTCACTCAATGGGTTGGGCTCGGGCTTTTTAGCCCGCCTAATTGTTAAATATGTGCCCAAGAGGCCTCAATAGGGTTCTAAACATTTTAATTTATAAAATAAATGGGCTTAAAAGCCTAAGCCTGACCCATCAAAGAAAAAACTGTAGAACGGTCATTTATTTTCTTATATGCTATGTGGGCGACGGATATTGCCATGTGCTCAGATCATAATCCAACACGTGTAGGCAAGTATACTGCCACATCACATGTGGGCCAGGGATACTGCCACGTCCTCAGATCATAATCCAACATATGGGCCAGGTATACTGCCACGTAACATGCGGGCCAGGGACAAGCCATGTGTTTAGATTCATAATCCAACATGCAGAGAGATAAGATATAGTTTCAAATTTGTGAGATGCCACGAGACCGACTCCCTCAAATCAACGCATGGTTAACATGAGTTGTAGAATCCGATCGTCTGCTGCTGCTTGAGAGAAATTATCCGTCGGCGTTGACTTGACCTGAGAGACATATAAAGTCACAATTAACGGACGTTTTAATTATTTAAAAAAATGATAGAGTAATGATTTTTACATCACGATATTTTCTTATAATGCATTCTTTAACAGGAATTTTATTTCTTTTGTTTTTTTAAATTAATGTGTGAGAAAATGTAGGACATTCAACATAAAATTTTCACACATGAATCCAATATCTTTAAAGCACAACAAAGTTAGACTATGAGGGTTCAAATCCGCAATGTTCCACCTTCTGAAGTAGGAGGTAATGAACTATTGCTCTTAGAAAGAGGGAAAAAAGAGAAAACTAAAAGTAAAATTGAAATTTCTTTTTAAACATCTACCATAAAAAATATGATGGTGCAAAAATCACTGTAACATGATTTTTAAAGTTGCAAATCTCGTAATTAACTACCACGTCTCTGTGACTCGTTGTAAAATGATCCTAATTACATGCATGACGAAATTTACATACAGTTTACGGTGATGGCTTCGTTAAAATGGCGTAAGTTTAAATTTTGGTCAAATAAAATGACCAACACACATAATTAAATGTATGCTTTATCAAAAATCAACTGGTTGTCAATATTATTAAGTCAATTAAATACTTTCAAAATTTTAATTTTTGATAGTTATAAACTATTCTGTTAATCTTAGGACTTTTATGATATTTAAAATTTTAAATAAAAATTTAGTCACTCAATAAAATATTTTTCTAATTCCATTCAATAGGTTCACTCTACACAGTCCATTAGAGTTTCAATTCGAACAAATCAATAAAATTCATCCAATTTTTATAAGTATAGGAAAAATACTTTTTAAAATTATCTGATTAAATGAAATTTAAGTTGAGCCTAGTTTTGAGTTATAAACTCTGGTAAATTTTTTTTTTCATATAAAGATATTACTATGCAGGAATCTTGACCGTTAAATTAATATAAACTTCTCATTCAACCCTCGGTGTGTATATAATCAAGAATTTCTATTACCTACGACCTTTTACATCAAAATAAACTAGCATGTTACCGCAAGGTCTTAGCCCGAACTAAATTTTGAAGTGTTACTTAAATAAATATGAATAATAATAAATTATAATAAGCATTTTCATATTTACTTTTACCTCTAATATTTTAAGAGTTCATTTAAAATTAAAAGATCAATAAGTTTATAACATAATAACTGAATTTTAAAATTTTGAATAAAATATTCTAAAAATTTCTCTTGATTGATATCATTCATCTCAGTTATACTTATGTTATGAGTTTCATTAATTCTATTAGAAATTTAGTCTCATATTTATGTCTAAACTTTTTGAACACATTCATCATTTACACAAAGTATCTCTATTTAGTTTGAAGAGGTCTAAATTTTTTTTTTTTAATCACTAAAATTAGTGATCTCACATTTTGTAGCTTTATTAATCCAATCAAAATTTATTTTTCATTCTCATATTCGTGCTTAGCTCTGTAAAATATGGACCCATTACATTAAAAATATAGGCTCTAAATATGTTTCAAAATTTTAAAGATTATAAAATAATTTAAAATATTTAATATTATAGTGAACTTAAAATATATAGCTTCTTCAATCTCACTAATTATTTTTTTAATTATTATATTCATTCTTAGATCGAAGGTTAAAAAAAACGCAAGGGTGATATATGAAATTATGTATAACGGCTTCCAGCTGGGCTGGGCTGGGCTGTGTGGGCCAGGCATACTGCCTCGTGCTCAGATCATAATCCAACAAGTGTAGGTGAGTATACTTCCACGTCACATGTGGGCCAGGGATACTGCCACGCGCTCAGGTCATAATCCAACATGTGGGCCAGGAATGCACGTTCAATTTTAATGGTTCACGCCACATAATTTTATGTGGTGTTTATGAAGTAAAAGATTTTCAAATACCTCAAAAGAAATGAAAAATAAAATATTAGAAAATTTCAACATTGGAAGATCCCTATCGTAGAAGCTTACGACCCTGTTTTATGAATGGTGGTGTTTGGATCGCCACTTAGGATCTATTTTAGGCTCTAAAGTAGATTCAATTTTTAAATTCATGCATCTTCTTTTATGTTTTAAATTTATTTTAATATTTATTTTATCAACAAACGAATCTTTGATTCAATGTAGTGCATTTGACATTAGATCTGAAGATTGTGTGTTTGATTCACAAGACTTGTTAAGATTGATTTAGTCACTTTTTTTTTAATTTTTAAATCTATAATTCTAATAAAATGAATTAAATATCATGATAAAATCATTTATCTTATAGTTTTACTTTTTTTTTTAAATTAAGAATTGAGATGATTAATTGACTCTATTATAAGATTAAAAATGATTATATAAAGGTCAGATTTTAACGAATCATTATTCTTATTATTTTTTCAGAAATTTTAATAAAATCGTGACTAAAAAAGCTCCTAAATGAGGAAACTTACTGTTTATTGTAATATAGATGGTTGAATGGAAAAAATATGAGTTTAAATTTTAATGATTGTTTTGTGATTTATAGTTTATAATTAAGTGATAATTTTTAATTATAATTTTGCTTTAAATGCATTATAACATGTCAACTATTTTTTTTAAATACAATAAAATATTAATAAAAAACAAAAAATCAACATGTATAACACAAGTGGAAATTAAATTTATCAGAAGAAAGATTGAATGGATTAGCTATCTTATCTATTGAAAAAGATATGTTAAAAAAAATTAAATATAGTAATTTAATTAGTAATTTTATATCTCAAAATCTGAAAAAAATAAATTTTAAATAATACTTTATTATAAATTTAATTATGATATTTTATTTAAATATTTCAGATTTTGTAAAAGAAATTACATAAATTTATTTTTTATAAATATATAAAAGACTCAACTTAAGAGTTGCGTAGAAGGCCCTATATTTGGATGATGTGTCGGCCGTCACAGTAGTGTGAAAATGCAAAATGTAGTACACAATGGGCTCGTTGGCCCCTCCACTGCCAATTTGCCAAAGGATTTGCTGTTTTCGTGGACGAAGAAACTTTAATACTTTGGTATCTCACATTCTAACGCCAGTGGTCGGCTAGATGGACAAATAAATGAATCGATATAAAATCAGAGAGTATTTTTAATAAAAGTTGGTTTAATAAAATCATCTTAATTCATTATTTTTTTTTAAATACATAAATGTTTATATTGTAAATCATTTTTGGAGGAAAATTTTACCTCTTTTAAAATTCATATTCTTAACAAAGTCTTTTTAGATAGGGAATTTTTGCGGTAAATATCTTAAAAGTTACAATTTTGGGTCAATGCATCTTCAAACTTTGAAATTGGGTTAGAGTGACACAGACACCCGCTCAGTCATTTTTTGGTCTAAATTGTCCCATGCAAGAGATGATAATTACTATCTTTTTCAGAATCACAAGTACAACTACACAGATAACAACTGGGACGATGCACAGAACGTGTGATAATTTTACTAGCGCGATTGCTAGTTAGCGCTACTTTTTATAACAACACTATATATAAAATAAACTATATAAAAAAAATATTAAAGTTTTTATAATGTAATCGTAAAGATACTAACATGGATTCAAATCTTTTTATGACCCTTTTTTTTTCTAATATTTTATTTTTCATTTTTTTTGAAAAAAAATTAGTAAAAACTAAGAGATGTTCATTTGTTCGACTTCAACAAAGATTTTCACTCAACGGGTTGCGCTTGGGCTTCTTAGCCCGTCTAATTTTTAAGTATGAGCCCAACGGGCCTCAATGGGGTTCTAAGCTTGAAGTCCTTTGATTTACAAAATAAACGGGCTTAAAAGCCTAAGCCCGACCCATCGAATAAAAAACTTTGTGGAACGGTCATTTATTTAGGTCGGAACTGGGCTTGGGCTTTTAATTAAATCCCATTAGACTTGTAGTTAACTATACTTGGACTAAAAAGCCCAACTCGTTGAAAAAAAAAAAATTGTCCAAACCTGTTTATTTAGGTCGAGGCTGGGCTTGAACTTTTATTTAAAGTTTGTTCGAGGCCAGTTGGGCTCCTACTTAATTGTGCTTGGGATTAAAGGCTCAATCCGCCGGACAAAAACCTTTCTCGAAACCCATTTATGTAGGTTGGGGCTTGGCTCAGGCATTTACTTAAAGCATGTTGGCCTCGTATTTAAAAAATAAAAGGGCTTAAAGCCTCGGTCCAACCGGTCAAACAAAATACTTTGTCGAAATCTATTTATTTAGGTGGAGCTCAAACAGATGAACATCTCTTAGTTTTTACTTATTTTAAAAAATAAAAATAAAATAAAAAAAATAGCCATCAACAAGATTCAAACCCAAGTCATTTTTATGAGAAACAAGTATTTTTACCACTGGACTTCAATAGGTTTATTATTTTTTTCACGTCTTCTTTTATAACTATCGTTGCTAGTTAGTACCTTTTCTTGCCAATGTTGTGTATGAGTGCCGTTGCAAAAAGTAACGCTAACTAGCACCTTGTTAAAACTAGCGTGAGCACTTTTGTGACCATCATATGTGTGGCTGGATTTGTGATTCTAAAAAGGTAGCAGTTGTTCTTTCTCATAATGTGATAATTAAAAAAAAAATGGTTGATTAGCCCAAGAAGATGTACATACAGCAATCGCAAGTTTCAGTGTATTTCTTCGGCAAAAATTCCTGGTAAATAAAGAATTAAAAAAGGGGTGCCTATTCTAACACCGGAAGAGTCTTTTAAGAGACACGGATTTTTCGGACTTTTCACTTTGCCTCTATCCATCCGTATGAAAAATTTTAAAAATCAGATATTCAGAAATCGGTGCACTGACCGGATCACTTTCCAGTGAATCAGTGCACTGATTTGGACTCTTTCACGTCTTAAGAAATCGGTGCACCAACCGGATCACTTTCTTCAAATTCCCGTTTTCTAGTGATCCGGTCGGTGTACTGGACTTCACTGGAAAGTGAACTAATTTCTAAATGTTTGATTTTTAAATTTTTTTTTTTTTCTATGGACAGATTAAAGTAAAATAAGAAATTTACTAAAATTCGTGTATACTTGGATGACCACCCTAAAAAATTTGGTGTAACCAATCAACGTGCAAAAAGTGATTGCGGTTGGCAAAAGAACTGATCCAATAATAATAAGAGTAATAATATTAATAATAAACCAAAAAAGAGCTACAAAGAATCGAACGTCAGTGCCGACTCCCCAATCTACAACATCAAAGCAACCGGAAGAGAGATGGGCCTGAACCAATCTAATGTCATCTTGAGTATTCAATTATCTTCTGCAAAACTTCCGTCCTTGCCTTGGTGACATGTTGGATAGATGCATCAGTCAAATTCTTGAGATCCTTCCAAAAGATGGGATCGCCCCTTGCAATTGAGGATGCAAAATCGTCAGCCTGCATCGACAACATCGGCTCCAAATGAACCCATATTCTGTTCAACTCAATCATGGTGGTGGAGTTGGCCGCCAGCATTGTGCCCACAACCTTCTCTTGGTCCTTCAACGCCTTCTTCTTCTTCTTCCAAAGAGAATCGCACCATTTTCCGATGGAGCCTAATGGGACCGACGCCGATGCCGTCAGCACTGCCGTGACAGGAGGTGCAGCCATGGCAGCCGCCGCGCCCGTGCCTATCAAGACCACTGCAATGGTCCCCACGAAGAAAATTCTGGAGGCCACCCGCCATGACCTGATACCCCTCAGCTTCAAATCGTTCTTCTTCTTGTGGACATTAACTCTTTCGTACATGGACGCATGTTTCTCATAAATCTGTTGGAATTTCTCAACAAAATGCTGTAGAGGGTTCTCTTCCCCACCTGCCATGTACTCCTCGAATTCTTTGCTGAATCTCCACATCTCCAAGCTGATGTCAAAGTAATCTTGAAAGAGAAGTAGTAATTGGTTTTTATTCCAATCGTCTGTTTTTAGATCGAGGATGATCCTTACAGCCTCTTCATTCATCTCCAGCTGGCAACCTGTGATTTCTCTTAGAGAATTCAAGGACAAGTTCGTTGAGGCAGCGATGGTGGCAATGGCGGTGATATTGTTGTTTCCCGGCCTTCCACTGTGCCGGTTATCGGTTTTGGTAAGGAGGACGTCCGTATTTTTCCTGGCGCAAGAAACGCCACCCATTTCTGAGTGATAGAAGGACGATGCTTTATAAACAGAAACAAAAGAAAATATTTTTGATAGGAGTAGAAGTTTTTGATAGGAGTAGAAGTTCTATACCAGAGCTCTATATATGTAATAATAGTAAGAGTTCTAGGTTGAAGATTGTGGGGGGTGGGAGAAAGGAAAATACATGGAAAATAGACATGATATTTCTGGGAAACACTCCTGCCTTCCTCACTCTAAATCCTAATCCAACATGTCATGTGGGCCAGGAATGAAGTGAGCATTTCTAAATTTCTTTATATTAAATGAAAAATATCTTAATAATTTTCAATGCAAAAAGGTATTTATGCATTTTCTAATTGACATTTTTATGGAAGTATTCCCTGTATTAAAAATCGTCTCCAATTAACTAATATTCAAAATTTAATAAAATCAAACATTTGTAATCATTTAGTTTATGATAATGCTCACAAACCATAATATAAAATTAACAATGGATTTAAATTCAATTTTTATATATAACTCCGTTTTTCTAAGTTTCTACTATTTGAGTTTGACTTCTTTCAGAATTAATCTCATCTTTAATCTGAGATAGAAATACCCTTATTGATAAAATTATTTAAATTCATTAATTTATAAATTCATATTTTATTCCACTAACGTATTAGATGTATTAAACTTTTAATATTAAGAATAGAGCTTAAAAGTCGTAGATAAGGATATAGTTTCACATTTGTGAAATGCCGACGTGGCCGGCGCACGCAAATGAACATGTGGTTACCATGAGCTGCGAAATCCAATCGTCTCCTTCTGCTGGAGAGAAATTATCCATGGGCGTAGACCTGCTGAGAGACATGTAACGGCACAATTAACGGACGTTTAAATTATTTAAAAAAGGTACTCATCCTCGGAATAGTCTCGCAGGAGACATGGATTTTTCCAAATTTCGCAATTTAACTTCATCGGTCTATAAAATAAATTAAAAATCGAACATTCAGAAATTTCCAAATTTTTCATTTTTTAAAATTTTTGTACGGACAGATAAGAATAAAGTGAGAAGATCGTAGAAATCCGTGTTTCTTAAAAAACTTATTCTCGTATTAAAATGATCACCTCAAAAAAATGAAAAATGATAAAGAAGATGATTTTTAAAGTTGTAAATCTCGTAATTAACCCACACGTCTCTGTGACTCGTTGTAAAATGATCCTCGAAATTTACATATAGTTTACAGTGACGCCTTCGTTAAAATCACAAGTAGGGAAAATGTTAGAAAAAGTTGAAAACTAAGGTGGTCACTTACTGTTTGCAAAGTTTTAAATCAAGAATTAATTTAATGAATTATGCTAAGCAAGGGAATTAAAAACATACCTTGTAAACTCGTTGCTTTGGCTGGCTGCAATGGTTAAGTATTAGGGGATGAGATGAGGTTAAAGATGAGAGACCCAGACTCGTTGCTTTCTTCAGATACAGCCGATAGTCAACAGATTGAGAGAAGGGGGGTTGGACCGCTCATGGAAAAGAAAGGAGAGAAAAATGTGATGGTGAGGTAGAGATAAAAGAAATTTAGGGTAAATTTAATAGGGGGTAGAGGGACCATGACAAGGGCTGTGGGTTCCGTACGGCCCACACGAGTTGGGGATTTTAAGATAGTCTCACACTTTTTTTTAGCTCAACTACTTTCAAAGGAAAAAAAAATTAATCATAAAATAAGAGTTCAAATTAAAAATCTGAATTTTAAATTATTTTGCTTCAAAATAGAAGTTCGACGTTAAAAGTGTCTACTTAAAAAGTTTGGATTTTAAAATATGAAATCGATCCTCACAAAAATTTACTTTCAAAATTGAATAAAACACGAGAAAACTGAATAATTCGAACATCGACAGGGAGGCTATATGGTTTTCTATATTCATAGTTACTTAATTGAGGGAGAAAATGCCTGAACCTAGACACTCAAATTCTAAGTTCTCAATGCATTTTCAAATATTTTTTAACACATAAATTACAAAATTACCTATGATACCCCTCGAGCATTCGAGCTTGAAACTAGGCAAACCTGTGCTCACCAATGCTACCCATTGCTATCAAACCCCCACATAAACTCGGAGATCCGTAAATCACCCTAAACTCTAAAATATCAGGTCAGGTCGTTACATATCATTCGTCTCAGTTATTTTATATTATTTTATTAAATTATTTTTACTCAAAACCCCAAAATAAGGATTATCTTATAGTAAAATTTAAAAAAAAAAACTGATGAAAATAACTCAAAATGGAATAGATGTTATAAAAATTTTAACATTAACAAAATAGTTTAGAATAATAAAAAATTAAAAGGTTAATTTTTTTAATTGACATAATAAAATTGATTTTTGATAAATCATACATTTAATCATATTTATTGGTGATTTTTATTTTACCAGATTTTTAAACTAATGACATTTTAATAAAGCCATCACCATAACCAATGTGAGTCACTGAGTTCCATCGTCCATATTATTAGGATCATCTTACAACGACTGACGGAGAGGTGTCGGCTAATTAAAAGATTTACATCTTTACGAACCATCTTCTTTTTCTTTTCCTAAAATAATTGAGACGTCCGTCAACTGTGCCGTTAGAATACTTATCAGGCTTCCACGTGGAGACCTTTGATTGGCAGCAGCATAATTTCTCTCCAGCTTCACTGACTTGCCGTGTGAACTAGTGCGAACTTCGTTGGTTAAAATAATATGAAAACTTCTTCTCAATTTCACTACCTTCTTATATTATGAGTTTATTAATAAATTAGGATAATATATTTTTTTTAATTTACGTATGGAAAACTGTGGATACCCATTGTAAAATTTCTATAGATGAGCCTACTACTCTTAGGACACATCAAGATTAGGCTATGCGAGCTCGAACTTACAACCTCCTGCTTCCTGAGACAGAAAGTAATCAATTGAATTACATCTATATGGATAAATTAGGATAATGTTGATCTTACACTTTTGCTTGTTTGCAGCTGAGACATTTTCATTTTTATAAATAGATATTCTTAAACTTTTCATTATTTTTATATTTTATTTTTAAAAAAATGTCTCCTTTTATAAAACAAAATTAGTATTATAGTCACTATTCTTTCAATAGATGTAAGATGTATTTTATTATTTTATTATAATTGTAATGCATTCAATATTTTCTTAATGATACTCACTATGCTTTTTAATATTTAAAAAGTTTTAAAAAAGAAGAAGACTCATTCCATAAAAAGGGGGAGTCTCATATCATTTATCATCCTAACCCCCTTATTCCAAATTTAATAGTACTTTGTATCAAATGAACCATGGTTCTTACGAGGTCTGTAAATAGATCCAGATTCAGATGGACCTGATTGTTAACGAAATGAGTTGGATCATGGAGTTCACTTATTACTTATGGATTGGACTCAATAATTTTTTAACCGACTGCAAATGAGTCTAAAAGCCTATCAAATTCACTTACGGAAATACAATATACAGCAAAACCCTCTCTTTTCTTCTGTCACAGCAAGTCTATCCATGTCTTCCCTTCTCTCGTCGTTCTTTTGCACTCTTTCACCTCTCTCTCTCACTTCTCCTCTCTACGGTCTCTCTCTCTTGTCAGTTGTCACTCCTCTCCTTATATTAAGTATGCTAATTTTCACCACCAATTAATTATTCTACCTTAGCCTTTTTAAGTTTCAATAACTAAAGGCCATTAATTTTTAAAATTTTAAAATCATAAGATAAAGTGAGGTGTTTAGACCCTAATTACTACATCTTCATCATGTGGAGCCTAAGAGCTTTCTGGAAGAAATAAAGTCTCAATTTCTAAGTCTAAGTCTCGATAAGTCTCTTTAGCAACTTCCTCACTCTTTCGCTCGCTGTTTACAATTTTACATTGGCTGCTCCGAGTCCGAGATACACGGCCGGGAGTGGCAATCTTCAAATCTGAATCTGATCTGAATTGAATTAAAATTAATATTAAATTATTATTTTTATCTATTAAATATAGCCTATATACACTCCTTCGTGTTAAAAATCATAGCTCAAAACCTCAATTTTTTATATCTCTATGTTCTCGCATGAAAAAAAGCCACTTGATTTTATCTTTAATTTTTTATTAAAAATATTTTTATTAATTTTTATATAAATTTAAGTTGGGTCAAATTGGCGTCAATAATTAAAAGATCTAAGTTAGATTGTATCAAGCTAGATATAAGAATCTATCATTATCTATAGCTAACTCGATTTGAGTCCCACCCAATTTGAATAATAATTATTTTAGCTATATAATTGTACAAGATTTTTTTCTACATCTAACATAAATGAATAAATCTTATCAAATTAAAAATAAAATTATAAAGTGCTTTGAGAGGAAAAAATTAGCAGTAAAAATTATTTTAGGCTTTCATTAGAAATGCATTAAAACTAGTGATAGTCTAACTGTTGATTTTGTGTATCAGAATTAATAATTAAAAATAACCTTTGTGTTCTATGCATTAATACAATATAATTAGGTCTATTGCCTCATCAAGTAAGATGTGCTAGAAATTTTTATGTTATTAAATTAAAATAATATATTATATTAATGAAAAACCATCATTCCATTCTTAGGTCAGTTGGAAAATTAGAGCTTCTCTTGCAGTGGACCAACTGAACGTGCTTAACTTGGCACGTGTATTTTTTTCAGACACATTGGATATGGTCTAATAAAACCACCAAGTAAAAGAAATATCACTGTTTGTGTACAAATTAAAAAAATCATTAAATAAAATTATCACATTTTTTAAATAAAATAAAATAAATCATTGAGATGAAACTATTTTAACTTTCAAATTTATCTGCTTTAAATCTAATTAATTGTTCTCAATTAGCATATTAAAATTAATTATTAGATTTTGTGCTCTGCTATATCACCTTAAAATTTACAACTTTTGTTAATAACAATTGTGTTCAAATAAAAGATTTGTTGGGAATAACTTGCAATTACAAAATAGATGTTTAATCTTTCAAAGAAAAAATAGAGAATATAAAACTACAAAATGTCAAAAATCTTGTAACCCACGATGGTTGACTTGGCAATCAAGAACCAGCCTGAGATGTGGGAGGTCTTGAATTAAAGTCACTCTCAATATAAAATGGCTTCTCTCTATGGTGTTACGCAGTGTGTGTCTAGATAGGAAGGTTTGCACATGCCCTAAAAATTAGTCAGGTGCTCTAAGAGGTATGAACACCTTTGATCTTCAAAAAAAATAAAAATCTTTTGTATTGTGTGGGCCCACCTAAGCTTACATCGGTAGTGAATTGAAGAAGAACAAATGGGTGGGCGTGATTAAGTGCCAAATTTTATTAAATTAATCTTAGTAGTATAAAAATTTTGTATTTATAAGCTTTTGATTTTTTGCCTATAATACAGAGGCTAAATTGATTTTAGAAGCTTGAAACTTAGCCCAACTCTCATTAATTTTGGTTTATTTATACGCTACTACTTACTTCAACTTTGCGGTCTAAAGTTGTGATTTCATTAATTTCTATTGATAGAATTATAGGGTCGAGATCAAGGAAATTTTAAGGGAAGAAATTCTAAAATGACATAATTGCATAATTGTGGAAAAGAAAATTGTTCACTAGGTTATACTGGTCCATTAGAGATTTGTCTTGATTAGGTTGTATGCAAATGGATCTCGACTTGCAATTGGGCCTCCCCAAATTGGAGATTAATGGGTTTCAATCTGATAGCCCACTGCAGAGGAGGAAGCCAGTCCAATAATTGGAAGGACCGACCCCAAACTCAGAGATAGATTTTCACAAGCTGCAGTTGGGACTGCCAAAAGTTGAGATGAATGGGAAGAATGAAGCAGAAAAGTTGTAGAAACCAACCCAGTAGACTAATTTTCTTGGAAAATTGAGACGACCCAACTCAGAGATGAATAATGATGAGCAATTTCATTACCCAAATCAGAGGAGAAAGCTACTTGGAGAATTGGAAAGGCCTACCCAAGTCCCAAATCCATCCAGATTTAGCTGCGCCTGTTTGGGTTCTTTTGTGGGCCTACTATCTGACCTGTTTTGGCTTGACTCGGGCTGTGGGCTAGTTGGGTCTTTTGGATTGCTTGGGCCTGTTCTTTGTTTTGGGGGGCCACTTTGTTGGCCTGGCTCGGGTTTGGAATTTTTGTCTGGCCCGGTCCGTGGGCTTATTGCTTTCCTGTCATTTTGCTTTTTGAGGCTCTCTTGTGAGGGCCTCCTTCTCATGATCGCTTGATCGTTTTTGGCCTGGCCCGAGTTATGGGCATGTTCTTTTGTCCTTTGGATTCTCTCTATTTAAATGAATAAACAAACATAATTTTTCTTTATTATCTAAGTCAATTTAAAAATTATTCTAAAATCATTTTTTTTAAAAAGAATTGATTTTTTTTACTCTTCCTTTAAAATTAGAGACCTATCAAATTAAGTCATTTTCAATATCCAGCATAAATTACATCAATAATCGGTGAAGTACTTCACAGTGGATCATTTCACAAGGGATAATTTCTCCCCTTTACCCGCCTATGATTGGAATTTTTAATAAACAGAATTTCGTCATTTTTATACTTAATTAGAAAAAAAAAAGAGGAGCCTCGTTGATGAAGGTGGATAACTTTTTGCCCTAGTTAGACCTATTTCTGCTTTTTTGTTGTTTGTGTAAATGAATTTTGTTACCTGTTTTAAATCATTTGTTTCCAAACTTTCTCTAAAAATCTAAAATTTTGATCAAAGATTAATAGGTATGAGTTTGCAAAATGGTGAATATTTAAAAATATTGTCTGATTTAAATATCAATAGAAAAAGTTGAATAAAGTGAAATAGGGAAAAAAATGTCTTTGAGATAATTTGAGTATATTATTATAATTTTAAAATGATTCAATTTTTATATGAGAGCTACTTTCGCTCCATTTAATGATCCATTGAAAGATCTTAAAATAAATATAAAAACATATAAAAATCACTTCATCCAATCTTAGAAATCATATTTTTAAGCTCTTATAGTTTTATTGATTTAATTTATTTTTTAGATATTTAATATTATTCATTTTTTTTTAATAGTTAAAAGGTAGTCAATTTTTTTTCTTTCTACAAAATTTATTTTAGTTCAATACTATATATTATAGTTTGAATAGACCTTTAAATTTAAATAAAGCTATGTTTATTATTACATTATTTATAGTTTATGTTTTTGATGTATATAAATTATAGATTCTACAATTTAGTTTTAATCTAGAATAGCGATCCTCCCAGGGGCATTTTGTGTAACCCGACACGAAAATTAGTCGATTTCCCATTTTGCCCTTCACCTTCCGTACCGGAAAATAAAAAAGAATGGAATGTCAGAAACCAGCTCGCCAAAATGGGAAATCCTCTCGCCAAAAAATCTTGCCGGCGAGTCGATCACTCCAAGACGTCGAGTCGGGTTCATTCATCACCTGTGGGTTTTTTGCTTGGGTTTTTAAACGAGGTCGTTTCTCGGCCGATTTCTACATACAATATATCAAAATTTATCTACTCTGAATTTTATGAGCTCCGAGATTGATTTTAAATGAAAAGGATATAGTTTTGGCTTAAAAATCGTACCCAAATAATTTAAGAAAAATGACCTTCTCTCTTAATTCTTTAGGTACGATTTATGAAGCCCAAAACTATACCCTTTACACTTAAAATCAGTCCCGGAGCTCATAAAATTCAAAGTAGATGAATTTTGATACCTTGTTTGTAGAAATCGACTGAAAAACGACCTCGTTTAAAAACATGAGCGAAAAACTCACAGAAACCTGGTTCGCCGTTTTGGAGTGTTACAGGCGAGCCAATCACTCCAAGACGGCGAGCTGGGTTCGTTCATCACATGTGGGTTTTTCATTTGGGTTTTCAAACGAGTCCATTTTTCGACCGATTTCTTAAAAAAAAATGTATCAAAATTCATCTACTTTGAATTTTATGAGCTCCGGGACTGATTTTAAGTGAAAATTGTATAGTTTTGGATTTAAAATCGTACCCAAAGAATTTAAGAAAAATGATCTTCCCTCTTAATTCTTTGGGTACGATTTTTGAAGACCAAAACTATACCCTTTTCACTTAAAATCAATCCTGGAGTTCATAAAATTCAGAATAGATGAATTTTGATACTTTATTTGTAGAAATCGGTCGAGAAATGACCTTGTTTGAAAACCCGAGCCAAATGCAGGAAAAACCCACAGCTTGCCATTTTGGAGTGATCGGCTCGCCGGCCTAGATTTTTTACTTTTTTAAGTTATCCGTACCGCATGGGTGAAGGATAAAGTGGGAAATCTACTCATTTCTGTGTCTGGTTACACAAAAATCTTATGTGAGGATCGCTATCCTTAATCTATCATTCAATTAGATGTAATAGTGATGTAACTTTTAGAAGTGTTTTCATAAGAAAACTTTTTTTAATGATGGATAGTTATTTATTCAAAAGAAAAGCCCAAATAATTATACAAGAAGCCCACAGTCTGGGCCAGGTAGAGAACAGGAATCAAAAAGAGAAGCCCGCGGAGCCACAGTGCCACACACATGGCGTCATGGCCCAAGAAACAAGCCCACAACCCGGGCCTATCTTTCTACTTGGCAGCAGGGGTCAAAATATCGGCCGATACTGTGCGTATCGGCCGATATAATTCGGTTTTTCAACCACCGAATTATATCGGCCGATACGTATAGTATCGGCCGTACAAAAAAAAATTCGGTCGATATGTCCGAATTTTTGACCGAATTATCGGTCATCATATCGGCCGAATTTTAAAAATTCGGTTTTTTGTTTTTTTTTTAAAAAAAAAAATTTTTTTTCATAATAAATATCGGCCGAGATGACCGATATATCGGTCCAAATCTCGGCCTAATCTGGGCCGAATCGGCCGTTTTTTCCCCCTGAAAACAGTAAATCTCGGGCCTGGGCCCAACTCAAGTTCGGCGATATTTTGCGGATATATCGGACGATATCTCATGTCCGATATATCGGGCGAGATCTCGGACGAGATCTCACCTGTCAACTAATTTCTCCCCATCACATCTCTGTGTACAGCGGACTGCAGGATTCGGCTGGTCCGGCATGCCTGAATATTTTATTATTTTTTTTAAATCCAAAAAATCGAACCGGTCCAATTTTTTCCTATAAATACCATTCACCTACATCTCAAATTTCACACCTTATTTTCAAAGAGAAAATCAGATTTTACTATTTATCTTTCAAAAAAATTGCACTCTTCATTACTTGATTTAAGTAAGTTCTAAACGACCCGGATTTGTTTGAAACCGAACGATCCAGACCGTTCAAAGGTTTCTTCATTTACAGATCTACTGATCTTGTAAGTTTTGTAATTTATTTCGATTTATCTGTATTTTATTTTAATTTTTTTAGCCAAAAATAACATAAAAGAAGTTAAAAAATGCTTGAAGTTAAATAAGATATGTAGTAATAAAAGCTTTATATAGGTATTATAATTTTTTTTCCATCTTAATGTATCTGTAGTTAGTTTTTGTGTACTTTGTTAGTTACTATTTTTTTTCATTTATTTATTCATTTTTGTTAACTATTTCAACATAAAATAGCATAAATGAAAAAAAAAGTTAGAAAATGATAATACCTATAAAATAATAGATGAACATTTTTCATTTGCTCTTAGTTACTGTTACTAACATGTTAAAATTTACAGCAACATTTTTTACATTCACTTACTCCTTATTTTAATTATTTCATTATTATCTATGGACTATGATATATAAATGTTAGTAAATGGTAAAACCTATAAAATAATACATGAAATTTTTTTATTTGTTGTTATTTAATGTATACTAACTTCTTTTACAGGGATGAAATTTTTTCCTTTTATTTTATTTCTTTTTGTAATTATTTCATTATTATCTATGGACTATGACATATAAATGTTAGAAAATGGTAAAACCTATAAAATAATACATGAAATTTTTTTATTTGCTGTTATTTAATGTATACTAACTTCTTTTACAGGGATGAAATTTTTTTCCTTTTATTTTCTTTATTTTTGTAATTATTTCATTATTATCTATGGTCTATGATATATAAATGTTAGAAAATGGTAAAACCTATAAAATAATACATGAAATTTTTTTATTTGCTGTTATATAATGTATACTAACTTCTTTTACAAGGATGCAATTTTTTCCTTTTATTTTATTTCTTTTTGTAATTATTTCATTATTATCTGATATATAAATGTTAGAAAATGGTAAAATCTATAAAATAATACATGAACTTTTTTTATTTGCTGTTATTTAATGTATAATAACTTCTTTTAAAGGGATGCAATTTTTTCCTTTTATTTTATTTCTTTTTGTAATTTTCACCATTTTATTACTATTTATATAATTTCCCACTATCGTAACTTAAAAAAATATTAGAAGATGTAAATGTCCGATATTTTATGAAAAAATTACATATTCAATAAGCTCATAATTTTCTGCATTTGCTGTAATTTTTTTGGAATTTTTTTTTTTTTAAAAAAAAAAAAACGGGGAGGAGAGAGAAAAAGTTCGGCCGACATATCGGCCGAACCGATATATCGGCCGATATGAAAAATCGGCCGGGATAACGGCCCGGCCGATTTTTTTACCCCTGCTTGGCAGTTGGCAACATGCAGCCTGGTGCTGGGTCAGGCTTAGGGTTAGGTTAAAATTAGGGTTATAGTTAGGGTTGGGGTGTTACGGCTTCCGGGGCTTCTATAAAATGGACAAGACAGAGCACAGAAGCCACTGGTCGATTTCACCAATATTAGGGTTAGGGTAAGATTGAAGGACTTCACTGCATCCGGTCATTCCCTCTTCATCGGTTCCGGTCATTTTATTTTTCTTTGCTTTCGATGATCTTCTTTCTGTCTTGGCTAGTTTTGGCACTCTGTATATTGTAATTCTGGAGTTGTTTGCATTTCATATAGGATGAAATTTTAGATATTTCACCTTTCTGCTGAGATTTGTAGGTAGATCCAAACGCATTTTGATCTTGTTGGTTTGATCTGTAACATCTGTTATCTGTGTTATTAGGCCTTCATAATCCCAGATGAACTGTTCTTCTCAGTGTTTATCTGATTCATGGGAGGCCCATATTAAGCTGTGGAAGTTTCGCTGATAGCACCTCTTTGTTCCTAGGAAGGTGTTTTAATAGTAGCTTGCCACACATTTGCATTTGGGGAAGAATATATATGGGGGAAACCATTTTCAATTAAATTGTTGGAGATAGATGGAATCACCAGTCTCAAGTGGGCAATTTGATCGTTCGCTCATGGTTGATTTCATCGCTGTTTGTGGAAGGAGAGAAGTAGATTCCATCCTTCGCTCATGGGTGATTCCATGGCTGTGTTTGGATGCGGGAAAACTGGGGAAACTTGGAGAAGATTCTGTCTCCAGGGCTGTGCTTGGTAGGAAAGAAGTTAAACAGTGCCTCTACTTCTCATGGAGAAGAAGAGAGGTAAGGAGATCCTTTGCCCCCGTTGAGTGGTGTATACCTTTAGAAAGGTTGATAAGATTTATTTGTTGGTTTTTTTATTTTTAAAATAATTTTGAATTATTTAAAAAATATATATATATATATATATATATATATATATATATATATATATATATATATATATATATATATATATATATGTGGGGATTCAAAGATTATTTTAAGTTCGACGTACGAATCAAATTACAGTGTACAATTAAACATTAATTATTTAATCTTAATAGTAAATCATCTTGTGTTTTTTGGAAAAAAAGTTAAGATGTTTGGTGATTTTTGACAATGTAGTTAAAGTTTAATTTTTTAATAAAAATTTGATCCGCATGTTATGTTTAAAATGAATTGTCAATCCACATGTTAATTTTTTTATTAAACAAAAGAAGTGAAAAAACATAAAAATATGAATATGTACAACTCAAGTGATATGAATAAAAATTGACCCTCCATGAGATATTGGCAGACTTTGTGTTCCATTTGGGCCCTGTGATTGCGTATTAATGAGGGCATTTAATAAGTAATTTCAATATGATGTTTGGTATATAAAAATTAGATGGTGGGCCCACATAAATTTTGAAATCCAATATTTAGATATAATAAAATTAAAAACTATTGATAAATATTAAAGTTTGAGAGCTAATGGTTGTAGTAACTCAATTAAATTAATTTCTTAGGGTCTCATATTCATACTGGGATCTTTTAAAAACCCATTACATTAGGTTAAATTCGGCCTCTAACAATATGCAAAGTTTAGAAATTAAAAAGAATTAGTTTAAAATGATTAAATTTAGAGAGTTTAATGAAATTTACTTTATTATCCAATGAAGGTGGTTTTTTTAGCCTTATAGTCATACTTAGAGAGGTTCTTAGGGATTAAAAATATTTAAATTCATCAATTTTTTTAAGGCCAATGAACTCTACAATTAACTCAAGGACATTTTAATATGGCCTGTATCACCTGTTATTAGTCTAAAATTTAATTTGGTATTAATCAATTTTACAACGTAAAATCCTATTCTACAATTTCACATTATGAAATCTTTTATCCCCAACGACCGTATTGTTGGTTTTTGGAATTACCTTTTAATGTATTTAAATATTATTATTTATATTTTGAACAACCATGTAACTTTAAGGTAAAATGTTAATAAAATAATATCTTATATTTGACAAGGTGCATGTAGTTCAAATTTGTCAATCTTCTGACTATGAGGGAAAAAATGTTACTTAATTTTCAAGAAATAACATCCAAGCAAGTTTTTAGCATTTTTTTTGAAAAAAAAGGTATCTAAATAACTTTTAAATAATTTGAGGAAATAGTTTAATAAAGAATTTATGATAAATATATTTCTTATAGCCATAGAAATATATGTACTACGTTTTGATTGAATTTCCTCAGGCTAAAAGACCTCTAAATCTACCTCCAAGAATTTCTCTATAATCTTATCATAGAGACATTTATATAAGGACCTTTTCATAATTGTCCATAATCATCCAACTTCTAGTCAAGCAAGTCGAAGAGTTTTATCAAATTTTCTTAGTTGAGTCAAAAAATTCACCCTACTTATCCTGCTCGATGAAATTTCTAGTCGAGTTTAAATTTCAAACTTTTAAACTATGATTCAAGGGGTCCAATCAGCCGATATCGATCATTTTCTTTTTTTAAAAAAAAAAATAGGAGAGAGAAAAATATCGACCGATCGAATTTTAAATCCTGATTTAATCTTAGTGATTACAAACTCCATGTTCATTTTAGCATTCTCTATTTAGTGTCCACCACCAATGGAGCTAGACCTATTTCCAGTGGTTTATTCGTACTTCATTAGTTGCTTGAAGCTCTAGTTTCATAGGAGTGACAACATCATCAAAGAAGGGGGGGTATGCTAACAATTTCTTATACTAACCAAATAGATGTTAGCAGGAAAGATTTTAGATTTTCACATATAATTGATGAGTGCTGGAGTAGCTCCACGTCACGACCCCTTTTCTTCCCCAAGTTAACGTGCTACAAAAGAAATGGTATAGGAAAGTTGGCTAACCACCGTTGTCCAACAAAATTCTCTCTCTCTCTCTCTCTCTCTCTCTCGATATTAGGTGAACGCAAGGAACCAGGCCATTTTATTGCAAGTTCTTTTTATCAAGGATGGAAACCCACAGAGACGCCAGAATCCATGATGCCACCCATGACGAAATATATAAAGATCAAGAGCCATGGAAGCAGGTACAGGCGATTTCTCAGATTCAAGCTCTGCTTCGAATGTGCTCAAACCTCTCTTCGATTCCATGAGCCTGCAAATGACAATGGGAGCTCAGACAAGGAAAAAGAAAAGGTGGGTTTTGATCATATCCCATTATGGCATCGTTTTGAAATCTCTAGTTGTTTTGTTTCATTAGAATTTGAACTGAAGGCTTTTGAAGAACAAATATTCAGTCTGTGAGTTCGATCATGTAGTAAGATAACCTGGCATTCTGGTCATGAAGACTCAAAGTTGGCAAGAAAGTTTAACGTGTCTGGAGCCAGTTTCAAAGAATCTAAATTGTTACGGGTTATGACTGTTCGGGGGAGCAAAATCTTACAAAGAGAGATAATTCTAGAATTGCAATTCTATCATCAATGGATACCTGCGCAACCATAATTGATGGGGATACAACAGAGAGAAAAAACAAAGCTTCAGAAAACCCATCAAGAGGTGACACCTTTTTTTTTTCCAGACTCTGCTAATCTGAATGTTTTATAGACGATAAAATATTGGTTTCTCTCTCTCCTAGCTAGATTTAGATGGGATGATGAAAGTTTATCATGATGAAAATATAAACTAAAAATTATTTGACTCTAATTATGGTGTTAGATGCAAGTATCTGGGTATACATAGAATTCTCATCCTATTTGCATACATATGGGTACCATGTGTTGGGTTCCAGTCATCCAGATGTTCGAATTACCAATTCTCAGAACCTAAGATTCATGGATTCTGAATAATATTTGCATAATATAAATAACTTTTCATTCTAAAATGAAAATTAACATATAATCTTCACTCAAAACAATCAAATAATTAACATTTCAATAATTTAGTCGGACAATAAAAGAAGAAAATTGTCACCATGAAAAACAAAGTTACACTAGTATTGAAACAATCCATGGAGAATCAACAGTAAAGAAACCTTGAAGAATCCAACATAGGTATTTTGCCCATTCTTCTTCTTTAAAAAAATAAATCATGTAACAAAGTAATCTTATCGATTGGATCAGCTATTGATGGTACATTATCCCAAAATCACAGCAGTTGGATGAGGCTACACGCCAATTCCAGGAGTTCTCCCCAATAGGTGCCGGTTTAAGGAGCTGGGCTCTTTAGGATACTGCAAACCACATAGCACTCAGCAAATGAAACATTCCCAATCTCATGGTCAAGCACCAGAGGCAGAAGTGCTTGATGAACAAAATTATTTGATTAGGAAAAGAGAGAGCAGAGTTGGATATAATTGATGAGACTTTACATTCGCCAAAAGGCTTTATGATAAACAGTCTCAGCATGTATGTCTCTTAGAAGACAAAGAACGGCAGAATGTGATTGTGATTTGTTAGAAGATGATGGCTGCATTCTCGGATGGCAAGGTTCTCTGAATGGACTTGCTATGGACAGATGAGTTAAAGAAGCAATAGATGGACTCTCTTTTACATATTTATTTATTTATTAATAAGTAATAATCAGATACTACAAGCAGCATCCACCATTGATTGAGGTAAAAAAAAATTAATGAATTCAATTCAACAGTGGATACTGCCAGCAGTATCTGATAATTTCACCTTATTTATTCATTAGAAAGGACAATAGATTATATCCAGGAAAGAGCGATACAAGTATCAATTTTTTACCCCAAAAAAGGTATTATTTGTCCATTAGAGTAGGTGGACAATCAATGGGGAAATCATCTAAAAGTTGCATAGAAAACTACACAGATTTTCCTGTAGGTCCCCCCTATTTCCTGTGCCGCCACTTCCAACGCCTGCATGGAGATGCTAAACCGTGTACATCTCCTTCGCTACCAAGTTCCACCATACTACACATGAACACTGGAGTCTATCGAGAAAAGCAAACAAGAATTTGATGAGTTCTCTAACATGTTCATACAGTCTTGTTCTAATAAAGGATTTAAATTTTAACGTGGAAGGTAGTGCTTCAGTCAATCAAGAATCCTTGAGCCATGTATTTGTAAATGGGGGCCATATTAACATCAGAGTGTACATGACCCAAAATATCAGCAGAGACATATGGATGTAAAACAGCATTCCATCTGCAGCAAAAAGAGAGCTAAATATTGGATGGCCATGATCATCCTCGAGGATATAACTTAATGGTGCCAGGACTTCCTTAGAGGGGAAAATATTGGAGTCAGCCAGATCACAATCATAGCAATGGCCATTGGCTTGCAAAAACATGGTTAAGGAATGTACAACACCACTCCATATGCATAAAAAAGGGCCAATACTGGATGGCTAGGGTTATATATACTAGGTTAGTGAGAACTTGACTGCAGATGGAAAACACATTGGAGCCGATCAGATCAACCACATATATGAAAATGTAGGCTCAATGTAACTCAAGGATTAAGTGTACTGAAAATTTTCCTCCAACTGGGGATCATGTAATGCCAGCAAGTGTCAAACAGTTTGCTGGGAGAAGGGTAAAGCAACAATATTTTCTTGGGACAAAAAACTAGTGAGTGGTTATGTTTTCGTGCTTGTTAAGAGTTTGGATCATGACTCCTATTGGTCTGGAGGTAAATGGTGAAGTGTTTGCACAAGCTGCAAGGAAGGAAAACTCAATAAGTAATCCAGGTTCCAGTTATAGTAGGACAATACAAGATAGAAAATGGAGTGTGGTAACATATCCTTTCTCATCCAATGGGAAGGGTTTTAAAAAACACAAGATACAATACAAAATATCAGAATATATAACAGCGGCATGGGGGTGGTGAGGGTAGAGTTACTTAATGTCTGTACATGCAAAGAAGACCAAAAGCAGCCCAAAATACAAAGAATCAAAAGATTACCAGTCGGAAGTACTAAGAGAAGGGGGAGGCTACTAAGACAAAAAATTGAAATGGAATGCTACTAAGACAAATTAATGGGAAAAGAAAGTAAATGACAAAATTGGAGCTACGAAGGGCATAATTTTTTATAGGATTAAGGAAAAAAAAGTCGACTTCAAATAGATAGGATAAATGGTTTTGATGGTGATGATAAAGATGATGAGGGGGAGGACAGCATGCAAAGCCCAATTTTCCTAGGTTGTGTGGGGTAGTCTTGAGCATTCCTTATTCCGCATTTTTGGTGAGTGCCCATTTCTACACTTAGCCCTACATTGTGTGTTGGTAGGTGTGCAAAGGCAGAAGCACCATTCTAGTGTGTTTCTCATTTCAGCCATGGAGTGAAAGGAGTTTCCATTTCTTTATGTAGATCTGAAATTATTCTCATTCTATAAATGGAGCTATGAAACAGGCCCTTAGATTGCAGGGTGGGTGCGTGGGTTGGGGGGGGTGTGGGCTAGAGAAGCCTATTGGGCTTGGAGCATTTGGACTACGAGTTTATGATTATCCTTAACAACATGCTAAATTGCATGGGTACGGCGCAGGTATGGGTGTTGGAGTCCAACGGGGGTGCAAGGTGTTGTATATATCAGATACAATGCAAATAGAATAACGAAACATTGGGGAAGGGGTAGGCAGGGAACAGAATGCACAGGGAAGTAATTATCATCATCATCATGATCAAAGTAATTTTCTCATAAATTTGGCCCAACATATTGTCTGTGTGCGTATGTGTTTGTGCATGTGTGTGTGTGTGTGTTTTGAAAGGTCTATATCATGGGATTTTTGGATCTGGGCCGGGTGTATAGTGTACATACTGTATAGCTCTTGTACTTTTTCTTTAACCAGTTCCTGTCTTATACTTCAAAGTTGTCCGTCCTTGTGATTAATTTATTTTAGGGAGACTCCTCCTGTCAAGGGGGTAGGACTACGTATCCTTTCCTGGACCAGCTGGCGTGGAAGACCAAACTGAGTGGATGCTTTGGCAAGGGAATTTAAGTCATAGATAAGATTATTCAAGGGCCTTGCCACTGCGTATGTGATTCAAAAGGGTGCCCTCTTTCAGACTCCAAGTCAGTCCAGAAGAGACTCAGACATTTGCTTTCATCCATAACAAATTTTGAGAGGTTAGTGAGGTTTCCTTTGCTCATGTTTATAGGAGGAAAATGGAAGCAAGTTCCTTAGCAAAATCGCAGTTTGGAAATAAGAATATAACTGTAAGAAACACTTTAATCACAATACCTAATCCATTTAGGGCTTCACACATTCAAGGATCCTTGTGCGTGCATGTATTCTTGCTCATTCTTACAGATACTACTTTTAGTTCATTTACTTATTAATTCCACTTTGTTATCTTTCAGAAAAGAATTATCAAAATGTACCTTAGCACCATAGCTTCAAGAATGATCTAGTACAAGAACGCTAAATGTGCAAGCCAGAAAAAGCTGATCTACAGCATGCTCCTTGCACCTGATTCAGTTTGGGGATACATAGTGCATAACGGTGAAGGGGCTGCTAAATTCAAAGTCATTGCTTTGAGAACAAAAATAGTATGCAACCTGACTGAAAAAGTAGTATCTTGTGCACAGTCCAAGAGAACCCACACTTCTTTAGACTAAACATGCTGAAAAGGAGGGCCGATCTTTTAGCGATCCAAACCACTCACCTAGTGGGTTGGACTGTGAAGGGAATGGTTTAAAGATATCCTCCATTGAACATCCATCTACCATAATCAATTACTGTTGGGAGGAAAAAAGAAAAGAAGAAGAAGAAGAAGCAATCCTACTCAATCCAAAGAGATCCTAAATTGGTCTTTTTGCCATTGAATATGGACTAATGGCCGTATTCACAATCAAATGGTCTGAGAAAAGAAACTTACATTACAATCCAGAGCAGTGCATGAAAACACAGCAACATAAGACACAAACTAAACAAAAGAACAACATAATTTACAGTATAATGTCATCAGCGATAAGATGAATCTCGATTGAATCCCCATCCATTGCTAAATCAAATAATTTGCCTCCCTTGGGGAAAGGTTCACCATGGAAGAGAGAAATTTTCCCTTTAGTGGTCGAATTGTTTTAGATGGGATTTAGTATATGATGATGATGATGATGGTTAACTTAGTCGTGTATTACATGTTTTTGAATAAAGGTTTACTAAATCAATTCTTTATATTTTTGTTTCTAGCTAGGAGTTGCAAGGTGTTCGAACTCCACACCTCCTCTATTGATCTGGAGCACTCATTATGCAACAGCACGTCCCAGCTGAACCAGTTGATGATAGACACTTCAGGGATAACAGAAGCAGCTGATGTTATCAGTTATCAAATATCAATCAGAGCAACAAACAAACTACTTTTGAAGCCTAGTAAGCAAGAAAACACAAAAGCAATCAACTAAAGAATTTAGTGTGGAATTATAGAGTTTTATGGAGAATTATATCCCTCATGAACCATTATTAATGGGATTTACTGGGAGTTCATAATTCATGGATTCTTCATATCAATTTCTTCCATTTATGACATCATTTAGTAAATTCGTAAATTAAATGTTTGGATCATGGCATCAAAAACAGATATCAATTTCCCTTGAAGGGCGGCATGAACCATTATTGAAATTTAATACTGTTACAAGGTATATGATATGGCAATCACAATAGAGAGTCCATAGATTTCTGCCCAAGTCTATAGTCCATAGGTCAGACCATTCAATGCAGATAAGGGAACTTGGAGAACTAAAAGTAATATCATATCTAATTACATTATATAGCATCTAATATAAACCCAAAATACTATAAGGTTTTCAATGCTGACTTTGATCTAATTCCATTCATCTGGTTGATTTTGGCATGAACTTGCAACTTACAATTATTCTAATTGCAACTCATAAATAGAAAATTGTAGGCTTGGCTATTGCACACATCAAAATGAATCCAATACAACAATTTTCTGTTCCAACAAGAAAACATTGGAACAAGATGTTTTCTGGTCTACACTAGCTTTGTATGTAAGCAACACTAATTTCCAAGGAAGAACAAGGATTTACATACATTAGCAGAAATTCGACACAGCCATTTGGCTATCTAACAGGAACAACATGTGAATAACCATATAGTTTTTTGCTAGTTCTGTCTGTAAGCAATATAATTTGCCAATGAAACCAAAGGCAATGACTTCTCATAATCAAACCCCAATAGCTGCTCTTTCGCTTGTGTATTCAACTCTTCAGCAAACTCTTTGGACTTCGCAAGACCCAACAGCTTTGGATAAGTAACCTTATCAGCAATTAGATCCTTTCCAGCAGTCTTCCCCAACTCTTGTGAAGACTTTGTCACATCAAGTATATCAGTCCACCACCTGGAAGAGCAACCCAATACACCTTGCGAATTTTCTCAACCTTTCAACCTCATCATCTGATCCCCCGCCCAATATCGCCCCAATCACAACTGCTGCTTCCAGTAGGGCTGCAGTCTTGTGTACATGAATGAACTCAAGCTGCTCCAATCCAACATCCTGCAACCCAGTTGATCCGATGTCAACTACTTGCCCAGCAACAAGCCCTTCAGCTCCAATTCCCTTGGCCAGCTCAGAGATGGCCCGGACAATGTGGGCAGGTGGGACACCAGCTGTTGCTGTGGTTATATGCTCAAAAGCAAATGAAAGGAGGGCATCTCCAGCCAGAACGGCAACATCCTCCCCAAAAACCTTGTGATTGGTGGGCTTACCCCGGCGGAGATCATCGTTGTCCATACAAGGGAGATCATCATGGATCAAAGACATGGTGTGGATCATCTCAATGGCACAGGCAGAAGGCATTGCTGTGATTTCAGTCCCACCGACAAGCTCGCAGGCAGCTATGCAGAGAACCGGGCGGACCCGCTTCCCACCGGCTAGGAGCGAGTACCGCATCGACTCATGGATTTTCTCAGGCTCCTTCATAGAAACAGCGTTGTCAAGAGCTAGATTCACGGAATTGGCCTTCTGGAGCATGTATCTCTTGAAATCAAATCCAGAAAGGGGTTCTTCCGCCTTTTTGGCATCTGGGGTTTTCTCTTCTTCCTTTATTGTTTCTTTTGCTAGGTGGGTGGCAGAAATACAAGATCTTGATACGGATTTTGAAGCCAAATACCAACGAGGAGCAGGAGATAGGGGGGAAACATAGATGGGTGTTGAAGCTCCCCTTCTCAACTGATTGAAAATCGAGCAAGCTGGTTGTTTTGATATGCTTCCATGGTTAAAAACCGAGCACGTTTGAGCAACCAAAGCAAGTGAAGCCATCTTTCTTTACAAAAAGAAGCCGTCTCTCTGTCTCTCTCTCTCTCTATTTGGGCTTTGGGGTTTGTTTCTGGGGAAATCTGCAAGTGAATATGAATGTTAATGGAGAAAGACCAATGAATTGAACTGGGTTTCTGAGCATTTAAATAGATAGAGGAGAGATTTCATTTGATTTTCTTACCTAGAGATCGACCCTTCCTCGCAATGTGGTCATCAAAGTTTCTCTTGGACACTTGGAAAGTATCGCATTTTCTCAATGAAAGACAGATGGATATCGTAAGAGACAGGTGAGAACGGATATATAGGAGAGAGAAAAAAGTTCCGTTGAATCGACCAATGGTGACGGATAAGGGAGGATTGAAATTGCTGTGACGATCCACCCCACTTTACCACTATCTCAAAGAAAACGATGACATAAGGAGATTTGGTGTTTTACACGATGATAACCCACTCTGATTGCCACTATCTCAATTGTCCATTTGATTTAGTCATTAGGATGATAATAAATATTTTAATAAATTAGTTTCGTTTAAATTATTACATGAATAAATATTTCTTTCATTTTATATGATCAATAGACTTCAATTGAATTTTAAATTGAGTTACAAATAACCTTCTAACTCTTATGCCATTTTTTAAGAGTGAATCAAATTTGGAGACTCCATCAAATAAATTTTAGTTGTGAATTCAATCAAGCAACGACATTTGTTTTACAGTCACATTCTATTTCTAGTTTATAATTGTTGTTGCAATCTGTTTCTATTTAGGCTAGTTATCTCTCTTGTATTTTGAAAATTCTCTAAACACATAAATTATTATCTTAGTAGGTCTTTAATTTTAATATGGTTAGAATTACCACATGCCTCTCGGACATGTGATTCATTTTTTTAAATTCTCTCACCCATTACACTCCCCACGTGGGAAGTGGACCATCAAAAAGGAGTTTTCTAATCAATAAGAATCCGGCGTATCTGGCCGAAAATTCAACAGAGCTTTTCCTAGATTAAGACTCTATGGCTGCGTTTGGACGAGGGTAAGGGTCTACTTTTGTTTGTTAATTCAAAAAATCATCTCTTTCATCATCTTTTTTTAATGTTCCATTTAAACTTAGAGTATTTAAGAGTGACTTCAAACTTAAGGATGACTTCGGATGAAGGGTGACTTCTATAAAATTATAGCCCATGATACTAATTTTCCACTTGTAATTTCATTCCAACTATACTTCTTATCATTTCACACATTTTACTTGTACAATTACCATCATTTCTCGTGCCCACATAAATTCACAGCTACTAAATCTTAAACCGTCCCACAAATCCATGTACAACCCATTTACAAATACAAGGGTTCTTATTACATACAACACAACCCAAATTAAAAAAAAAACATTAAGATACTTAAAAGAGAAGTTTACAAAAAAATTAAATACCTTAAGATACTTAAAGAGAAGTTTCCTTTTTAAACTAAATACAAAAATCTTAGTGAGAGACATTTAAGAGAGAATGCGTGTGGAACATGTTAAGTTGAAGCCAGATATTCAGAAAATCAACGGTGAATCTAAGATGCACGTTCGACACATGTTTTATGTAGATTGCTTACAATTTTTTGTGGACCCTGGAGGGGATGGAAGAATATGATCTGTCATTTCCTAATAAAATAACTTAATTTCTAATTTAAGGATGAAACATATAATAGTGTGATTAAGATGCGAATATTTTCTCAATTTTCTATATATTGATTTTACTAAATTAAACTATAGATTATGAGTGTGCCAATTATAAAAATAATTTATTTAAATATATTTCTTCAATCAATTTAAATTAATATAATTGGTAGAGTCTAAGAAACTCTATTTTAACCATACAGTTTCTTTCGTTTAGACTTTATTTTTATTATTCTCACATAAGCAATTACTTATTTGATTATGTATGATTAATGGACTCTATTTTATTATAAAATATTATTTTAATTTTAATTTGAGACATTTAAGTAATCAAACTAGGGTCGTTGGTAAGATGCATGTCAAATACATGTTTTACTTTGGATATTTTAAATTGGGTGTAAGTGTAGGTGATATGAGCATGAAACTAAAAAAATAAGATACAAGCAAGATATTTATTATTTAAATAAATTTAAACAATAAGATTTATTTTAACTAATAATAAGGTGTGAAAATAATAATAAAAAATAATGTACTAATTTTAGTCTAAATAATTACGTGACTAGTATATTAATATTTTAATTAAGATTTTAGAGGAGAAAATTATTTTAATATTTTAATTATGTTGGAAAATGATATTAGAAAGCATGTGAAGAGCTGACGAAGAATGAGAACTTACTGCCTCACATGAGTGTGACGGCAAGTGCTCTATGGGGGCACATGTTAAACAGTGAAAGGGTTCGTACAACATGAATTGTTGTTGTTTTCAGGGAGCTCTATTGGGGGACATGTTAAAGCAGGGTGACAGTATCGGCCGCGCATATGTATTTCATCTGTTGGTATATATCAATTTTCAAAATTTTTATATATCGATCGATATTTAATGTATATCTTCAATATCGTTTGATATTGGTAGTTTTTGTTGAAAATAAAATAAGAGAAAACAATTTATCAATCTATATATATCAAGATTTATAATCGGTTAAAGTGTTCGTAGATCGTACAACATGAATTGTTGTTTTTAGGGAGATGTGTAAAATCATCTTGATAATGATTAGGGCTAACAATTGGTTGGATTACTATTAGGTAATAACAAATTTTCTTTTTGATCCGTCTTGATTTGAATTTTTATAAAAAAATAAAAAAATACAAAATGACAATAAAATTTTTTAATAAAAGTTTCATCTTAAAAAATTAACATTTAGTTTTAAGGTGATAATTAGAGGTGACAATTGGTTAGATTAGCTATAAGTAATAACAAATTTTCTATTTGATCTAATTAAATTTTAATTTCTAAAAAATTTAAAAAAATATAAAAATAAGAATAAAAACTATCTTAAAAAAATGAAAAGCAAGACAACTTCCCTTTGATACGAGCCATTGAGTTATTAAAGATTGAGTAAATAAGTTAAGATTTTTTTAACTTCCACACGATACATGAGCTAAAAGCAGGAATAAAAAAAATGGTGGACTCGAGATCTCGGACACACGAGTATCACCTGATATCTCGGCTGATATCGGGTGATATTTCTTTCTCTCTCTCTTTTTTTTTGGCCAAATCTCGACCATACTGACTGATATTGGTGAGATCCCGGTTACATCAGTCGAGATATCTCGGGCGTCCAAAACCCGAGATATTTCGGCTGATACGAGATGTATGGGCCGAGATTTGGAACCAGGGGAAAAGAATAAACAAATGACTCAAATATTATTTTTAATTTGGTTTTGATCAGATTTGGGTCTAGGATAAGTTGATAACATATAATGGGATTGTGAGATAATAGAATACTATAGATCTAATAAAGATCACTTCTTTGATATTGCCTACTAATATTAATACTGTTGTTATCTTATTATGGTTGAAGCAATTAATTAGTGGCGTCCTGAAAAATGATAGAACCTGCCGACTATAGAGGCGTAGACGAATTTGCAATTTATTTCATTCAGTTTTGTTGATTTTATGTGCCCTGGTGACCCACAGCACTGAACCTCGTGTTGCATGTTTGGATCGGAAACTCGAATGAAGACAATTATGTCCTTAGTTTTTATGATTCACTTTTGAGTTAAATATTACGTGATATTTTGTGAAGTTATTAAATTAAAGTAGAAGTCATTGTTAAATAATTATAAAAAATAAGTTTTATTTAGGTATTTTTCTTTATTCAATTTTTAAAAAATGAAATCCATAGTTAATAAAAGTTTCTTATTGATTTTTATTTCTTCATTGCAGTTCAGAGCGAGCACTGTATCTCATGTTTAAATATATGAGAAGGCAATCTAAGGAATAGGTGGACCCTAAGGTTTAAATATCGGCCGATACATATCGTATCGGCCGATATATATCGGTTTTTTTAAACCGAGTAATATCGGCCGATACGATAAGTATCGACCGTACATACCGAATATCGGCCGATATGGCCGATATTCAGTCCGAAATATCGGTCACAATATCGGCCGATATTCATAAATATCGGTATTTAAAAAAAAAAAAAAAATTTAAAACAACGATACGGTTTTTCGCGGTTTTTACACGGTTTTTCGCGGTTTTTTGCGGTTTTCCACGGTTTACGGTTCTCAGGGGTATTCACGGTTTTTCGTGGTTTTCCGCGGTTCAGGGTTTACGGTTCTCAGGGTGTTCACGGTTTTTTACGGTTTTTTGCGGTTTTTTACGGTTTTTTACAGTTTTGTCACGGTTCACCACTATTCATCACGGTTTTTTGCGGTTTTTTCACGGTTCCGATATCGGAGGAGAGAGAAAATGCCGATATCGGTATGAGAGATAAAATTATCGGCCGATATATCGTCCGTATCAGATATCGGCCGAGCCGATTTTTTGACCCCTGGGTGGACCATTAGAGGAGGTCAACGGGAATTTGTGGTGGTAGTTGTATTTTTTGCTGAGTTAATAACGAAAAAATTCATCGATAACTTCTCACATGTATAATAGAGTTCAAACTGAAGATTTAGAACATAGATTTTAAATTGAGTTTAAAAAATTAATTTTTTGCATTTCATTAATTTTAATTTTTTTGATGCAATGACCAAATCTCTAACAAGACCATCAACTCAACACGTCACGGCAGACTTAGATGCAGCACACTTTACTGTAGCAACCCGATAAGTTACGGCGACCCAAAGGAAAGCACAAGCGGAAGAACAGGAAAGGGAGCCGCAGCGCAGACTCATTAAATAAGGTTGAAAAGGGAGCCATAAGTCACAGCATGTTTTTGAATTTATGAGACTAATGACTTGAGGATAGACTTTTTGGCTTGATGAATTAAGCTCACCTGTTCTTTTCCGGTCTCCATTGCCTCATTAATTTCTTCCAGTCCAATTGGAATCTATTTCTTCCAGCCCAATTGGGATGTATGTAAGGGCAGCCGGTATGATACGTCCAATTGTGATTGGTGCTGTTACATAATTTAGTTAGTCATATAATTAAATAATATTTCTTTTGATGACATGGTTGGATATAATTTTTAGCCAGTCTCGCCACAAGGTACAGTGTTAACTAGAATGAATATTTTTTAATATTTTATTATTATTTTTTTATGTATATTTTTTTAACAAATTTAAAAGAAAATAAATAAAGACATTACATATTTTTACACAAGTAATTAAATAAATTAACAAAACATACATATTTTCTCACAAGTAATTAAATAAATTAAAAAACATACATATTTTCTGACAAGAAATTAAATAAATTAATAAGACATACATATTTGTGATGTTGGAAATAAATAAATTAAAAAGACATTATCTACTCTAGCATAAATAAAAATACATTACATATGATTTGCCCTAATATACAAATTATACCCAAAAACAAAAACAAAAAAAATCCAAAATAATCAAATAAATAAATAAAAAGAGAAAAAAAAATCAAAAACTATATACAAGTTATATATACAGCGGTGTGTATATATATATATATATATAAAAAGAGAGAGAAAGAGAAGTAGGAGAGAGAATGTTAAATGGCTGACTACCCTTGTGTTACCTGTGGCCAACCATCTAACAAACTTTGATGTGGGCTCCACTGATGGCCAGCACCACACGGTACACACATTGTGGCCATATGTGTTACTAGCTGGCCATCAGTATGTCATACCTGATGCTCTAAGGTTCCTCAGCTTCTCACTTCGTCAAATATACAAGTGTATATATACAAATTATAATTAAAATAATATAAATTTAAATGAAATTATATTTTGTTATCATGTTTTTTTCGTTTATATTTTTATGTATTAGATTTTATTTATATTTTAATTTTAATAATCATTTAATTCAATAAAAAAGGGTGTACTCTTTTGATGATGTTTTCATAAAACCATATGCGAGACACGTGTCTGTACTAGTTTATAGGTGTATATATGCATGTTAACTATAATCTAAATTTAAATGAAATCATGTTATGGTAACATGTTTTTTACAGTATATATTTTTTTGTCAATAGACAAAGTATATAATTTTATTTTAGTAATTCAATTCAATGAAAGAGATGTAAATTTTTTTACGCTATTTGCATGGGGCCACATGTGAAGCATGTGTTCACATTGGTCCATCCTAAAAAAAGATTTGAGGACAACCAAATGGACCCATCAGTTACACCCCTGTTCCCCTTAGTCACTCAAGGGTGCAACTCAAGTGGGCCGGGTCAGGCCTTAACTCAAATTGGACTATGATCTAGATTATAAATATAAAGCCTACCCTCAAATTTTGCGCCAATGTAGGTCAAAATTATTTGAAGCTGGGCTTGGGTCATTAATAAAAATAAGGGCCCATATGGGCCTTTGGTTTTTGGGCCCTTACTAAATTTAATTCTAAATAATTTGCTACTGTTATTTGTTGCATAAAAGTGTTTAATAGAATTTATCATACTGAATCATCTTTTCCCATCACAAAAATAATTATGGCCACTAATTCTTATTATATATATCACATCAATTAAGTTCTCACGTTATTGTTTCACTTCTAATTAATTCATTGTATAAAACTTCAAACAAATAAACTAAAAAATAGATTTCAAGTTTGACCCAAAAATACCCTAAAATTAATTTCTCAAAATAGGATAATAAGTTTGTTGAGAGGAGAGGATAAAGATACATGGCTAGGGTTATGTTCAAGATGAATAGATGGGATTTTCTAATGCATAGATATTGATATTTTAATTAATCACGATATATTATTTAATTCGGGCTTTCAAGTGGGTGAGGCCTTAAGAATGTAAGACCCATGCATGACATGAATTTAAATTGGGCCCTATTTTTAACCTTAATTCGTGCTCCAATTTGTTGGTCGGGCCAGGTCAGCATGGGTTGGGCCCAACCCAAGTGGCAACCCTGCACTCACTTACCCTTTGTGAATTAAATTTTTACCATTTTGACCTCGCATTACAAAACCCATTGAGCTAACCATATCAATTTTCATTATTGATAAAATTTAACCTTTGAGACCTTGAAGACATGAAATCACTTATTCTATCAAAGTGCTTTTTACAAGAACCCCTTTAAATGTAAGCCTTTTCAACCAACCCATACACATGAGCCCTAGTACCCCCTCGTAGAAGTCCTCAACTTTTATTTGATGATAATTGATCCTAAATATATGTGTGTAGATAATAACATACTCTCTCTGTCCTAAATTAGTTGTCCTATATGGATTTTGGTATTATTTCAAAATAGTTGTCTCATTTATATTAGAGTAGTATAAAATGTGTTGAAAATTGATGAGATTACATGGAGTGCTAGCTTATATAGAGAGCTTTTTAAAAAATACAAATATTTCAAATGAGACGAATAAAATGGGACAGAGGAAGTATATACTAACATATATAGTTTAGGTAATTTTGGCAGTTTAGGTTATGCAAAAGCTTGAGCATAAGTAGAGTCAAATGAAAAAAAGATCAAGTTTTTTCTGGCATAGTGCATTGGGTTAACTCGCCCATATTTTAGAAATTGAGTTAATAGAGTTCAGTTTGACTTAATTCAAAATTGTACCCTTATGTATAATGAAGTTGAGTAAATCTAATTATATTAGATCAATCAAGTCATGTTTTTAAAAATAATAGAAGTTTAAAGATTAAAATTTTTTAAAAGTGGGGCTCACTGTTTCTTATGATAATGGTTTTGTTGGAGAGGTCTATACTTGAGTTATGGCTGAATAAAATCCATCTGATTTGATCATTAAAGTCATATTCTAAAGCATACAATATTAAAGATTGAATTTTTTTTTGAAAGATCGAAATTTGGGAAGCTTAAATTCATGGCTTGATTAATTTAGTTAAAGTAATTTTGTATTGATCTTAATTTCGTGCATAGTCATTTTCGATGAATCAATCATCACTTTAAATTACATGTTAATTTACTAAACTCTTGTGGTCATTCAAAACATAAACCGATTATTCTATTCAAAATGATTAATGAAATCTATATGTGAAAAATAAAACTTTTGAATGGGCGGACAAAAGTGGGCCTGAGATGTCTCCATTGATCATTTTGACAAAATGTCGCCTTATTTTAGAACTATTATATGTCAGCTATGAAGTATTGCATGCAGTGTTGGTCCTGAGATGTCGTGAAATTTTAAGAGCCCTAGGTGAAACCATAAGATGGGCATCTACTGCAATTAGTATCCTTTTTTTTTTTAGGCCCTGACATATCCTAAAATTTTGGGGGCCTAGGCCGCCTGTATCCAGGGCCAACCCTGATTGCATGTGACTTAAAAGTGATTTCAAATAAGGTTGAGTAATCAGTAATCACCCATCTTATCTATATACATTAGTTTTAAGCTAATGCACATCAGAGATCAGTCTCCCTCACTGGTGAGTTCAGATGTAAGATTGGTTAGCACCCTATCTCTTACTTGAGTTTTCCTTTGTGTATTGGTAGGATCATTAAAGCTTAGTGGGATTTTGTTGTTGAAACTTGAAAGAATTGAAGGTCGGTACGCCATATGGTACAATAAACATCCTTCCAATGGTGGCAGGGTGACCCTAATTAAATCTTCATTTGCTTTACATGCCCGATTCTGATTATCTGAAGGATTGGGAAATAGCAAACGAATTTTCTATGGAATGGTGTGAAAAAATACCACCCAGTGAATTGGTCTCAAGTTCATTTTCCTACAAAGATTGGTGGGCATGGTATTAGATGCTTAAAGTTTACCAACTTGGCCCTCATTAGAAAATGGTTGTGGAGAAGAGGTGAAAAATCTGCAGTTTTTGGAATAAAATTGTTCTTGAAAAATACCAGGTTCATTAGAATGGATGGAGCACCAATAAAGGTACTAGAGGTGTATCAAAATTTTAGAAAGGGGTGATTGTAGTTTCTTAATTTTTTTTTTCATTAACGTCACATATTGAGCTGGTTTAGGAGATGACTCCTGTTTTAGAGAGACCATTTGATGTACATGCCTGAGTACAAAATTAAGGGGAGTGACTCTTTTTGTGTTGAGTAGGGCTTGATCTCGAGACTTCCCACAACGAAGGATGGAAAATAACCATCTAGCTAACCTCTCAGGGTTAACAAGGACTTTGTCAAATAGGTTTCCTTCACTTCTCCGCATTGCTACTAACCCAAATGCTCTGGTATCGAATTGCATGAGTTGTTTGTCTAATGATGTTCTTGGTGCTCCATCTTGAGAAGAAACTTGAATGATTGGGAGGAAGATGAGCTGCTTTCTCTCCTTAATCTCTTCATTCAGCTTACATTAGTCACTGAAGTCTAGATAGCAGAGTTTGGAAGCTTGAGACTGGCAGTAAATTCTCTGTTAATCCCTTCTATACATTTTGGGCTAACCCAGAAGGAATAACTCTCTCCTTTTGGGAGTGTTAAAGAACTCTTAAAGTGCATTGTTTTAACTGGGTTGCTCGTCAAGATAAAATCCTCACAATAAAAGATTTGAGGAACGTTACAGTCGTTTGTTGCTAGTTAATGGATATTATTTGTTTTTAGGAACAGAGAGTTCTCTCCATGTGCTTTAAGTTGTCTGTATGTCACTACCATCTGGAACTAGTTCCTATCTTGGTTTGACATTGATTGGGTGTCTTCGAGTTCTCTTCTATATCATATTCAAAGTTGGTAGCTTTGATCCTTTAAAGAAAATGGTGAAATCCTTTAGCAGATGTGTTTGAATGAATGAGAAACTGGATAGAGATTAGTGGTCATTCTCCTTGCAATCCTTTTAGTCTTCGTGCCTTCCACTCTCCTTCTCGTGGTTCTTTCAAATTAAATTTTGGTGGTAGTGTTTTGTGCTATAGAACTCATCTTTAAAAACTGGCTTGAAAGGAGATGATGCTCATGTGTTTATAAATCTCAAGATCCAAAGGTCTACTGGATATATGAGACTTACTAACACTCCCCCTTAGCTCGAAGGCTAGAGACACTTGACTCTTCCCCTTCACGCATGGTTGAAGATACAAACCCGATGCCTTGTGGTATCCCCAACTTGATACCATATTAAACACATAGAGTAGAGACTTGTTAACACTTTGGGTGCCTCAGAACCTGCTAGCATTGATGGCATCATTAAAAATCTTGGTGAAATCTCTCTATTACTCGCTGAGACTTGTTGTCTGTCATTTGTATTGTGTATGCTTTGATGTTTCTTTTCGCTCTCAAGATTTACAGGGACAAAACTTCTTTTCATTAGTCATTACGGGAGATTTGGCTCATGCCATCAAAAGGTCATCTGTTGGTGATTTTTTTCCTTAGCTAATCCCATTGAGAAAACTCTTGATATTTGTATTAGCATTCCAGTGTCTTTCTCCCATGCCCCTAGAGAGCTTAATGCTGAAGGCAACATGTTTGCCAAAACTTGAATTTCTAGACATCAAGTGATCATTAATGAGTATCAGACGTGTAGCTTTTAATTCTTCCCTGTTTTGTTATTTCTTTCACTCCACAGCTACGTGTTTTTCTTCAATTTTATTTCCTGTATCTTGTGTTTTTCCCTTCTGTTATTTTAGTTTTGCCTTTGTGAGGGGATTTTTGTTGTCTTAGCCTTTTGTTTACTCTTTCAGTAAATCACTTTTTATCATTTTTTTTTAAATTAACACATTTTTTTTTTTAATTTACGTGTGGGAAACTGTGAAAAAACCAGTGTAAAACCTCCACAGATAAATCCAGTACTAACACATGTTGATGCCTTCTGTGGTGACAAGTTGATTTAAGATATCAATAGCAATAAGAAAAATATATTGAAAGATGCCTATAATCACCATAAAGTCTGAACAATTTAATAATGCCAAGAACACTATCAATTATTCAAAAAAAAAAAAATTAAAAGAATCTGAGAAATGACTACCACATCTAAAGAATGTATTAGACAAAAATTATAAAACAAAATTCAAATTTCAAATCAAAATCAAATTAAGTTATGGATTTATCCATTTTGGATCATTACCCAATTAAATGAGATCAAATGACTTTAGGTAGAAAGTTCTAAATTTATAAAAGAGGGTAATTTTGTGTTGAAGCTGTTTGTTGGAAAGAAGACTTATTAGAGAAAAAATTCTAAATTTAGTGAAAATTAATTTAAATAACATATAAAATTATATTTAATCTCTAAAAGAAAAGAATTATATTATGGATGGTGAGGATTTGTTTAACCAGCACATGAAACTGTCAAATTCCATTAACAGTCGGTGGTGACTAAAATAAAAGTGGGCCCACTCCTTGGGACACGAAAACTTTAAGTCGGACCCCCTCTCCATTATTTATCCCCTCCTTGCTTTCCTGGGTCGGTTACCCTTTCCTTTTCCTCTGCGGTCTGAAATCTCTCCGCTCCATCGCCTCGCGCCTCTCCACGGCTTTTCGTCCAACATGTAAGCTGCACCTCCGTGCTCTCTCTCTTTCGTCGTTATCTTCTCTCTCGTTTTTCGTTCGATCGCGTAATCAGAGCAGAGTTGCTTGATTTTGCTAACGTAAACCCTAATGACAGAAGTTGCTTTCTTTCTCTCTTGTTTTTAATCAACGTTTGATTTTTCTTATTTGTTTTTTTTTCATGTGTCTCCTTCCTTCTCCTAATTTATATAGACCTTTTTTTTTTTATTGCGTGTTGTTTTGAGTCGTCTGGAAGGCAAAGTAGGAAGGTAAATATGGGCCCACTTGATCTCGGCCCTTGATCATGTCTAACGTCCACGTAACCATACGTGGTGATTTTATCCATCTGTGTATTGGGCTGCGATTGATTGTTTATGTGACAAGAATTGCATCCAACCCACTACTTTTTAGCCATCGTGTTCTCGGTATGATTACGGTCATCAGCCACTTTTCTATCCTGTTAAAAATCGTATTAAAAACATATGCTTCATCGCCCTAAAATCTATTTTGTCGTGCAATGTCACAGTTATAGTTCTCGGGATATTAACCGCAACCGTTAATAACGGGATATCTTCAAATTCTTCGATTTTTACCAGGAATTAACTAGAAAATCTTTCTGAAAACATAAATATTTAAAAAATAATAAATAAATAATTCTCATCTCACATTTATTAAGTAAAAAACTATCATACAATTCTACACGAGTTCATTATTAAATACCGTATCAAAGTCATCCAATATCAAAATAACTATAAAAGCAATCATCGACCAAGAAAGGCTAATTTGAAGTTTCAATTAACAAATTATCAAAAAGTAAATTGTATCATTAAGGTCAACAAATAACATCAAATGTCAATGAAATCATCATTGTTTTAAAAAAATCAAAATTTTGTATGCCCTCAAGCTCCTCAAAAGAAAGTGGAGCATCATCATCATCAATAGCATATTGATTTTCCTTGGTCAAACCATCAAATGGATTAATATCATCAAGTGAAATGGCTTTTGAGTCCTTAAACAATTTTTCTTCTGCAACCTTTTTCAACATCAAATTCACTTTCACATAAACCAAATCTTGAAGCTTTTCTGGATCAATTTGTTCATCTTTTTCGAATAAGTTGCTTTAAAAACATTCCACGTGCGCTCACATACTGATGCACTACATGGTTGACTTCGGATTTTTTTTGCAATGGACCGCAAATTTGGAATTGAGCTTCCACATAACACCCACCAATGCCCAAAGTAATTAAAAGAGTAGATACATAGAATTAATATAAACTATAAAATACTAAACAAAAAATGAATAGAAACTTATTAGGATGAGATGAAGATGATTGCATCAATTCCTTTGACATCATTCCTCCAAATTTTTTTGGATCTATAAAATGATAAAGTGCCAACTCTTTAAATGTTTCCATCAACTCTCCTCCTTGTGCCATTTTCATTATAATTTTATTGAGGCCATCTTTGATTTCTGGTTTTATGATGCAAATATGCAGTTGTAGCATGCAAAGGACTGTGCAAATTATTTTTCCAACTCTTATCTATTAATGCTTAAAATTTCCATGCATTTATCTTCATCACCAGGATTTGGATAAAGACTTCTAATGGCTGCTCTTGCACGACTAAGTCCATTATATAAGTAACCCATTGTAGACTCATCACCATCTACCACTCTCAATATTTTAACAAGAGGTTCAATAATTTGAATTACCTTTTTTCCACCATCTCAAAATTCATCACCATATAGAATGTCTGCCACATCTTTTCCCTTGCTTCTTTTACATTGTGGCATGTTTCTCCATTTAGGCGAAACAACAATCAATCTTAACGCATCTTCTTGACTCAAAACAGATTGTAAAGAAATAAATTTAGTTGCAAACCTTGTAGTGGCTGGCATTTGCAACTCTCTTCAACAAACCTGTTACATGTTGATACCGATGCAAAATTTAACAATTCTTCGAGCATTGTCCATGTAAGGCTTCACATGTGGCAATTTGTCAACATCTTCCAACATTAAATCAATATATGCGCAACACATTGCGTCTTGAAAATGTTTGGATACTTATTTTCAAGTATATTTCCTGAAACTGTATAATTTGACCCATTGTTTATAACAAATTGCACAACATTTTTTGGTCCAATTACAGAAGATATGTAGCATGATTAGGCATTTAGGCTTGCACCTTAGGCTCTAGTACCATTGGTGCCTTGTTGCGCTTTGACTAATGTGGGTACGCATTTTAATAATTGGTTGTTTGGAGGAGCTTTTCTCCTTTATTCTCACATTCTTTCGAAAGTTCTTCCTTTCTCTTTTCAATTCAACAAAGCATCCTAGTGCTAATGGTACATAGCGCGTGCTTCAGACCCAGATTTTTTTTAAGCCTGCTACAGTAATCACAAATCTAAAATTACTGCAACATCATAGATAGATAGATTATTTTCAGTTTTGAACATTATGTGGAGCCCATAGTTTGATATGTTTTTAAATGTTTTGGATGGTCTTGGCAGATACTACATTTTGCCGTGGTCTGGTTTATCGGGAGGTACATTTATCCAGCTGCATACGTACATATTACTTATCTTGAATCACATTTATAACCAAGTAAGCTCCCAATGTCCATTTCTTTGCAATGGATATTTATAATTTTCTGCTCTTTTGTAGCATTCAGCTTGGTAGTTTAACTTGAGCTGCTGATGTCCCTTTTTTTGCAATAAATACTTATAATTCTCTGCCTTTACATGGCATTCAGTTCAGTAATTCTCTGCCTTACATGGCATTCAGTTCAGTGGTTCGACTGTTTGTAGATGCTTGCCTTGTTTTTGTTTAATAATGCAAATCAAGAATCAGTAGTTGTTCATGATAACTCTGATTGTTCTTAAATCTTGTGATGTAAAATGTTGTTACCAGAATGCCGACTAGCTTCATTAATTGATGCATATGTTGATAATATGGTGGATGAGACTAAAACATAACGTTCGCAAGGGGCAAAGTAAGATTCATAATGGACACTTCATGATGGTGACAATATGGTGGAGGGGGCGTGGTGGTAAACTATTACAAGAATTTCTTTGAAGTGATCAATGTCATGAACCAAATGAAACCTTTCATATCTCAAGTAATGGTAATAAAAAAAACCTTGATAATCTATTCTTTGATGTGAGATGACTATAAAGACACATGGGCAGCTTTTCTTGGACAACAACAAAGTGTCATCCTCTCTTGGTAGAGAGACAAGTCACCCAGGCAACAATCTCATAGGCTTTTCATCCAAACTGTTGGCTTTTTAAGCTTGTTTCATTGTAGCTCTTTATGATTTCCACAATTCAACACAACTAATCAAGGAGGGTAAATGCATCTTTCATTTCCCCATCCCATGGAGGTAGTTCTATTAGGACCAGATGTGGTCTTACAAGTATATGTTTGAAGCAATCAATTTGATATACCCAACCTTGATATTCTGTTCTTTGTTTGAATTCATTAAAGTAAGTTAGGAATTAGGTGCGTCATTCTTGTCTCACTCCAAAGAGGGTAGTTCTGTCAGTTTGGCCAAAGGTTTTTTAAGAACCTGTTTGAAGTGACCAATGTCGTAAACGGAAGCTTAATGATCTATTTTTATGTGATTTTAGATGACAAGGCAACCTATGAAAAATAATGTATTAATTTTACTTTGAACAATAAAGAGAAAAATGTTTCAATATTTAGGTTTCAAAAGAAGAAAGGTGTGGTAATATTTTTGTCATCTTGAAAAATAAGAAGTGTTAGAAAAATTCATAAAGAATAGGGTGACGTGTTTGGTGCATTGGCTCTTGACCCGACTCGAGCAGCTGAGCATTTATAGATCTTCCCATTTTGTTAAAAAGTACTTCACATGCCTTTAGTCTAATCCCTGTGTGTGCGTGCGTCCGTGCGTGTGTGTGCGTGCTTCACATGCCTTTATTCTACTCCCTCCTTTGTGTGTTGTGTGTGTGTGATGCTTTTCATGAAGCTTGTGCTCCAAATGAATAGCATCAGGTTGGAATTGTCATTTTGTCTAATCTTGCTATAACTGAATATAGAAATATGATATAGTTACCGATATGAAAAATATTGTAGTTAGAGAACCTTTTAGTTCTGAAAGAGGTGGCAATCACCCTTGCATTTATACATCTCATTTTGTTAAATTCTACTTCACATGCCTTCATTCAAATCCCTCTTCCTCTCTCTCTCTCTCTCTATATATATATATATATGTGTGTGTGTGAGTGTGTGTGTGTTGTTTTTCATGAAGCATGAGTTCCTAATTATTAGCATTATGATACTCCAATATGACTAGCCATTATGGGTGGTGCCTACCCAGTATAGTATATTCTTGCCTTTGTTTTCTTTCAAGGCCAGACTCACATCGCCCTCAACCAGTTTAGTACCCCCATGGTATATTTTTGCCTTGGTCTCTTTCAAGGCCGGGCCCACATCACCCTCAACCAGTACACGTTAGCCTTCAATGCTAGGACGCACACCTCTTTTGTGTAGGGTCCATGCCTAGGGAGAGTTCTGGTCCCACACAAAAGTGACCCGGTTTGCTCTAATACTACTGATATGGAGGCGCTTTCCTTCCCAAAATGACTACTATTGTGGATGGTGCCTACCCCCATTTATAAGCCCAAGATCATTATGTGGGACTTTTGTCCCTGTGACAACTAGCTTGGAATTGTCATTCATTGATTCTTGGTTTCATTTTGATGATGTTGAATCTTGTACCCATATTATTAGATTAAGCTATTCTTCTTATCTGGTTTGTATTGCATGAACTCATCAATTTATATATGAATAAGAGACATTGGAATTTATTCCTCACTTTAAATATGAAATTGTCTCTTCGCTGCATTTGGATTGGGAAAAAGGTTTTCAGGGCCCAGTATTAGGGAAAAGTTTTAGTAGGAAGTACCGAAGTAATACATGGTTTTTTCTACTATGGACATGGTAGAAACCATCTTTTTCCCAAGTAGGGGGAAATGATGAAGTGCCATGATATCATCTCTACACTGTTGCTCCTCCCAAGAAATTACCAAATAGGTTAGATTGGAGGCCCACTCCTTTCTCCTACTTTCTCCCAATCCAAGCCGATCCTTTATGAATTGTAGTTGTCTTCAGTTTAAAAAGAAGAAAAAAAAGATAAAGAATTATGACTTTCCATGGTAAGCTTGGGAATTATGTGGATGCCAATTATGTTATTTGTAATTCATTTTTTGGTTGACATGGATTCCTGAAATAAGTGGTAGAGGTGGGTTTCACTAATTTTTTTAGAAAATTTATTTTCTTGAGCTCCTTAATTTACTGTGGGTTCCGTCTGAATCTTTCCTCGTAATGCCTTGGGGATATTTGTTTGTATATTTACTACTAATAGTAAGTCATTTGACTTCAGGGATAATGATTAAGCTTTTTAAGGTAAAGGAAAAACAGAGAGAAATTGCTGAAAATGCCAATGGCAGGGCACCGGTAAAGAAGCAGAGTGCAGGGGAATTACGTGTTCATAAAGGTACTTTATACACTCTTTCTCTATCATACTTGTATTTTACTATTACTTTGAAGATCATTTTTTGTTTTATGTGCTTTCAGGTTGATTTTTTTTTTTTTTTTAATTCTTGTCTATAATTATGTAATTGTTAAGGATCCTGGTTTAGGGTTTAAAACCCTCTTTTTCATTGCATTGGCTTAATTTGCACTTGGGTTTTTGAAACCTAGTACTTTTGTTACTTGAGGTAGCCTGTTCTTCACAGTACGTTGAGGCTCACTGAAGTTTACCCACTGTTTCAGTCAAGAGGAGCAATGAAAGGTCAAACTGTGGAAGATGATCTTATGTAACTAAATGTAAATGTTTCAAGAGAGATCTCTAGTCAATGCCAATGATGTCTGTAGCCATTCATTCCCTTTTAGTTATTCTGGATCTCTATTGAGATCATTCAATGGGGGCAGGGGTTACAAACTATGAAACAAAATGCTTATAGACTGCTAAAAACTGTCTGTTGGGATGTATTTGCATCCTTAGCATGACCTGGGTGATGTTGGGTCATGATCATGATGATCATCATAGTCATTTCTTTCCGGAGTTTTTCTCTAGTGTGTTTTCAGAGTTTTTCACTTCTATCCAAGTTTTTGAAGGTCTTCGTCTCCTTCCTGTTTCTTCTACTTGCATCCTTTTCAATTTTTAATGTTGGTCGTGGTGATGCTTAATATTGGCTTGATACTGAATTGCTGAGAAGAAAAAATTCAGAATACAATTGGCCAGGAACAGGAAGTATCATCAAAACCCCATATTGCTTAAAGATCTATTCTGGAGTAAGCAAATATAATTTTGTTTTGTCATTCTTGTTGTGCTTTTTATTTTTTGTTCTTTAACTAATGAAAATGACTTCGTTGAAATATTTTGATATTTGAGTAGTTGGTTGACTAAGGTGATCGAGCTAATTGTACTCAAGAAATTAAAGGTTGTGAGCTAATTGATCAATAATCACTACGATATTAACTGTAGTTATCTTGTATACTTTTTTCATCTGTTTTCTAGTCTTGTTCTTGGCTTGTTGAAAGGTCGACCTGATGTTGCTAATAATCTTCAGACCCTGGCAAATTTTAAGCATTGATGTTGCTAATCAGAACCTTAATTGATGGTTGAAACTGTTATAACAATATTAGTTTAAGCTCAGACTTTGGGGAACGATTCACTACAGTATTACTTGATACAATTAATGTTCATTGGCTTTAGTCGATATTTTTTGATTTGCTTTAACCAATCTGATTTGAGCTTTGGCTCCAAATTGGAGTAAAAAGATGTGGTAGATATTAGGAACATGGGGCTGAGTTTGGCACAGCAGGTGCAAGGTTGTTTGTTCCCAGGCTTTCTATCTAAAATAAATAAGAGAGTATCTACATGATTTCCAAAGATTATACTGCATAATTAATATATATTCTGCATCTAGTTCATTCACGGATATACTTTTCACCAATCTAATCAGCTTTGGCCACATGTCCAATGAAGTATGACATGTAAGAGATTCACTGTCAATCAACTGACACTCAGCTTGTTGCTTCTAAAACATCCATCCATTCTATAAAAATAGTTTATCCCATATATAAACAGTAAATTTTTTCCCGTTTGGCACCTGAGAAATGGCCAAAATAAATTAGTTGTGAAAAGCAGTGACACTGGTTGACTCATTTTACTATGGTCACTTCTTCATCTTTGATGGCCAGGTGTTCTTCTGTCCAGTATTGTGCATTATATAATTGAGGGCCTTCAGTGTGATGTTTTTGGTTTCTTATTTTGTAGATATCAGTGAGCTGAACCTACCAAAGTCAATTACCATTTCATTTCCCAATGGAAAAGATGATCTGATGAACTTTGAGGTTACCATTCGTCCTGATGAAGGATATTATCAGTAAGCGGTCTTCAATAAACATCTAAATCAAAGCCGCTTTTTTTCTTTTGCAAACTCATTTTCCCCATTGGTATCTTGTTTTTTACTTTATGATTTTGCCTTTGACACACTTGTGAAGTGGATATGTCTTTCCTATAATCTGAGCAATTTTTATTAGTATTTGCTGTCACCAGGATCTTGCAACTAATCTCAGTGATCTCATGCTTTTTCAGTGGTGGTAATTTTGTGTTCACTTTCCAAGTCCCTCCTATTTATCCTCACGAGGCACCAAAAGTCAAATGCAAGACCAAGGTATGCTTCTGATTTTAACAGAAGACACCTTTCTTTTATATTCTATTTTTCTTGATTGGATTTGAGGAACGTTAATGATGGTCTCTTCAAATCGGTTACAAGATAGAGGGAATTCTGTTTAAGTTGGTGTGGGCCATGTACATTGAAAACCAGAAATGGCATCACGAAGAATTTAAACCTTTCCAAGTGGAAGGTATTAGAAGAAGTGGAAGGCCTTTAAAGATATGGAGTGATGAGAATGGTGGACATGATAGGTTAAGTAATAGAGGAGAAAAGTATTTTTCTCATATAAAAAAGCTGACCTAGTTGGAGAAATGGCTAAAGATGAGAATCCCATATTTCAGTAGCTTCTTATTACTATTCTGAATTTTTTTTTTGTGTAATATTTTTTTACTGATGCAGGTTTACCATCCTAATATCGATTTGGAAGGAAATGTCTGCCTCAATATTTTGCGTGAAGACTGGAAACCTGTTCTTAATATAAACACCATTATATACGGCTTGAATTATCTTTTCACGGTATTCATGTTCTCTCGACATCGTCTTGAGACATTACGATGTCCTGATTTTTAAATTTGCTGTTCTCTTTTTATTTCTGTCTTCTTCCTTCTTTCAGTATGTTTTGTCACACAATTTTCTTCATGCATTCATGGATGCATTTGAATGTATCCCAAAGAATCTGTTTACAAAAATGTTTTCTGAACGGACCTTTACTGGTTTCATTCCATTTGGGATTAGAATACCAGAAACCACGTCAGGTCAGATACCGTTCTTCATTTTTCTGCCTCAAGTGCAGTTTGTATTGCTATATGATTTGGGATGCAGAAAGTTGTGGCATCATTTTACTTGATTTCTTTTCCACTATCCACAATACCCAAAATGTATAGGGTGTAACATTCAGTGTGATGTATATTCAAGCCAGAAAACCTAAATTTTAAAAAGTACTATTTAGGATACATCTAATTTTTGTCTGTTGAGGATGTCGTACTGAACTTTGTGTTTCTTATGGTGTATAGGAGCCTAATCATGAGGATCCCTTGAATCATGATGCGGCTGCAGTGCTGAGGGATAACCCAAAGATGTTTGAATCCAATGTGAGAAGGGCAATGACTGGTGGGTACGTGGGTCAGACCTTCTTTCCTAGATGCATATAGCATTTTCTGGAAATAAGTGTCTGCAAATAATATATCCGGTATTTGGTTGCAAGAGCTGTATATTACACTTTGGAGCTTTTCCTGGGCTTCCGAACTTCGTTTTGCTTCAGTGCAAATTCAGTGGAAAACCATGCAGGGAAAAATCCCTAGAGACCATGCAGAAAGCAAATGATTGGAAGATGTCTGTCCATGTGGTGTAACTTCATTTTATTAAGTGTACTGTTTTGTGACATTGGACTTGTGAGTTGCTTTTACCTTTGGTGGGAACATTGCTTGACATTTCCATTAAGCATGTCTTTTTTTTTTTGCAGCTTTTTATGATTTTGGAATGAGCCTCGATTTGTGAATATCCTTCTGAGTACACCATAACTTACCTGTGCCGAAGTGTGGATTTTTATTTTTAAGTAATATTTCAAAATAGGTGACCGTTACTGAATGCTCATTATGATTTTGCACCCATTCTGAGTTACATTCATTGTTGAAAATAAATATTTTGATGCACATGTTAGATAACGTGAATGGAGTCAAAATATAATTTCTTTTTGAATGATGATCAGTTTTTTTCATTCAAAGATGGGGAAACCTCCCAAAGGATACAATACAAAGACTCAAGCCATGCAGTACAATGTTCAAAACAAGAACTGTATACAAACAAGACAAAGCCCAGAAACTTCAAAAAAAATTGACTACACATTTACATGAAAACATCAAGGACCCATTTCTGTTATTCAGCAGCTGCAGAGATCAACAAGGGCAGAAAACTACTGCTCTTACTTTGATCATCCAGCCAGATTTGGATTCTGCTGCAAAATTCTCTCTCAGATTCTGCAATTCAGCTGCAGAGATCAGCATGAGCAGATTCTGCTACAAATTCTCATCAATGGATCAAAACTTTTTAGGAACTGCTCAAAAGCTGCATTCTCTATATTATAGAGTCGAAATATAATTTTTTCTATGGAATTACTTTCTTTAAAGAAACTGACTAATGGCCTCTAAAAGACATTAGACATTTCTAGCACTAAAAATTTAAAAAATAAAATTTGATGATTTAAATGATTTTTTTGCTTTAGTTTAATGGAGGCAATGAGCTCTATCTAATGTCATGTGCATAAGATTGAGAACTGAATCCCTAACACTCACGACTCAACTTGTAGCAGTTCTTGTTCGACCTGAGAATACTCGAGATGTAAGTATTGGACCTGAGAACCAGACATTTTTGATAAACTGCCAAAAATTATAACCCTAACCGTGTAGAGGAATAAAAATCTAGGATCAATCTCAAAACATAAATTAAATAAAAAGTTCTACAAAAATTGAAAACCAAGATTTTTGAAATGAAATGGATAAAATATCTTCATATAATTGCATGGGAGAGACTAGTGAGATTTGTATAAGATATCATCATCATCATCCATCATTATTATAAACTAAACTATCAAGCACTCTATGTTCTGACATGTCTTTTATTCATTTCGGCGTCTCTAATTCTATATAATCTAGTCTCTCAATTCTACACATTGGAGTAAGTCGTGTTTAATCTTCTGCTATTATGATCAAATTGCCTCAAGTGAATTTCTCTCATTTGTAGTTTATAATATTATATTAAAATATTTTATTTCAAGTTTCGAGTATTGGATTTTTATATGCTTAACTCAACTGAACTCAACTCAAGAAAATAATGGGTCTTGAAGGTTTATAATCAACCTGCTGTCAAATTCGATGATTTTCGACTTGACCCAACTATTTTTGAGTTGGATTAATGTGAATTTAGTTTTTAACTAACCCAACTTGTACTTCTACCAGTAAACTAATTGCAGTCGAGTGCAGGAGTATTTAAAAAATTGCAAATTTGCAAGTTATAAGAGCTACAAATAAACGTTGATTAAGACCATCTAACTAGGTTTTTAAATGAGTAGTCAGCCAATAAAATAAAAAGAAGTGGAGAATTGAATTCAATACCATTTATCTTCTAAAAATCTCTCTCTCAATACTCAGAAAAAGATTGTCAGCTACGTTTGGCAAATGCCACTTGGCCGACACAACTCCAAACTGTCCTTATTATATCCGAACCCGATATTGTAATCTCGCCGATCTGTCTCTAACGTGTATAACAGTGGGAGGAATAACCGGGTCCTGAGTCCCGACTCCTCAGCCCCAAGATATCATGAATTCATCAATTCCGTACTTGTGGGCCAAAAGCAAATCTAATGCATTGACATGATGACACTTAGGGATAAAAATCTTGATATTGGTCAATAAATTTCTCTCATTTTTTTTTTTTTACAAAAATGACCAATATCGGCTGAAATATATTGGTTATCGGCCGATATTATATCAAGTTTTTAAAAATCGAGATATGCCAGCTGATACGTATACCCTTGATGCCATCCTTCCCACCTATTAAAATATCAGTTGCCAGATATGTGTTGGGTTGTTTAAGATTTTATACCTATATAATTGATATTCCTTGAAATGATTAATACAAATGATAGCAACATAAGTATATATATGACCAATGTGTCTAGGTAAGATTCTATATTTGGACAGGGGATATTTTAATCTTATTAGTTATAGAGGCATGTGCAAGTCTTCCAATCTCACACATACTAAGTACGCAACTACGGGAGTGGTCCAGAGAGGTGTTGAGAGGAAGCAATTATATTTGAGACTTTTAGTTAGGTTATTGAAACATAAGGTCTCCTTGAGGATTTGGTTGATTGGATCTAAGACTCCCAGCTGTCCATTTGAATGGCCCATCTCATAATGTCACTGATCAGTGGATTCTAACTTCACTGCTTAAAATTGCGTCTTTCCTTGTAATTTCTGTACAAAAGAAGTAGGTGGAGTGGAGTGGGATTTCATGGGTTGGTTTTAGGTGAGATGTTCAAAAAGTCTGATTTAATGGGGCATGATACTTTATTTTTCCGACTCTTAATAACAAGACAGATATTATTAATTAATTAAATATTATATAAAGAAAAAAAGCCTATTATATTTTAATACTATTCACCAAATCACCATGACACTTCGATTCACTCATGTTGACCTACTTGTTGCAGTCTTCTTCACATTTTTTATTGAAGTTATTTGAGAAATGCCTCAACAAAATTTGCTATATTATTCTTGTGCCTTCCTTCAAGGAGCCTTTTGAGGAAGAAGTGTTCCCTGCTCTATCCTACTTTGAAGGTGGTGTTCCTCAAGTAGCTAATGAACTGATTCAAAGTTAGATCTGGAGAATGGTGATGACCATAAATCAAGTTTTATCAATAAGTATTTGTCCCTCAAGGAAGTGTAACAATATGCCAACTTGTTGAAGCAACATAAGGAGGTATTTGAGGTTCCTAACCCGCGCTTATGAGCTCAAGATCTTCTCGAGACATTTCTGATGTGGGATTGCTGCTCTCTTAATCCAAAGCTCTCAAAAAAAGTTGTTGAACGTCATTAAGTTGTTGAACGTTAATGACCTTTTTGACCCACAACTAAACTTGTTAAGGAGAGAAGGAAAAGATTTTTTACTAACATGAGTACGAGGATTAAAGCTAAGAACAATCCAAGATTCTCCATCATATTCTTCATTGCTTGGATTTTCTAGATATACAGAAACATGGTCTCACACCCTTTTAGTGAAAAACGAGTATCAACATATAACTTTGGATCTACTTATGTTATTTCACTAATTTTTCATTGAAAGCTATTCAAATTGATGAATTTTGTTTGTGAGTCTACCAATGAGAAATGGAAGGCTTGATCTAACTCATTCTAGAGGTGCAACTAGCCAATTTGTAGGCAGCACGTGCAGCCATGGATCTCATAACATGGTGATGGTCCCACCAAGGATCACCAACTGTTAAAAACTCCTAAAAGATGTGAGAGTCCAAATCCTTGAGCAAAAGGAGACAAGTGACAATCAGAAAAGACAAGAAAACGTCCACACAGTTCATGCACTTAGATAGATATAGTATCCACTTTTATATTTTTAAAATTTAAATTTATTAAATAGATAATTGAAATGAAGCACTGGACAGTTTTATTATTAAATCTTTTACACATTACTATTTTTTTTAATACTTGTTGTAAATTTTTTCAAAATTCAAGATTTAAATCTTTATTGGTATTATTTATTTTGATATAAATTTATGAAGATGTAAAATCTATCAATATTATCTTCCTCTTTCTATAATTAATCACTACTTCTAAATGGTAGACTCTTAAATATTATAAATTTAATTTCTATGGATATTAAAGATGTCACTATCATAAAGTACATAAGGCAAAGCTTTAAAAAAAAAGTTTCTGTTCATATTCCAGCGATGTCTAAGATAATCTTTATCGAATGTCTAAATTTGCTAAAAACTTATGATATTAGTGATTATTAGCATTTTCACTATAGGAATCCCCAACCCAAGGGTTATAATTACCAAATTTAATTTGAGACACTAATTTTTTTTAGCGAGACGATTTAATAAGACTTTTCTTTAAATAAAATTTGAATTTTATATAAATGAACTGTATTTGATAGATAATTATACAAATACGAAGTAGATAAAATTTTACCATCAATTGATAATCCAAATCATATAATTTTGGTCTTATAAATTAAATGTGTATAAGTCATTAATTTTTTAAGATTTAAAATTAAGAGATGCGATGATATAATGGAAATGAGTATACTTCTCTTTATATCATACACAATCATGTAAAGCCCAAAACTCATAAAAGAAATCTAAAGTATCAAATTTTGATAGAAAAAGTCTCGCTACTTATTCACTCTATGATCTTCTAAATAATAATATACTACTATCTCTTATTATAAAAATAAGTCTTCAATAATCTAAAGCAGCTTAAATTTTAGTTCTCACCTCATTTCTAATTAAGTCCAAATTCATTGACAATCAAATGCGTTGACATGTAAGACTTTGAAATTGAGGTCTTGAGTTTGATTGAGCTCTTAGGTTCAATCCGAGTGACTCCAATAAATGGCCACGAACCTAAAAAATGTGAAGTTATCTCAACCGTTAGATCAGTGATCTCCAAGTATTTGATTTGGATTACTGCTCGAGAAGTGTAATTTTGCGTTAGCTGGGCCATAAATTATGAACTATTTGTTGCCCTCAATTTGGGATCTTCTTTGCCTTACTAAAGGAATGTTGACTGAAATAATTGTCAGATGGAAGTGGGTACCACTGCTTGGAATTGGAAGATGAAAATCACAAAAAAAGGAAAGATGGATCCATCTTCCGAAAATAATGGACGGCCAGGATCAAACTACTGACCAGGACACTTTGTCCATGTGCTCTTACCCAAGCCATCACGTGGATGCGGTTCTGATTTCTGATCCATCTCGGTAGTCGGTTAGGCGACTTATTGACCGCATATTTTGTTGGACGAGTACGTATGGCATTGCTCTTCCAAATGCCACTTAAGTTTGGCTGTAATTACGGCTTCAACCTCGCAAATTAGGAGGAAATTGATGACAAATAAAAAATAATAATTTCAAAAGCTGCCCAAAATAGTTGATAATCACTTTCTTCATATTAAGAGTTGTTTACACTCGATGTAAATTTACGTGAATATATTCTAAAAATGGAGAGTGAAGATAGAAAGTAAATATTTTTCTTTTGAATACAGCCTCATCTCAATCAGGCTGAAATTAAACAGTGTTATTATTTGTGGGTCACCTACAATCCAGTCTTAGGAAAGGGATTTCATCCGATACGTCAGTTCAACACCGATCCACTATATTAAAAGACAAAAAAAGAAAAAGAAAAGAGATGACCTTTATTACAAACGTTCAGTTCTCTTCTTTACAAAATGATTATATATGCTATCTTAAATTTAGGCCAGTGATCCTCCCACGGACATTTTGTGTATTTAGACACGAGTTTTACCGTGATGTCGAATTTGCCCTCCACTTGCTGTACCGAAGAAAAAAAATACTAGAAATTCATAAACAGTGCAAATCGACTCACCAAAATTCATAAAAAGTAAAAATCGGCTCGTCGAAATTCACATGAACAGTAAAAATCAGCCTATCAAAATTTTAGTGTTCATGCGAAGGGCAAAATTGAAAATATACTAAAATTCGTGTTGCTAAACACAAAATGTCCGTGAGAGGATTGCTGACCTAAATTCATCCCTAAAATATATACTTCATGTGCCTTTTGCATTGCATGAGAGGAAACCCAAGATCATATCTTTCATCACTGAGAACTTGCTCTTGAATTTTATCTTGGCCTACCAGCAGGATCGCATTGTGGGCATGTGGAATTTGGTTGAGGTTCATGTTCAGGTAGAGGTGATAACTCCTATATTCGTGCTTTAACCTTATCCACCTGGTGGAATGTCTGGAAAACAAAACTTAACTATGACTTCAACGAGGCTTTTCCTGACACAAATGCTATCATTCATAAGATAAGTGAAGATACAAGGAAATGGGCTTTTCCGAAATTCTAATCAATGGATTCCCCTTCACTAGGGATGACTAAAATTGAATTTTGATGGAGCTACCCTAGGTAATGATGCTCCTGGTGAATTTGGAGGAACTCTGCGAGACTCTGATGGGATTGGTCCTGTTAGCCTATAATGGTCATTGCTCTATTATGATCCTTTTCATGCTGAGGTTCTGACATTATATCATGGGTTAAAAATAATAAGCTAACACCACATCCCGAGATTGATCATTGAGGGCTCCGTAGAAAAATCCATCTATGATGCTGTTAGGACCCGCTCAAAAGGCCAGCAGGTAGTAGGTACAGGAACTCAATTTTATAAGTCTCTAAGTCTCTTCTTTCACGAAAAAAGCTTTATAGTGGATAGAACGTTGTCGATAATTCCGTTCGACTAGCAGATCTCCAAAATCTATATGCGTTGGTTTGGAGACATGGTTGTGAAGTCCAAAAGAGTATCTTTTTAGGTAGAATGATTCAAGTCTTTTATAAGTTTCTAAATATCTCCTTTCAGAACTAATATGGGTCTCTCTTGCTATCTCAACATATGGAACCATTTAGACTTGTTCCAAGACATTTTCATGATGTTAGGAAAGTTGCTTAGTGTTCAGATCAAACACTGTCATTCGGCCTGGTGCATGATCTTTCTATTTGGAAAGATCCTGCTTTGCAATTTGCAAATATGGGAAGGATTGATTCCAGAGGAAATTAAATTGTTAGTAGCCACTGAAAGTTTTCCAACTTCCGGCATGCTTCATTTCTATGAGGACCGTTACCCCATTCCTGTTTTCCAGACCTCTCAATCTGGTGATCAAGACATGGCAAAGAATTTTTCACACATGATCGTTGATTCCTATTATCCTCCCTCCCCATCTATGGATGTTATATCTTATGATGATCTTTCTCTTGATCCAACAAAACCTGTGGAAAATTCATTTTTTTTTCACAGGAAGAAGATGACTTCCTCCTCACTTAGATGATGAGTCTGTGTGATTCGCCACCTTTTTTACTCGGCCACTCCTCCTAGGCAGCCCTCTATCATCAAAGATGTGGCCGGCAACTCTACTCCTACAGCTATAATTAATAGGGCCGAAAGATTGGATTGGATTTTAATAAATCTAATTCAATTTGTATAAAAAATTATTGAGTTTGACTCCTGAATTGAGTTGATGGCCTGAATTGCTCAACCCTACCTAAATCGAGTTGTTGACTCGACCTAACCCAAGTTGTTGACTCAACTAATCCGACTTATTTTTAGCTCAAATTTGAGAAAAAAATAGTGTGTTTTATATTTGCTAAAACTCAGGTCGGATTGAGTCGAGTTGATTTTAAATTTATCAGCCCAGCTCAATACAAATTCTATGCGGGTTTTGTTCCCAATCCGACTTAACTCTAAATTTACAAATACATAACCGAGTCTATTGATTTCTCGAGTTGGGTCACCAAGGTCGAGTTAAAATCGAGCCCAAGTTTCAGTCCAAATAATGGAGGAGATGTTTAAGATTGCAAACAAACCATGAAGGAAAGGGAAAAATGTATCCTCAAGATACTACTAATTCCACTACGTCTCCATATGTTTTGTGTTGTAAATATTTAGTAATTTAGGTCTAAAAACTACTATAAGAACTACTCCTGTGTTACTATCTTTTGCTACCAAAATTCGGTTCAATTTATATAATAATTTTTATTGATTCTATATAGATTTATCTAATAAAATATAAAAATACTAAAACAACCTATAATTAATGAAGTACTAAAATGAAGTCATTATTACAGATAACTATGAAATCTTAAATAAAATTATCAAAATAAATATAATCATAAGTTATATAGCATATGTAAGTAATCACCACTAAAAATTATTAACACTCACTAACGTAAGTTTCAAGTACTAATGAATAATAGCTAATTTTTTATCTGAAGACCTAACTTATTTAGTGAAGTAATCTCTTGCACACATGTATGTGTAGTACAACCACACCTTGGCATAGGGTTCACAGAATGGGATGGTTATGAGTTCATTGAGAAAACCTTTTTTTTTTAATATGCGGCCTTATCAATCATCTTGATTGAATCAAGCAAACCACATTTTTTGAGATTTCAAATTTGATTAAATTTAAATTATTTTTTAATATTCAAACTTTGTATGTTTGAAAAGAATAACTTAGCTAACCTAGTTAAGGTAACTTTTTTAGACCTCATATTCAAACAAAAACTTTTTCAACGAATTCATTACCACCGTAATTGAAAGGCTCTATACTTAGATGTGCACCGTTGAATCTCCGTTATTTATTTAATGAAGTAAATAATTACTGCTTAACTCATTTGACCTGGCAAAATCAAATGCGCATTGTCCACTAGTGATTTAGCTTAGTTAGATCAGTATTCAAATTTGACCTTATCAAGTGATCTCACTGTTTTCCATACGTAAATTTAAAAATATATATAATCAAATTGAGTAGTTAGTCAAACATGAAGTCACATATAAAAAGTACTCCAAATTAAGAACAACTAAATAAAATTCTTCTCTCACCTGAAGTCTCAATTCAGCATCTTTTATTGTCATTCCTTACATTTTATGGCTTTAATGGGAAGTAAGAAGTGAAAAATTATTCTTGTGATCTTATGTTTAATTTTTTATTAAGTGTATGTTTATGTTGCTTTTTCTTTTCATATTCATTATTAATTTCAGAATGCTTTTTATATCAATATAAATGTTCACATCTCCTCCCTCAATTTACAATATATACTAAATAATAGAAAATCTTCTATCTAATAAAAATTCTAATAGAAAATAAAAATATATGCATATTAAATCTTATTCCAAATAAAGATAAAGTTGTAAATAATTTTCTGTGGAGACTAAATGCGTACAAGATGAAAGCTCAGAATTTCCATGAGATATCTCATGAATGAGTCAACTTTTCTTCTGTCTCCCATCATATCAAACTCACCTTCCATGATTTTCATTGTTGATAATCACTTTCTAAATCTTCCATTATTATTATTATTATTACTATTTCTCTTGGCATTGTCAATCTTTGCTTTATCCATGATTTGATACACAGAACTCATAGAAAAGTTTTTTATTGTAAATTATTTCACAAAAAAAAATTGATGTGAACTCTTAAATATAATCTTTAAATGAATGAAAAGTTATTAAATTTTATTTTTTAAATTTATATAATAAATCAATTTACAACAATAATTCTTTCAAAACCCACCCATTTGTCTGCTTTTCTTTCCCAAATCAGTAAAGTCAAATCGTTTTCATTGCTTTACTTCTTCCTTTCTATTTTATATATATTCAGTAATTATTTTCTTTTTTATAGAAGAAGGAACCAAAAACATCAGACGAATGTCTCTCGCACACCCTCGCACGTATGAAAAGAAAGAAAGAGAGAATCTATCATCTCTCTCTCTCTCAATAAACAAAGCGCACTCCTCGTGAGCTCTCTCCGAGTCTCTGCCCTTCCAGCACCCAGATACGCGTTGATAGAGAGAGTGAAGAAAAGCCCAAGTGCCCAATCAACGTTTCTCTGTCAGCAGAAGAAGAAGAAGGAGAGAGAGAGTAGAGAGAGAGAGAGAGATAGGGATTTGAATGGCGACAGGAGGGGGAGGAGGAGGAGGGAGAATGCCGACATGGAAGGAGAGAGAGAACAACAAGAGGAGAGAGAGGAGAAGGAGGGCAATAGCAGCGAAGATCTACACCGGTTTGAGGGCTCAGGGCAATTACAAGCTACCAAAACACTGCGACAACAACGAGGTTCTCAAAGCCCTCTGTGCTGAAGCCGGTTGGGTTGTAGAAGACGACGGTACCACATATAGAAAGGTTTTCTCCTTTCCTATTCCCCCCCTAACCTCCTACTTCTTCTTCCTACTTATTTCCTGCTTTTTTATTTCCATTATTACAAGTTATTATCATTGTTGTTATTATTATTTGATTTCTTTAGTCAAATACATGAAATGAATTTTTTTTTTTTTTTAAAAAAAGACATAATCACCTGAGATAGCAGAAAACATGATCATTGAAAGTTGAATGAAAGTTCAAAATGAAAAGCTCAACTTAGATAATTGGGACAAATAGCTCAATCATAAGGCTTTTCCCCCTTTCTCATATGATCAGATTTTATTGATTATCATCATCATTCTCTAAGCTATTTATCCCATCTAAGTCATTTTATTGATCAGATTTGATTGATATTCTTACATATTGGTTCCTTTTGTGATTCCACGTGTTTTGTTCCATAGATGGGTTCATATTTTTGCCGATACAAATTGGTTTGTTTAGATCTCCCTCTTATTTATGGAAATTAGGGCTATTTTCTTCTTCCTTTTTCTGAGTTTGGTTTTTTTCTCTCCTGCTGATTGTATTGTGATATTCTATTCCTGGTTATGGAAATAAAAGGTTCCTCTATGATCATGCATTTCTTGTTTTTTTTTTTCTTTTCTGTTTTGTCTTTCCCTTTTGTTGCCTCTCCTTCTCCCTGTTTGATTAGAAATGAAAGAAATGTAGGCCTTTTCTGCCTTTATGGTGTTTTGGAAATTTTGTTTCCTCCAATCGTTAAAACACAGCTCCTTCCCCCTTTAACTGGATTTTGGTGTTTTTGCTTTTGATTTTTTTTTTAAACATTTCTTGTGTTTTTATTAGTTCATGATTTTGTTTGGGTTATCTGTTTTTGCGAGATATTTTTTCTTTCTATCTCTTAAATGATCTTTCTGATGTGTTTAAAGCTCTCTCTTTCTCTCTTCCAAGAGTAGATTTCTTCCTTTCCTTGCCCACAATTTTTTTTCCTGCCATATTTCCCCCATTTGCCTTGCTTGGAGTGTTCTCTGCACTCTCTACAGACACAAATGAGAACTCCCACATTCAATCTTAGGCTCCTAATTGCATTTTCCTTTAATGGGTCAGGAAAAATCCTGTCCCAATTGTCCTGATCTAGATTCTCAAACAAGAAATGGTTATTAATCTCTTAGAAAAGAGAGTCTTTCCTTGTCTGAGGTCTGGTCTGGACAACAATGGGTACTGCTGCTCTATTCATGTCAGTCATTTATCATCCTAACACCCAAGTCCCGATTTCATTACTTTAACAGGTAATTCATTTTTCTTCTTACAGGGACTCAGACCACCCCCATCTGAAGTTGCAGGCACATCAGCAAACATAACCCCATGCTCATCCCACCAACCAAGTCCTCAATCTTCAGCCTTCCCCAGTCCAGTCCCATCTTACCATGCCAGCCCCTCATCGTCTTCCTTTCCCAGCCCATCCCGTTTTGATGCCAGTGCTTCTTCATACCTTCTCCCCTTCCTTCATAACCTTGCAGCTATTCCCTCATCCCTCCCCCCTCTTCGAATCTCCAACAGTGCCCCTGTAACACCCCCTCTATCCTCCCCAACGTCCAGAAGTCCCAAACTAAAAGCCCATTGGGAATTGCTCTCCAATGGCTCCATTACCAACTTCCACCACCCTCTCTTTGCCACATCTGCACCCTCTAGCCCCACCCGCCGCCGCAACCTCACCCCTTCCATCATACCTGAATGCGATGAGTCTGATGCCTCCACCACCGACTCAGGAAGATGGGTCAGCTTCCAGATGGCTGCTCCTGCTGGGGCCACTCCATCATCGCCTACCTTTAATCTTGTCAAGCCTGTAATGCAACAAAATTATCCATCTGGTGCAGCATTGCCAGGGGGAATCAATTTGAGACCAACATCAGAGAGGGTTCAGGGTTCAGAATTTGAATTTGAGAGTGGTAATGTGAAGCCCTGGGAGGGAGAAAGGATCCATGACGATCTCAGTGTGGAAGATTTGGAGCTGACACTAGGCAGCGGGAAGAACCAGTGTTAGCTTAGATCGTCTAGAATTATGGAGAAAGGAGAAATGACAAGAGAAGAAGAGCTACAATGGAGCACTTCTCCAAGGTCCTTGCTCAAATGAGGGTAGACACCATTACAGATAAACATTTCTCAGCCTCCTGTTCATTGCCATTTCCCTGGTTTTACTAGTTTCCTTCTGTGCCCTATTGTTTTTACCTGTGGGAATTGCTATTGATGTTTGTAAATGATCCTCCCATGAAGGGTGTGGTAAGTGTTCCTTTTTTTCCCCTCTTTTTTTTTTTTGAATTTTTTCTTAATTCCCTTAGGCAATTTTTTTCCTGTCATTTAACTGTTACATCGAACCATCATTGGGTATGGATCTTGGGATGTTTTCATCAGCTTCAAGTGTAGAAATCAATATTATTGTTAGTTTGGATTTCATGGTTTCTCTCTTTGTGCAGACAAGATTGAAAATGCTTGTGGGTTTTTGTGTTTGCAAATGCATCGGTTCATGTTATCCTTGATGGAAACAGCTCACATGGAGAGAGAAACTTTTTGTATTTGTTTATGGTTTCAATGTCCTGCTCCTTTGAACAACTGAGATCTTTGGCTGTTGAGAATGATGCAGTCTATTTGGATCAGAAAAAACATATTATATTCTAGGCAATTTTGTTGCCTATCAATATCAAGGCAAAAATAAACCAGGTTCAAGGTGGCTGAAAGTGGGGGGGGGGTGGGGGGGGTTGAGACTTTGAGTGATTTAGGAATCACTATTGAAATAAAAAAAAATCGGAGAATTTTGACCAGACAATTTGTCTGCAATAGTTTTTCACCAAATTTGTGAATATAGATAAAATAAATGGTCACTCCACCCTAATTCTCTAGAGAGTTATTTGGCGTGGGGCTAGAGAGGTTTGCACATGCCCGTAAAAAAAAGTACTTTTGGGTAAGAGTACTCTACTGGATCTCCATTACTGCAAAAAATCAAATTTTGTACATTGAAAAATCCGAGGGTATTTTACACTTTAAAGATTTTGAACTCATTTTGCATAGTTTAAATGACCAAAATACCCCTTAAGTATATGTGGGTGAGATAATCTAATTGATTGCATCAGGAATTTAGAGATGCCAACCCAAAACGAGTTTGATTGAAACCTTTCCTCATTGCCCTTTTTCATTTGATTTTTATTTTTTTATGAGTATGTGGTTTAACTTTACAGCCATTAGTATCACTTGGTGTCTTCAAGCACAAGACAATTAGGCACTTTGTGGAATATGTGGCCTCGGTAAGAAGAAAGTCAGAGACCAGAAAAAAGTTTACAAGAGATGGAGAAGGCTGTTTGAAATCAGAGATGCTGATGGATTGACTATATTGGCATTGCTCTAATATGAGATTTTTAAAGCTAGATTTAATATCGAAACTGTCTTCTAAATGGGTCTTCGACCTCAAATGGTTAGGTATGATATATAGAGAATTATATTGGTAAGAGGTGTATGAAGTTTCAATCTTATCTCATCTTCCTATCCCTCAAATTCAAACCTTTAAAAACAAAAAACCAAAGGCTTATAAACTAAAATTTTGAAGGTTAAGATAAAATGGCTAAGATCATCATTGGATAATGAAAATTTTCAATTTTCATACTTTATATTCATATAGTTACTTATTCAGGTAACCATACTTTGCAGGGTCCATAATTCATTTAGTAGAAAGTCAAAGAGAATTTCATTAAAAGGTCCCGCTAGCCTAAATTTGCTAGAATGTATGGGTCTAATTTGACTCTCGTGGACGGCACCGTTGCTTTCGTATGATTGGAACTGGCGGTCACCTTCTATGTGATGTCCCCATTGGCATCGACCATGCGGCCCAATCCAAAATTTCAATGAAATTTTTCCCCAATTATCTCTTGGGCAATATTAATTCTTGAATGACCAAATGGGACTACTAAATATATATATATATGGCGACTGATGCGATTGATGATTCAGTTGTATTATCGTGGGTGGTATCAACCATATTCAATTTTATTTTATTTTAAAAAGAAAAATCGTTACAATATTTTTTGAGTTGAATCTTGCATAAAGTATAAATTTATTTTGAAGCAATTTTTTCAAGTGTGAAAAGTATTTGTCAATTTTAAACTTTTTCCTTTTAAAAATTGACCATTTTTTAGTTTTTTCATAAATGTTTTTTTTATTTATTTTTTGTTCTAAGATAATTTCAAGTTTGGGGTTTTCTGTGAAAATAATTTAATAAAATAATATTTAGTGTTTATGGAATTAAATGGAGATGTCTTAATGTGATTGATACAGTTTGCTAAGGTGTTGAAAAATTAATGAAAGTTCGATTTTCTAAGATAATTTTCATTTTTTAGAGTTTCTTGTGAAAAGAATTAATAAAATAATATACAAATGCTTCTGGAATGAAAAGAAGAGCCTTTAATGTAATTGTTTTTTATTTTCCAATATTCCAACATTGTTAGGAAGATTTATTTATGAAAAAAAATTATGATTTATAATAAAAGATACATATCATTATGGGATACAAGAGAAAATGAATTTCATATTAGGTGTTTCCTGATATGCATTATCTATTTTTTAAAATTTCAAGACATACTTTATTCTATTAAAATTTTGACTCTCAATGGTCTAATACTACAAAAAAATGACCCATTTTTAATAAAAATATGCTCACACTGGATTATCTATTTTTTATATTTTTTTGTTTTTTAAATTAAAAAATAGAAGAGAAACATATTAATTATATGACTTTATTCGCGGATACATATTGGTGAGCATTATTTTAATTCCGTATCCCTAGTGTGCAAGTGGTCATCCCATTCCTTTATTCTTTGCCAAGTGATCATCCCTTGATTTCAACTATTTAGGGTTGGAACTCGCATCGTTGATAATTAGGGATTTAAAAATTCAAAATTCTCTCTATCTAGGCTGAGTTTAATACATTAATTTTTAAAATTTCAAATTGCTCTGAGTTAGCGACAAAATGCAGAAAAAGTAAATTATGACTGGTTCGCACATTTAGATCTCTCTCTATATCACATCTTCAATAGATTTGCCCAAGGATGTGAACCTAAATTAGGGAAAGGAAATTGACAGAGTCTCGTGTTTGAGCAGGGTGTTCTTCACCTTGAGACTAATTCGAGTTTAAATCTATTTTTATCTTATTAAATGAATTAAGTCGATTCAAGTCTATTTCAAATTTACATTAAATTGAATTTATCCATTTACTTAGCTAGATTTTTCTATCGAGTTATATATTAAGAATGTTCCTTAAATGGATATAAACTTCGTATATGATTTTCTAGTTGTTTGACAACTATACTACTTTTCTATTACAATTATTTTCTATTGTTTCATACAAACATTTTCTATGAACAATGATTTTCGAATTCCTAAATAGAGGGGTTCAAAAATAATTTTTATGACTAGTGGATCCAACTCAAACACGAACTGGCTTGATTCATGACCCGTGACCTATTAACATATTCCATAATCGAATCGACTCAATCTACATTATCCAATCCAAAGCCCAACCAAGCTAACTCGTCTTATGGTTAACTTCACCAAACCTATAAACCAATCTACAACTTAAATACCCAGTTAATGGTCCAATCTAACTAAACATAGTATCTATAATATATTACTCGACTCATGACCAAATCTAACATATATCCCATGCTTATTTTGCCCAGTCAATGAACCAACCTAATTCGATCTAGCTAATGAATTTCTAGATTAAACTGACACAAGCCAAACTAAGATCTAAACTAATTGTACTCATTATATAATATTATTATTTTAAAAGTAAAATATACATTGAATCAATTAAATAATGTATGTAATTATTATCGTTGTTATTATTTTGATTATTATCAGCATCACCAACATCATCTAAAATTAGATACAATCGTGTTATAACCTGCAGCTCTTCCACCTAAAAATAGAAAAAGTTCATTTATAAATAATTATGAAAACATTTTATTACACTAAATTAAAGAAATTAATATCAATGGAAAATAAACTCTGATAGATTTCTATTTTTATAGAAAAATAGAAATCTAATCAAAGAAATCAATTTTCATAAAAAATAGTTGTGCATAAAGATGCCATTAGGGTTGTCTCTTGATTGTGCTATCATATGTTCTCTGGTCCGAATCTGAAACGGGGGGGCTGATTGCCAATCGTAGCATGTCTTGTTTCCGCCCACAAGACTAGGACTTGAAAGCCCAACAAGTTTAGTGATAAGGATTTGATGCAAATAACAAAAATATCGAATTTTCATGACCGTATGAAGTGTGTGAATTAACCAGGACAGCAGCACCAAACTCTTCACCCCTTTATTAAACAGCATATGACCACTTAAGGGGGCAGAAGTGCCCTTCATGTCAAATGTATATCAATAGACCATCTGCTAAAAAAAAAAAAATTGTAGATGACACCAAGGCCTGGAGTTTGATGTTTATAGAAAGCAAGATTTTAACAGCAGCACTCTAGTAATCAGAGGAGGAAATTAACGAGTCATCTCAAACCAGTACGATATGCAGAGACATAACTGGAGCTTAAAATTGGGTGCTTGAAATAATACCTACGCAGTTATAGCTTCAGTGACTCTTCTTAGCCACGCCATTTCATGCTCATCTAAGTATGGTGCCAAGACCTCCCTACAAGTTGAATGGTATGAATTCACCCATTGTATCTCCTCAGGTGTTAACAAGGTAAGGTCCATCAGCTTTTTCTGGTACGGTGCCTGCATGGATGAACAACTCATTAGCATAAACGCATGTTATGAAGGCTTAAAGCAAACCCATCAAAGGACACCTTCTACACAGAAAAATCAATAGAGTTCTTTAAACTAGGAAATATAAATTCAGTTTCATAGCGTAAAGGAGTCATTCTGATGTTTGCAGGGTGGCGCATCAGACTGAAGAAACATCTCCCACCTTCAGTGCCATGTTCCATCAGTTAAATGGTAGACTTTTTATCAAATAAAGAAGGATAAACTCTCAAATCAACAGAGGAAGACCATCAAAGCAGACTTGCAGAAATGACAGTATTGAATGATAAAGTATACTTTAGAAATGGCATGGGATCACTTGATATGTACTTTTTATTTTTCAATCTTATCATTAACTTCATGGACCTATTTAAATGCCACTGATGCAAGCAAGGTTTAAGTGTCAAGCCTACATTTGCATATGTAGGATCAGCTCATTTCAAAATGGTTATTCAAATTCCTAAACATGAAGAGAAGAGAAAAAAAGTTTTCATGTAAATATATTTAATACAGTGAATTTTACTTTTCCACTTTTTCTTATTTAGTGTTGTGTGTGGAGACACAAAACCTACTTCCCTTCTGTCTGCCTTCCCAATCTTCATTGGTTTACATTTTTTTTTTTTTGAAGTCCAAGGTATCCCAGGCCCCTTTGAGCACCTGACTAAGTCTTTAGGACATGTGCAAACCTCTCTATCAACACACACCGGGTAAAACTAAGGGGAATGGCCCTTATATATTGAGAGTGAGACTTGAACCCAAAACCTCCCACAGCTTATTGGGGTGTTCTTAACCGTCAAGTCAACCCTCACGGGTTCATTGGTTTACATTCTTTTGCTGGTCCTGAATTCTAGAAACACATAAGGGCTGGGGGTTCTTAACCGTCATGGTTATTGGGGTTCTTAACCGTCTAGGTGTTGCTTTTCTACTTCCTGTGAAAATTTCCATTACATAATTCATAAAACACAGAACTCTTAACCTATCTCTGTTGTTCAGTTAGTAAGACCAAGCATCACACACCAAGGGCTGGGGTTTTGAGGATTCGTAAACCCACCCAAGCCCAAAAATGCAAAACCTTTTTCACCTATCTTTTGGAAAAATTGGAAATGAAGCCATTGAATTGTGACCAAATAAGCTATTCTGAATTTCTTATATCAATTGAAAAGATGTAAAATTTAGAGAGAAGACAAAGAATCTTTTGTTCAGTTAGTAAGACCAAGCATCACACACCAAGGGCTGGGGTTTTGAGGATTGGTAAACCCACCCAAGCCCAAAAATGCAAAACCTTTTTCACCTATCTTTTGGAAAAATTGGAAATGAAGCCATTGAATTGTGACCATATAAGCTATTCTGAATTTCTTATATCAATTGAAAAGATGTAAAATTTAGAGAGAAGACAAAGAATCTTTACAGACTTTTATCAACCTAGAGGCCTATCTATCTAAGGAAACTAATATGGATAACTTTGAAAAAAAATTGCATCCCAACGAATTTGTTGAGATTACTCAAGATAAATATGATGGTGCAATCACTTCTGTTAGAATTGTTTGTGATGAGCTAGTGGAGTTCTCCAATGGAGTAGGACTCCAACAAGGATTTACATTAAGCTGGTACCTATTTACGCTAATCATGGATAATTTAATATCAAGAATCCAAGATGAAGTGCCATTGTGTATGTTTTTTATAAATGATATAGTATTAATTAGTGAGACGAAACAATAACTCAATACAGGGCTAGAATCATAGAGGAGAACGCTAAAGTCGGATGGTTATGAAAATTAGTAGAACTAAAAGAGAATACATGGAGTGTAACTTTAGTGGTTTAGATGATAGTGAGAACAACCAATAAAAATTAGAAATGACTTAGTTGGATATCATGGTTTAGATATTTAAGATCTATGGTAGAATTTAAGGGAGGTTTTGATTTAGATAAAACTAATAGGATAGGAGTGGGGTGGGTAAAATGTAGACAAGTCAGTAGAGTTTGTGCGATAAAAGACTCCCCCTTTGCCTAAAAGGAAAATTTTATGAAACAGTTATTAGATCTACAACGGTCTATGGAGCAGAGTGTTGGGTAATGAAGAAAAGACAAACATATAAAGTTAGGACTGCAGAGATATGTATGCTACACTAATTAGTGGATTGACCCTAAAGGATAGAGTTAAAAATGAACTCATTATGAATACTCCCTCCGACCTAAAATACTTTTCCCATTTCTGAATTTTTTATTTCTTAAGGGTCGTTTTTATAAAATATATTTTTTTTTAATGTTGGTATATTATTATTTGGGTAAGTCAAAGTTTATAAAAGAAGATCGTCTTCTCATCAAGTTAGAATGCAATTTGGAGCAGAAAATAAACGAATCAAACAAGTAATTTGGGACAATTCCAAAATGCATATCGGACAAGTATTTTAGGGACAGAGGGAGTATAATTTAAGAATAGCCTCAATAGATGACAAATTTAGAGAAACTTGTATGAGGTGGTTTACTAGAAGACCATGACATAAATCCAATGCATAGAGCTGAGAGGCTACAGATCGGGGGGGCTGTCGCACTAGAAAGAGATGTTGACCACGGAAAACTTGGAGGGAAGAGATGAAGGATATGTCGGAATGTATTCTGACTGATAGTATAGTTTATGATAGGGTCAATTGGAGAAGAAAAACTCATAAAGACAAACCTAAATAGATGGGATTTTGGTTTATGATGATGATGAAGATTAATTGAAAAGAGGTGAAAATTGTAAAAGAATTTTTTTCCTTGGAAGATGCAAGAATTTGTTGATATTTCCAGTTGAATCCTTTTGTTCCTGAATGCTCCATGTGAATAAATAGCTATTTGTCTGCATAGAAATGTTTATTTTAAGTGACAAAAGCAACCTATGTTTCAATAGGGAGTTCTAAGAACTAAAAAATTGATGCAAGGATTTAACTGTTTCAAAATATAAAAACATATAATGATATTGCTAAAAATTGTAATGGTGTTTACTGGATTTAGTGATGGAATTTACAACACCTGCATCAAGAACCTCAAAAGCCACCCTTAAGTAAATGTAGTTTATCCACTCTATAGATCATAGTATGTACACATGCTCATGAATGAAAGAGGGATCAATAGCTGTTATACCATGTACACAACAGAAATGCACTATAATTTATGTAAAACTTACCCATGTTATATGCTCAAAGGATAAATACCCTTTGTCTCCAAAATTAAATTTTGTGTCAGCCTCCTTGACTATAAGCACATTCTCCAATCTGATACCAAAGTTCCCATCTTCATAATAGCCAGGTTCTGAAAAGTAATCCAAAGCTAGAATGATCAACACAGACAAAGTTGATATTTTATAAGGCTTCACATGGAAATAGCATATCAGAGTATAAATAGCATTACTGGAACTTTCAAACAGTAGGAAAGAACTTTGTTTTAGTACAATATTGTATTGAAGATCATTATTATACAACCCAAAAGCAGCACGAGGCAAATCTTAGCCTCCATATGCAAGAAGCAACTTAAATGCAAGGGAGCAGAGAAGTTGTAGAAATGTTATACCATAGATCAAATAAGTTGTAAATAAAGTGAATCCCTTATGCTATCTTCCTAATGTAACTATAGTTAGGAGGACCAAACTTCTCCAACATTCTTCTCGTATCATATTTTTAGGTCTCCATCAAATGAATATATTGTCCATTAATTTATTAAATAATTGAACTTTTTAAAAAAAGTAATTACATAATTGACCGATTTTTAATCTAGTGTGATGGGTCCTTGCAAAGTCACTTCAATTAAGGATGGGACTTAAACAAAATCATCTCAATCCAGTTATAGAAGCCCATTTTTAAGCTTTCCATATTTCATGAATTCAAATTATTTTTTCTTCTCTAGATTTTGTCATCCTATGAGGATCCCAACCTTGCTCCATACGATGGATCCTTACTACTCATGTTTTTTGGGCTCCCTAAATGATAATTACTTTAAATTATTTTTAAATCCTAACAATTTGCGTCCTACATGATGGTTTCACTCTATTTGATTGCTTATTGAAAAATCTTAACATGAATATGGAAACCCCTCAATCCCATAAAAATCACACAATCTAATCTTAGAGCCATTTTTTAAGCTCTCACAATTTTGATGATTTTAAATTATTTTTTGAATATCTAATATTCTTAGACACTTATTCCTTTTCTTTCAGTATTTAAAATATAGCCAATATTTACACTTTGGATGGTAGACACTTTCGTCCAACATTACGTTATTACGTTATAGATATACACATATAAACTATAATCTAAATATATGTGAAATTTAACAAAGCCATGCTTTGGTATCATTTTTTTATTCTTTATACTTTTATGTGTATAAATTATAGTGTCTGATTTAATTTTAATATATCATTCAATTCAATGAAATAGGTGTGATCTCTCTTGATGTTACTATCTTACAGCCATATTAGTTTGGCTTGATTTACCTATTTGATTGCCTGGTAAATTCAATGTTGCATGAATAAAGATTGTGTTTAGCCTGATGTGACATTTGTTTCTCACCTTCTATGAAAAATGTAGATTGTATTATAGTTGTGAGGTTTACAATATTCTAAATAATTATGTATGCAAAAGACACTCTTGGGACCATATCATTTAGCCCCATGCTTGACTATTTTATATTTCTAAAAGAATTTTAAAAACTCTCAAGTCCATTCACCTATTTTCATTTTATTCAAATTAAACTGATTTTCTTCATTCATTATTTTAACTCGCACAAAAATCACTTTCTTAAATGTAGAAACAGGATTTTAGTACACTGAAAAATGCATTAGTTTGAATATTTTTATTGGTAAATTTATAATTATTTGGTATTATTTTTTTATATTATATTATATAGTTATCATTTCTACTTTTATTTTTAAATTAATTGGTTTTCAGTTTTTTAATTGAAGCAAGGTTCTCTCTCTCTCTCTCTCTCTCTCTCTCTCTCTCTTAATCTTCCACTTTTTAATAAAATTTCATGGAAGTCCCTCTGAATGTGGCAATATTCAAGGGTTTTCAAAGAGGCGGTTGCCTTTTTATAAAAAAAAACCTATTAAAATTAAGATAATATAAATAGTTTTCTACAATATGTGGTAATGTATTTATTGTTTACCATTTTTAACTTTATTTACCCTACAGTAGCCATGGAATATGTCTAGACTAGAAACATAAAAGAAAACTGCATTAATCTTTTGCCATGATATACAGAAACTTGCCTTCTACCATGTGAAGAAAACATTAACTTCCTCAGCCACAAAGCAATGGTAGAAAACTTTGAAAGTATAGTACTAACCATCTGTAACTGTCATTGAAGGTTGCAATCCTACATTTCGTGCATGAGGTCTGAAACTGATTAAATGCGGCCCTGCTCATGTAAATCCATGTAAGATAAAACGGAAAACATCAATGGGAAAGAATGAGAATTATGACAGCATAGAACATGAAAAACAACCAGGCTAAAAGATCCAGAAGTTGACAAGTTAAATATCTACAGACCTTCATGAACATTCAGGTAAGAGCCAATCCCATGACCAGTACCATGTCGATAGTCAAGACCGTCCTTCCACAAAGGAATTCGAGCAAGAATGTCAAGAGCATGTCCTGTAACAAGTAGATACTGTGAATTTCATTAGATACCACCATTTGTTAACACAGTTGAACACCTTTTACCCTGAGATCTTAGATATGAACATAGTAAAGCATATATAGAGCTAGCAAAGAAAAAGTGAATGCCACAGATTCACCAATACCAGTTGTTCCGTTAGGAAATCTGGCACTATCCAATGCAATGTGGCCTTTGAGGACCTAGAAATGACAGTAAACAAGTAAGGATTAGCACTCCAGATTGAAGACTTGTTACCAAAATATCCAAAAAAACATAACATGTTGCATGAGAAATGATTAATAATAAGACAATTATTTTATGGAAAGTGAAATTTATTTCCAAAAGGTAGAATGCGCCTCTCCAGAAAAATAGATTCCATTGCATATTATTCACAAGTAGCAAAACTTTTACTTTCCAAGAAGTGGTGTGGTGTGAATCCCACAAATACAAAAACAGTCAATATTTGAATTAGCATCAGTAAATGCATAATTATCAACGCAAAGGGTCTCATCCATAACATCATTCAGTATAAATAAATTTGATTCATGAGATGACATCAACATTGAATTCAGGCATCAAGACCAAAGAAACAAACAACAATAAGTCCTAAACTATTGATTGTAAGAGAGACCACGTACAGCAGTATAGCATGCTTTCTCATGTGCAGAAGGCTTGCCAAAATGAACAGTTCGTGTAATATCCGTGGTTCCATCTTGATACTTCAAAACCACAAAAACTTTAGTGTTAGTAAAAGGAATAGAAAGGTACAAATTGAATTGCAAACACAGCCAGCAAAATAAAGTATAAGGCTTGAAATGACCAACTAGAATAAGAACTATTTAAGAATGTAAGCAGACCTGTGCCCCAGAGTCAAACAAGTAGATGCTATCTGCATCAAGTTCTGAACATGTTTTTGAATCTGGTGCATAATGGATAATCGCTGCATTTGGACCCACTGATGAAATAGTCGGAAAACTCAATCCTTTAAAATGCTGTAGAACCAAACCAACGAGCAAATAAAAATATAGAAACAATGTCAACATGAGAAAAAAGGGTGACTTTCTTCATTAGAACATCATGGTTGAGAAACAATATGAGAAAGAAAAAAAAACATAAGCATTTTCTTTTTATTTTTGAACTGGGAGAAATTAAATCAAAGTTTCTCTTCTTGCTTCCAGCAAAAGATATGTTACCTGAAAAGGTCTCAAATTAAATGTCTCCATTTAAGCACACGTTAGTTAGAATTGTTCTGCTTTCCTCATGCAATTGGCAAGCATGTTCTTAACCAATGCTTTCATTTGCAAGGTTATATCCTATTTTAAATTTTTATTATCCTATCATTCAGATTGCAACTAACGTTTAAGTATCTATGTGTATATTACAAAATACTGTAATATAAACACACAAATTAGGCCAAATAGTGAACTTTTCATAGCCCATGTAGCTTTTGCATGTTATATTTAAATATGTGGGTTGCCCATTTAAGTCACCAAGTCTCATGTAATTATGCTGGACCAGAAGTGACTCAAGCCCACACTACTCACAAGATACTCTCTTGGGGGTTGAGAGGGTCATGAGAATCATATGAAGCTTTTAAAGTTGCCAATAATGGAGAGGTACTTGACTTTTACTCAAGTATTCAAGATTTCTTTATTTTGACAAATTTGTGCACATTATTTTCCCCATTCAAACTGATTCGGTAAAGAGTAAATGTGTTTCGACGGAGATGTTCCTATGTAGCAAATGCCGTGCCTCAATAGTTCTTGTATTGTGCTATCTATTTTTTGGTGGGAGATTGTATGCATTTCCAGTACTAGAGTGGAGATCTTTTTTTAGTATATGTTTTGTTGTTCTACTTTTTAGCAATAGATTCCTCTTCCATTAAAAAGAAGATTAAAAGAAAAATGACAAGCATGATTGTCTCTTTGACACGATAAAAGGCATTAAGTCATACAACAATGGTCTAAAACACCATTATTTGAATATCTGATGCTGGGAATTGAAACTTTAGACTAAAATTATTTCCGAAGGTAAAAAAGCAAACTGAAATTATCAAGAAGTTAACACAGAGAGGGTTGGCCTGACGGTCAAGAAGCTCCCCTCATGAAGGGAGGTCTTGAGTTCGATTTATACTCAAACCCCTCAGGCCACTCCCCATGGGGTTCCTCATCGCTTGAACCCGGTATGTGCGTGTAGAGAGGTGTGCACATGCCCCAAATGATTAGTTAGGTAAAGTCCTATGTGGGTGAGATGCCTGGACACCTTCAGCCATCAAAAAAAAAAAATTATCAAGAAGTCAACAGTGTAGCTTTATGTTTTTAACTATCACATAGTCCCCATTTCAAAAAGAAAAAAACTATCACATAGTCCATTTTCAGAAATCATGAGGATGTAGTTCAGATTTTATGTTTAGACGTCAAGTGTTATGAACAAGGAGATACCTCCTGCTTTGCACGGAAACCTTCCAACTTATCACTTGCAGATACCTCTGTTAGTTTCATGGTTTCCCTGCCAAAATGTATAAAAACTGTGAATATATAGAATAAATATATCTGTGTGTGTGTGTTTGTGTAGGTGCTCAAGTTGTTATTTGAGCATCAGTGCCATGTGGGGCCCACAGTAGAGCCAATGGACTCCATCCCCCCTCACACCCATCTACCCTGTGAATAGCACACACCACCAATTTGACGCCAATCCAACTTCCACAACTTAATGATCTAACCCAATGAATTTTCATTGTTGGATAAAGTTGAATTTTTGGCCCTTAAAAACATTTTTTTGAAACATAAAACATGGTTTCACTTATCTGATTGAGATTAGTTTTTAAAGGTACCATATGAATTCCAAGAAATTTCAAACCACCATCCATGAGGGCCCAAGGTGAGCCCCAACTAGGAGTGCTCAAATTAAAAATTGAACACCAGTGCCTAGGTGATCTGTGCCCTATATAGTGTTTCTAGGGAAAGTATTAACACCAACCAACATAGTAAAACCTTGAAAATGAAGAAAAACAACAAAGAAAATATAATAAATGTACCTTTCTACATCTTTTAAAAAAAATGTACCTTTCTACTTGTATTTTATATGAACAAATTTTGTTGCATGGACTACACTAGCAATTTCAATTAAATGTTTTCATGGCAGAAATTAGGCTGTGAATTCCCAAATATAAATTTTCTGATGAAATCACCAAAAATCTCAAATCAAGGTCACTTTCATGGGAGATTGTGAGGATCTTGTAGCATGCCTTGAGCTTTCATAAACAGAGAGGTCCACAAAATTTCCACGCTTGAACAAAAATGTATATCTTGCCATGGAGAGTAAACTATAATAGATGGTTACTTTTCAAACCACATTCAGCAACTAATCTGGCTAATATTACAAGATTATTGGCATTTCCTAATGCAGCAAAAAATAATACGAAACTTAGACGAAAAGCCAAAATTCTGCAATTATAGAAACATATATATTTCAAAAACATGTCAGGAAGTATATGAGAAGACAGCTTACGAGCGCTTTCTCTTATTTGTTCCTTCTGTCTCCATAAAGTAACCTGAAGCCCCATATATCTCTTGCATCTGCAAAGTTGATTAGTTCAATCTCCACCATGACCAAAAGAAATAAAAAAGAAAGAAAATCAAAACAACAAATTCACAAGATCATATGATAAACAGTAACAAAAAGAACCTGTGATTCAATTTCAGTACATCGAATGAAATGGTTAAAAGGGGAAAAAAGATGCCTTGAAAAGGGCAAACACTACTGACTGGACTTTGTAGCATGTTCAAGACCTAAGCTAATTGTTTGATGGAATCTATATTACAAGTGCAAGAAACTGAAAGAAGAAGAATTTGGACAATCCAAATTAGTCAAGGAAAAGTAACTGAAGGGTCAAGGAAAAGCTCAATTATCTTTGGCTCTGTTGACAGCTCGTTCCAAAAAAGAGAGAGAAAAACTCCAGGGTAACTGCTGGGTTTGTACAATCAGAGTTAGCATTGGACTATGATCCATCTAAAGCAAGAGGCACAGGATTCTCGGATCATTGTAGATGTGCTACATATCAAGACAGCATCATTAACTCCTTTTTTTTGGGTGAGATTAAGACAGCATTACAATACATTAAGCAAATAAAACCTGTATGGACTGTATGTCACGCCAAATTGTTGACAGATGATACTAAGTACACACTAGGAAATGACCAGAAACCTAATCAACTTAGTATTGCTCACAGAAACAGTGAAGTTGAAATGCATAAGCATACATATGTACCCCATGCACAGAATAACAAGCAACCAATATTCACTGAACTGATATTCTGAATGGCAAGAAATCATGGAAAAGAATAATGAAGGTTCGCAGAGAGATGGAACTGATAGAGCTTTTATCACAATCCTGACAAGCAGGTTTTGGAACATTTGGGCATCAGAAGATACCTGATTATCAAGCCAGACAAGGTATTGCACAACTGCTGCACCGTCTCGAATGTGTGCCTTTCTTAAGCCCTCCAACTCAACAGCGTTCTGGTAGAATAGACAGTCCATGAGCAACAGTATGAAAAAGGAATATGCTAATATTAACAATACTCATATGAAAGCAAAAATATAAATACAGAAACTACAGATTGACAAAGCTCACATCTTTGAGCACTACTTGAAAGTTCGCATCACATAATTATTCTCATCTATTTTTTCTAAGAAGGTAATAGAATTACTTTTTTTAAGATAACATAATTACTGTTATTGTAAAAGATTACCACTTATTTCTTTATTTACTTATCTTTTGAAATCTTATTGCAACTTGGTGCACTCATAGGTGAGTATTATATGCTTAAGAAAATGAACACCAGAGAGAATTTGCAAGTTGCAAAATTAGAACCCTTAATCAACATTCACACCATATATTCACCTTGATAGCTTTTGCAAGGGCGAGAGGTGACTGCAGCAGAAGAACCTGATCAGAAGGTAACTTTGAATACAGAGCAAAGCAGCATGTAACAGGGTCAACCCAAATGAGATTATTCTTCTTTTCTTCATCCACAGGATTATTAGCTGTCAAATATCAAAGGAATCTCATTAGAGCTCAGTCACCTGCTTTCAAGAAAATTCATTTGAGTCGGGGAAAACATTAACTGACCAGATGCAAGCACGGCCACATCCGAGTCCACTACATCATAATCTCGAACCTCAATTCCATTCTCAGCCAAATGATGGTGAACCTGTAGGAGTAACATTCATTCAGGGTAGAAAAGTCTTATTCAACCTAATATTGCCACCATCCTTGCACTAGCTACATATACATCATAAAAAGATGCAGACATATACATTAGCACAAAAACACATGAATAGACATGTACATCAAATCCACACATACATGCAGATCAACACAAACACGTACTTAGCCTGCTTCACACAAGTGCCAAAAGGTAAATAATGAGAAACAAACAAGTCCAGATGTCATCCACAATGATGTCCATAGAAATGCACAAAGAGATAGTAAGACATTTTTTCTGTCCTTTTTTTAAAGTATATATCTCACACACGCATGCTATTGAAGAACAAAATTCTTTAAAAAATGCAGACTGAGCAGGCAACATAAGCATAGCCATGCACAAAATTCTTTCAGTAAGGCAGATGCTTCCATATAAAAACAGCATATGTTGACAGACACAAGAAGCATATACATAGATACTGAAGAACAACTGAACAAATCATCTCATTGAGTAAGATGTAGCAAACCCAACCCAGCCCACCTGACAGAGAGAGAGAGTAAACAATTGAATAATCACCACAACAAAAATAACAATAAATAAACAAATATAACAACAAAGAATCAAGGGTTGTGGATGTGTTCTAGAAACTGACCTCAGCAGAAAGTTTTCTTTTGTCAACATAAAAGAAGGCAGTATCAGATGTAACAATAGCAAATGCATGAACAACTGGAGAATAAGATACATCATTCCCTCGAACGTTGTACAACCAAGCCACCTGCATCAATAGAAAAAAGCACCACGTGGTTCTAAATGTCTACAAAGCACCAACACACCATAAAAGCCCTAAGAAACAATATAAACAAAATGATAAACAACAAAACCAGGTGCAAAGGGAATTTTATATAGGGCAACATTCATCATCATAGAGGTGCATACATAAATTTGTATACTTGTTGTAAATTGTAACTTCTTCCTTTTCTTTTTATAAATTATGATCATAATAACAACAATCAAAGCCTTTATCTCATCTTACATATAAAAAAAGGACAACCCAAAAAGTTGGCTTACAAACTCAAGATTACGCATGGACAGAATAGTAAGGTATGGATGAGAAGGAGATACCTCATCAAGTGCTGCAACAACGATAGCATAAGCATTCTCCTGAGAAATTTTTACTCTCAGATCCTTTAATTTTTCTGCAACAGAACAACCAGCAAATTCCAATGGTTGAACAATGACAGGGTTAATTTCTGATGATGGTCTGTCCTTCCAGACGTTATCTACCAAGTTTGTGGATAATTGGATTAGTTTCTGCTTCTTCTTTGCGAAAGCATTCTCCCATCTTTGAGCAGTTTCTACAGATATGCACCAAGGATCAATCCCAATGGTGGCATCATTTGGCAGATTCTGTTGACAAGGTAATCACATGCCACATTAAACTACTTTAGCCTCTCATTTTATTACCAAGCCCAACAAGCAGGAAACAGAGACAAAAGCTGGCAATGACCAACATTATGAAGTTTCAAGTTTATTAATGAACATCAGTAGACACAGAGGTCATACATCCGATGATTAGTTTCATGTTTAAAACCATGGTCACAAAAACTCTAATCCAACATATCATTTTAATGTTGCTCTGCCAATGCAAAAAAACTTGCATCACAATATTCGACAACAAAAATCCATAGAGTATAAGCTATGGAGGCCATTAGTTGCAGCAAGAATGTTAAAAGTTATGTAAGCATCAGTAAACATGCAAGTTCAGAAATGAAATGGTTATTACATCAGCTATCCAAGTCTCCACAGCAGGGTCTTCTCCAATTCGCATAAGCTTCCATCGGGCACTTAGCTGTTGAGTCGCCTGCAAGAAATATCTCCCATCTGTCCAGAGCCGTGCCTCATCCATTGTTATGAGTGCCAAACCTGAAGAAGAAAAATGATTTGAAGTGTTCTTTTAATCAGATGAGATAATAAATATTTTTGAATAACCTTAGCACAAGACCACATTCATCAGAAGTGCTCTTAGCATGGAGATAGTGTAAATATAACTGCATAGAGGAAATATCATAATGAGTATAAAATACATAAAGAGAAAGGGATGTGTGCTAATATAAACAGGCAATAGCTTTGCATTAGACTATAATTACCAGAATCTTTCCAAGAGTTCAATACCTGTTTCAGTGGAAAAAGGTTTTGTACAATAAAGAAAACATGTTACCAACAAAATAGAGTAACTTGTATAATAGTTAATTATCTAAGAGCCAGACCTAAGCTTTAATAAATTACAGAAACTTCAAAAGAAATGTGAAGTTTGTATAAAATCAGAAATAACTGCAAAAGAATTGCAGCTTATTTTCCTTCATAATAGAATACAAACACATTTATATGTACAAGGCTTATTAAATTATGTAATTGTGTATTATCTTTTCGGTATCCAAAAAACACCACTTGGTGAAGCATTTTTCTTTCCAGTTAAATACCCATTTTTAAGTTGCATTGGTAAGTTTTAAGAGGAGGAGGGAGGGGGGAAGGAGAGAGAGAGACAGAGAGAACCCTAATAGGTAATAACAGAGCAACCTCAAGCCATAGATGAGACACTGTTCTACTGAAATGGAGAAGTCAAAATGTGAATTGCTAGACACAAGTTCCAAGTTCCAAAAAATGGACATTCAAAAAGGAAATGGAGCTTTACTTCAAAGTTCAAATTGATGGTCCAGCTTTATCCATGATGGGTCCTCAATTCTCTTCAGAAGGATAACGAAACACCATGGATATAGAGGTTGTAGACAACAATTCCCATGTTGATACCTCCCTTTTGCTGGGAGGTCTGTTGAACAACCAATCAATTATAGAGAGAGATCAAAACTTGGTTCATGGAGTTCAGGCACATCCAAACTGCCTAACTTTGAAGGAAAGGACACATCGATCTTTGACAAAAAATTCCAATAGAAGAAAGGGCTTGACCAGATAAAGTATCATATGGGAGTCTGTATTTCCAGTAAAATAGAGGGAAATAGAGTTTCATTTCCAAGAAATGCATAAAGCAGTTCATTGGGTGCCTTTTGCTCTGGAAATGATACTGAAAAAAAACCCTCCAATAGATCACCGGAAAGAGCACAACAACCTTATCGACACCCTTTACATAACAAGAAATCCACCTAAAAAATTATGGAGCACTGGCTCACAAAGAAAGGCTACAAGATTACCAAGCCTCCACCAATATCCTTTGTATCACCAATGCACCAAAAAAGCTGAAAGAAAATGGACAATGTTACCTTACTAGTTAAAAATACATTGTATGAATAGGCAGCAAACTTATTCACTAATGCTTTGACACAAGATAAACTATTTGGAATCAAGCAATTTTTAATCCATTCTGAAAATGGTCCAGTGAAAGCAATTAATCTCTAGTTGCTACCAACCTAAATGGCAAAAAATGGAGTAGTAGGCCCGGAATCTATATTGTACAAACTCTTCAAAATGTGTGACACACCTGTGCCAAACTCTTCACAAATTCTTCATGGAATCTTCTAATACTTTCCAATTTTAAAGATGACACAAATATTACCACACTCCTTTTGAAAACTAACAAAAATATATTTGTCACTTGATTGTTTAGAGTAAAACTAGAATATTATTTTCTATCAGTGTTATTTGAACAACTCATTGTCATTTAAAATAAAGTTAATTTTGAACTTAAATAAATATAGTGACAAGTCCCCAATCCAATTTTTTTGGTTTGCCAAGTACAACACCTTGTACACCTACCCATGCAACTCAGTCGAGAACTATCAAATAAAACCCAGAGGGGCACGCAGTCCTAGTAACCAGTTAGAGTATTATGACAAAAGGACTTCAAAGTGAATACTCGTCAAGATTGCAATACCCAAATTATAAATCCTCTCCCTCTCTAGAAGTAAAATCTTCTAAGACATTAATCAATCCCACCAATCATACAAGCTTTCATCGAGGAGGTTTCTTCTTAACAGGGGAACAAGCCACTTTCTATGCTAACCTAAGAAATTTTCATGTCAACTAGCCCCCGTCTGGCATGCACAAATGGTCCTTATGACCGCCATCCTCCCTACATCACTGTAATTTACATTTAGAGCTACAGATGGGTGCATCAATTTGGTATTTCAAATAACAAAGCACATGCACAAGATAAAATAATTTCAGGAAAGACCTATTGACAACAAAATTAGAAAATATGAATTGGATTAGTGCTAACTGGTTGTGTTTCACCAACCAACTTTGTGAAGTTGAATGGACAATTATATTATCCAATCAATGCACTTCTGGGGTTGTTTTGCGGGAAGCCTACTTGTTTGTACCACACGTTTGGAGACATGAATTCTTGAAATCCCTCAAGAACATGACTCAACATATCTGCTGACATGCTGCACACAGTTAGTAAGTTGCCTAAAAAGAACCTGTGTCAGATGTTAGTGGCATGCTCAAGGCTTACATGACATTTGAGGACAAATTCATGGTCATAAATGACCTGAAATTCAGAGAACCTACAATATCGAACATCATCCTTTTTTCTGTTCATTTTGGATAGACTCTTCTTCATCGCCCTTGAAAAAAATTTACACCAAGTACCAATACACATTGCTGATTGTATCAGCATTCCAATCTGGCTAGTACGCTCTCCAGTACTTGTATTTGAAACCTTATGAAGGCTGAAGTGGCCTCTGGCCAAGACAATTGAGTAAGGATTTCTTTTTTTTTTTCAGGAAAGATATTAGGAAGATACAGTCTGTGGGAAGAGATATTACATAGCAAGCAAAGAATATAAGAAAAATGAAGGGTTACTGAATTTAATTTAATTTTTTTGAAAATTAGAAGGGTTACTGACTTACAGGGACTTCCACATATAGTTCACTTCCACACAACTTACAAGGGTTAAAAGGATAGATCCCATTTGGTATACAATTACAGAAGACAAGACTCCCTATAATCCAAAATTATATATATTATTTTAGTCACTTCCATACAACTTAGACAACAGATAAAAGATAAATTCCATTTGGCACAAAACTACAGAAGTGCCAATCCATATTATCCAAAATAATATTATTATTTTAGTTCCTGGAATCCAATTTGTATGAAGGAGGTCAAATCGTTGGAGTTGACAGTTTTCTTTTTCAAAAAAAAGAAAGTAAAAGTAAAAAACCACATTTAAAGACAAACTCCAGTAAAACCATACCAGCACTTCCGGTGAAACCAGAGACAAACTCCCGTCTTTTGTCCCGTGCAGACACATATTCACTCTGCAAAACGAACACGCATTTCCATCAAAGGATCCAATAGGTTGCGGTTGCCAGGCATTGGAATTCAACCAATGTGTTTCACACTCCGAACAAAATAACGTACTAACTCAATTAATGCGGCCCATTTTGTTAGCAACGAAAGGAAACTACTATCTTAACAATAACCATCTCGTTTCTCAGAAACTAGTTAAAATGGTTATTTTCCAGAAAACTAGTTTCTTTGTCAAGTATGGAAACGGCGTACGATGAAATGGAAGTAGGAAAAGTCAGAGAAGGCATTATTTAAGGCCGGATGGGAAACCAATTAAAAGTTGGGGTTTTTTTTTGCAGATCAGATGAATCAGATAGCGTTTGGTCGAATGGTATCGGATAAATCTGATCCCCAAAAAGGAAAACCACATACCCAAGGCTCTGTTCCGATGCAAGGAAACGAAAAACTTTCTTGGAAAATAACCACTTCAATTTTAAGTTAAAATAATACAAAGTGGAAATGGAATTGACCAATTTTTTTATGAAAAAGGTTACATCTTTCCAGAAAGCTCTTCATTTCCGTGCATCCAAAAGGAAGAAAGAAAAAACCTGATGATAGTCTTCTGAAGGAACGACGAGAGCATCGAGCGGAGGAGAGTTTGAAGCCATTAGAGGCCTCAAAGCGTCTAAAGGATCTGTCATCTCTCTTTCTTTCTGCTATCAACTGCTGCTGCCCAAGAATTTCTTCAACACGAGAGCTACAGCTAGAGTCTCGCAACTATATATAGATGACCGGATTGCGGTTTGACTTGCGAAATGGTACGATACGACGACAGTCAATGGGCCGGGCCGGGTCGGGTCGGGCCGATACTGGCCCGTAGGATACCTTTGTCTCGTCGCCGCTGGCTAGGGGTAAAAAATTCGGCTGATCCTCTTAGTATCGGCCTAATTAATTTGAATTTTTGAAGACCATTTCTCTCTTTGGCGATATGTATAGTATCGGCTAAAGAGAGAAAAGTTTCGCCGATACTGCAGTTATCTCGGCTGAATATTGGCTGATTTTTATTTTTTATTTAACATATATGTATATGTATAATCGGCGTGGGCCCAGTCGATATATCGGCCGATATTTAAAATATTGGTTTAGATATTTATATTTTTTAATTTTTTTAAAACAGCCTTTTTTTATTTTTTTATTTTTTCAAATGAATTTTTTCAAAAAAAAATACTAAGATTTAAAAAAAAATGAGGAGAGAGAAAAAATTCGGCCCTTAGGCTGGATTAGTGTAAAAATGGGAATTGTTGATGGGCCATTTGCAAAGTGTTCTTTTTCTCTTAGGGGTCGAAAATTCGGCCTAGTCGAATCTTTTCTCTCTCCTCATATTTTTTTTTAAAATCTCAATGGTTTTTTTTTTGAAAAAAATCATTTAAAAAAATAAAAAAAGGCTGTTTAAAAAAAATTAAAAAAATATGAATATCGGCCGAGATATCGACTGGGCCCACGCCGATATATATATCGAATTAATTCGGCCGATACTGTTTTTACCCCTGTTTTCTCTACATGAGCTTCATCTTGAAATAAATTTATGTCATTTAGGTTATAATTTTGTGATTCAAAAAATATAAAAATTATATAGAAATAATGACTAAAAATATAAAAAGTGATTCTAAGATTGGAAAAGATAGAGAAAGGATATTTTAATATTGGATTTGGTGATTTACAAGAATCTGTCAACATCTAAAAATAACGAAATTTTATAAGAAAAGGGTAGAAAAACAAAAAATAGTTTAATGAGACGGTTTTAATGTGGCACAATTTCTTTGCTCAATATCTTTTACAAGACTTTTTTTTAATGCAACTTATATATATATATAATATGGAAATCTACTAATCTCATCGATAAAGGAAACCACCTACAAACCTCGTGTATTATATAATTTTAGGAGAAGTCTGAATGAAAACCTCTATTCTATCCTATCAGGTGAGACCAATTGACCTACCTATCTAGATTATTTCTTAAAAAAAAGGAGATGAAAATTAGGTTATTCCATTACTAAGATTTGTTAAGATTACAGACTAAACACTTTGAATTAGATTATCATTTCATCCGCGAACGCATTATTGTTGGATCTCGTCACATTCAATTCGTCTCTTCTCAAGATCAACTTGTTGATATTTTCACCAAGGGCTTATCGAAACACTATTTCTCAGTACTTAGTTTCAAACTCGTTGCTTTAAGATCGAGTTTGTAGAGAGTATTAGCAGAAAGCATCGACTTTCCTAGTGTACATCACACTACATTTGTATTTAGCAATGTCCCTTCATTTAGGGATTGTAATTGATTTATGTCTATCCTCTACGAGAGACTTGTAACTCTATATAAATCATGATAATGAGAAAGCCAAATAGCCACTTCATATTTTCTACAGAGACATTGTTGTTGAGTATTTCTTGAATTGTGTGAATTAATATTCTTCTTAACTTTGTTTTTAACAAACAGGTTGTCAATTTGACACATTATGTATTTCACATGGATATTAAAATTTTCAATTAATCAATATATGATTGAACTTTAAGTATAATTTGTTTATCAATTAATTATTATAATGCAAAATAAATCAATGAATGACTTTATACTATATGTGTATTATACACAGAGACTAATTTAATTTTTTAGAAGTTATTGTGTCTATACTAATGATCTTTAATGCTTGAAATCAATGAAGTTATTGAGATGATATTGTCTTGATTAAGATGGTTTATCTTAATGGATTTGTAAATCCTAAGACTGGCCAAGTGGATAGAATTTAAAAATTCTTCTTCCATCTCACTCTAAAACTGACATCACTCTTAATTAGGATAATCTACCATCTAATCATCACGTAGAACGGGGTTCTTGTGATAAGAGCTTCGGATTCAAGTAACCTTACCTTATAATAATTAATATTTTTTTATTAAAGAAGATCATAGATGGATTACCCATTGATGGAGCCCTTAATTGCCGAAAAAATACAAAATACATCCTTTATTTTATTTTTTTAATCTGCTGATGTAGAACACTGTCAGCCAAAATAAGCCTAAGTTCACCACATTAAGCCAATATGAGAAAAAAAAAAAATCAAAATTAAGTAGCAGTAAAGCAATAATTCAAGAAACTTCTATTTGGAAAGTTTAAAATTCACACTTGACTCAAAATTTTATCGAGTCAAGTGGCACAATCAAAATTTTGAACTTGACTAAAAAAAAGTTTAGTAAAATTTATTGATTCACTCAACTCAAAATCCTATAGATTTGAGTTAACTCAAACAAAGTCACTTGAGATTTTTTTAGTTTTTAAATTTTATTTAGTCTCCAGTGCCTACGAGACAATCCGTCCATAAAACCCATTGAGACAGTCTACGTGCACTTATGAGATGCCACTGATGCAATTGTTGTACGAAGCCACTCACAAACCTCGTATATCATATATAAACTTGGGAGAAATCGAATCCAACACCTCCCATTAGAACCTTAGAGGTTGGATGTGATATAAAAGGAATCTTTCTGAGTCAAGCATCAACAATTAAAGAAAGAAGCTTATGGCTTCAGCCGATAAGAATCCAGTGACATGTTTTCTTGCCACTTAAAAAATTCCGGTTCAAATGCAGCCCAAGCGTCCGATGAGACAGCCTATGTACGGTGATGAGATACCACTAACATACGTTTTGCCTAACAACTGAGGAATGAGGAATCTGTATCGGTTGCTATCTGCAAGTGGCATATGAGATTCCACATGGTATATGAGAATCCACAGTGTACACTCAATTAGTTGTTTTCTGAGAAGAAGTGAAGGTTGTGGATTCGAGTTTTCATGGTCTAACTTTAGTGTGTTTTAAGAGTAATAAGTTCATCTATGGAAGTTTTACGCTTGATCATGCAGTTTTCTACAATTAATTAAAAAAAAAAAGTAGAATATTTCTCAACTTTTTATTTTCTAAGGTAGGCCACTGATTGGCAGACAGCCTATGTACCGTGATGGGATGCGACTAAAATATGTTTTGTTAATGACTGAGGACTGAGGAATGAGGAATCTATATCACTTGCAATTTGCAAGTGTTGAGAACTTTTTGTGAATTTTTTATTTTTTAAAGTAGGATACCTTTGGGAGAAATCATCTATTGTTAATAAATTCGTTAAAATTAATGTAAACTTTCAATCAAAATATTTAAAAAAATATAAAATTGTTAAGTTATGTATATTAGATTTTTCTAAAATTTTAATATGAAAGTTTCTAATTGAAAGTTCGTACTAATTTATTATAAATGGGTTCAAAATAAATAATTCTCCCTTCTTTTAAGATGTAGAGTCTTCCACAATACCACAATATTACATAAGGACTCTTTACAAAATCTCTCCTAATATAAGTTCTTCCTTCTTACTCTAGGTTTTATCTTTATCTCTGTCATAATTATCACTATAAAGTGAGAAGGGTAATTTTTTTGTCAGTTGAATATAATAAAAAATTGGTACATACACATATATAAGGAAAATGATGAGTCACACTTGGTACCTTTCTCTTTTTAGTTTTTTTTTTAAAATATGATATGAAAGTTTTTTTTTTTAAGTTAGACACATGATGATTTTAATTGTTAAAATCAAGGCTGCATTTTTTATGAAAATCCCTCCCTTGAAGAGTTTTCAAAAGTTGAAGGGAGAGGGGATAAAAAGTTGACTTTTTACCCCTTCACTGTAATTACCAAATAGAGGTAATGAGGAGTTATCCTCCATTACCTCCGGTACCCTCTATCCAAATGCAGCCCAAGTGGCTAAAAATTGTTTTTAGAGGCTTAGAGCTGAAATTGGGTAACACTTGAATAAAAATCAAAGTTAATAGACATATATTTATATTTGGTCCACAAATAATATATGAAGTCCCACTTGTCAGTCCAGTAAATACTCTATTTTTATTCATTGGCCCATTGTCCATATTAAAGTTTATTGCCCCATTAACCATCCATGTATTGCTTCGTGGTGAAAACATGTATGATTTTCTGGTTTTTTATGGGCCATGGCTCCATGCATTGCTTGCTGGCCCATTAACAGTCCACATGTCTTTGTTGACCAATTTATAGTCTTCTGGTCCATGAACAGTCCATGGATTACTAGAAAGGACTATCAGTAGGTTTTTTGCAAATACAGAAACACCTTTTACAAGCCAAAAAATAGTTTTATAAGACCTTTAGGACTTATTGACAATTTTTCACTAGGCCCAGAAATGATTCCTGTAAGCCCAAAACAGTCAGTAATGATATTTTAGGCCTACTACAATTATTTTCAGGCCCACAGAAAACGCTTAGGTTGTTGGCAAGCCCATTGACAGAACCATCATCATTATATTACAGTTTTGTAAAGTATCATGACCCACAAATGATTTATATCTGGCCCAGGAGCCATTATATTTTCAGGCCCATGATCAATTTTTACAAACCCAAAAATAATGTTGGCAGGTCCATAAACAATTGTGATGACCCAAAAACGGTCCATGTATTATTTTGAAATTTATACAATTATTTTTAGGTCCAAAACAAAAGTCATATTTTCGGCAAACCTGGTAACACTATTTTCAAATGTTTATGGGCCCAAATTGAAATAACATTTGCAAGGTCCAAATTTAACTCTTAAAATTTTGAAAAATGAAATTCTCTAATGGAGGACCCAATGTCATCTCACATTGGAGGTGAAATTAATCCCACGAGCATGTGTAAACCTCTCAATTTACACATACTAGATAAGTCGATAAACAGTAACTCCATGGAGAGTGGCCCAGAGGACTTTGAGAATGAATTAAACTCAAAACCTCCCTTTCATGAGTGGAGTTTCTAGACGGTCAGACTAACCCCCTATGTGAGAAAAAAATCATGCTTTTGAACAAGAAAAAGTCTTTAAAGCTGAAAGGAAAAGACTTTAGATGCAAGGGCTTAAAGTTTTGTACCAATATTGCATTTCAGATTGGAAGAAAGCAAATTTGAGATATATTATTTTTTATATATTATTATTTTTTCAAACAGAATTTCTTTATTGATAAAAAAAATTGACAAAAATTGCTTATCCATCTAAATCTTCAAAATTACTTTATGTTGAAAAAGTTTCTAGCTCAACAGGATAAATGAGGGTGAAGAAATAGACTTACTAATTTCTAACAAAAACTGTCAAATTATGCTCATAAATGAATGAATTCAGCTTGTATCTCCATACTCTGTTAAAAGGATTTGATTAGGGTTTTCCACTATTAAAGTTGGATCTTTGGTGTAACCTCTTGAATACAAATTTAAGGTTCAACTACAAAACAGAGCACTCCCTATTGAGGCGTAGCCGAAGTTTTGAGTCCAAGACCAGTTATGGACTGGGCTGGACTTGGATCAGGATTGTAGTAGGAACAAGATGGTGTTGGGCTTAGACATGATCTATCATCTTCATGGCCCAATTAACAAAGCCTTTTGGTTCAAGATTTGTTAATGAGAAATGACAATCACATACTCAAAGCGGACCACATAAAAGAGTTGTAAAGGAAAAGGAAGGTATAATACACATAGATGCACATATATTTACACAATTAAATCACAGAAGAGTCATATGCCAATGCCATACAAGTCGAGCCAGTCCATGGCAGTAATGTAAGTCCCAGTTTCAATTTCAGGTATATACAGCAAATTCTGTGTATCTCCCACAGCAAGTTCTCCGACGAAAGGATGATGAGCCTCCATTGAGAAAGAAGAGCTTGGGCTACAGCTCCGTTCGCAGTCCGAAACTGCATCTGAATGATCAGAGTGCCTTCTGATCTCTTTTTGGGCTTCTGAGAGTTCTCCCCTCAGCCTCAACACCTGCAACCAAATAATCCTCCTTATTCAGTATAATATGAGAAAGAAAAGTAGGCTAACTTTTTTTTAAGACCCAGGAGAAACCTCAGACCCACTCCAACTTACTCCTCGACCATAGCCCTCCTAAAACTCCTTGGTAGAGCGCAATCACACCCACACTCCAGAGTATGAGCCACTAAGACTCGAACCCATGACCTCTCCCTGCCTGAGGGGGAAGGGGGAGGCCACCAATTGAGCTACCCTAGTGGTGGGTAGAAAAATAGGCTAACTACTCCAAAATACTGAAATTAAGGCTTGGTTTGAAGGTTGACTTGCATGGTTAATGGAAAAAGGAAGAGCATTTGCTAAGCAAGAGTTGGTTATTGGTGTCAAAAGAATGGGAAAAAAGAAAAGAAAGGGTAAATGACAGAAATGACTCAGCCGAGTCTATATGATTTGATTGTTCATAAACAAGTCTACCATACAAAGTTGCTGAGTCAACTCGGGACTTTTACTTTAAAGTGAAAACTTCCCAACCAAACTAGCTAGACAGATTTTCAAGTACATGAGTTGAGAAAAAATTATATTAGATAGCTTAAGCATATAAATAGAAGAAGAAAACTAACTTCAATGGATAAAGTTTAGACTTTAGACGTTAAACACTAGAAGTTTCCTATATATAGACTTACACTTAATCACAGATGAACTCAAATTCTAATCTAACTAAATAACAATTCTAATATATTTTAACGCTATTCAAATGAGAGTTCGACTTTGGTGATGATGATGATGACTAGAGTCATAAAACATATACACAAACAAAGAAATATGCACACACACCTCAGCTTCAAGTTGACACTTCTCTACAACAACTGCTTCATGTATGGCCTTGAGCTTTGCATATTCCTCCTCAAGTTGCTTGCTCTTCCACCGAGCTCTCCGGTTCTGAAACCAAACCGCGACTTGCCGAGGGTCGAGCCCCAACTCCATGGCCAACTGGTCTTTCCTCGCAGATTCCAACTTGTGTTCAGTCCCGAAATTCATCTCCAAGAAATTCACCTGCTCAGCGCTTAGCCTCCTCTTCTTCCATCCCACTCCTTCTACTTACCACTCTCGTCTTCTTCCTCCTTTTACGAGCTCTCTTTTCACCTATTTCAGAAAAAGAAAAGACAATTAAAAAGCTGAAGCAACTACAAGTTATGCCATATCTTAAAAGGCTTCAATGTGGGAGTTAACAATGGTAAAATTAGAATCCATATGGGGTTAGCTTCATTAGTCAGAAGTTCTTCTATGAAAAGAGGTCTTGAGTTTGATTCATGTTCAAATTCTTTTGGACCACTCTCTATGAAATTACTCTTCATCGTTTGAACTCAATATATGTGTGAAAAAAGATCAGTAAGATAAAAATCCTCTACGAGTAAGACAACTGAACACCTTTGATCATTAAAAAAACGATGGTAAAATTAGAATAGACTGACCTTGTGGGGTTTGGGTGTACAAGCCAGAGTAATATTGAGAGAGTAGCAGCATTTGATCTTCTTCTCCTTGATTCATTCTCAGCTTTCTTAAAGTCTCTTGAGTTCTAAGTTTACTCAATGACTTCCTACGAAGTGGGCATCGCAGACTAGACTTTCATTTATAATGAGTGGGGTTATTAAAATGCCCCTGCTTCCTTGAAAAATTTCCGGACTACTGCCCTGTAAATTAGAGACTGGATTAGGTGACTAAAAATAATCAACTTAGCTTTGGGTGTGTTTACTATAAACATTTCTAAACCATGGTCAAACAGGTTAAGAGAAGTAGAGTTGGGTAAAAAATAGCATATATTTAAAGACAAAGTAGATAATTTAAAAATATAAAAAGGAGGAAATATTGAAAAATATGATAAGTATTAGATTGACAGATTAAAATTTTTGATTGAGTAAAAATAAATAATTAAAATTTAAAAATTGAATTAAATAAATAAAATTTTGTCATTTATAATAATAACCACGGTTATCGAGGCTTTTCTATTTTTAATTTAGAAAATAGGGGTACACCCGCAGATGTAGAAAAAGGGATGGCGCTACACGTGTCTTTCTTTCTCTTTCCTTGTTGTTGTAATCCACTCTACTCTCGGGCTTTGCTCCCTTTCAATACGATTGGCGTAGGACATAGGTTAAATATTGAGATAAGCTTAGTAAGACATTATATTAGAGTGACACATTAAAATAAAATGTCTTTAGATGAATTATGGGTTAAAAAAAATTATATTAATTTGATATAATTATATAGATATAGAGTATATAAATTTTTACTACTAGTTGATGATTTAAGTCATATAATCTTGACGTTTAAATTTTAATAATTATAAACTGTTGATTTTTAAAAGGTTAAAATCAAAAAAATATTTTATCAAATAGAATTATAATTTCGTATAATAATTAATCATATAATTTTCTTTATATCAGAACCAAACTTAGGCTTAAAATCTATTTTTAGAGGATATTTGTTGGTAGAGTTTTTGTTAAATATTTGAAAGTCAGACGTGTTGAGGTTCAGATCCCAAGCCCAGTCTGTGTGGTGTATTGGGACACGTTGCCTCATTTGCTGCCCAATAGGGTGAGAGCTGTCCTCCATCCGCTTGGCAGAGCTGTTAATCTCGGCTCGGCTCGGCTCGGCTCGGCTCGGCTCTTTAGCAAAAGTCCAAGTCCCAAGTCCCAAGTAATAGAACAATGAACTGGAATATGGAATATGACAAAGGTAATTCTTTCCTTCCTTGAGCCACATGAGCCGTCAGCCAGCGGCTGAGTTTCAAGGTGAGTGACAGAAATAGTTAACGTGTGGGAAATTAGGGGCGGTTATGCTAAAATTTTCATGAATAAATCTACTATATTTAAGGCATATTAAGATTAAATTATTCGAGTTTAAATCTACAATTTCTCATTTTTTATGACAGGATACAATCAGTTGAATTATATTATATGAATAACATGTTTAGAATTATTCTCATACAAAATTACAATGTTACGGTATTTTCATAAAAAGAAAAAACTTTTTTTATTTTTTAAAAATTTATATCTTATTAATTTTCATATTTAAAAGATAAATTCAAAAATATAATTATTTTAAATAATTAATATAATTAAATATTAACTAAAAGAAATTCAGTTTACGGATAAAAAAATTGATTTCTAATGGAAATTTTATCTAAGCTGCACATGGGACGGACACCTAAACTTTCCACGCAGCAAAGAAGGCAGCGCTCGAAGGGGACCACGGGATCTTTGCCACGTGTCTTTAAGTTACTTGCTGCCCTCCCTCCATTCACGCGGAAAGGCAACCCAGAGTCCCAGACGCCTGCTTCGTCAATTTCCTTTACGAACTAAACCCTTAAACTTTTCGGTTCGTTGCGTTGTACCGAGCTACAGATGTTTGGTAAGGTTGACAATTTGACATTCTTTCTTTACATCATAATTACATCCGATTTTAAGCGGATGACACGTGAGAGTTTTACGTTGGATATTTTGTAGTTTTTTATACATAAATTCAAAAAAAAAATTACATAGGATTTACAGTTTTATTTCAATATTTTATGTTTTAAAATGATACTTTAAAACGAAGGTTGTAAACACTTATATTTTATGTTCAAATAAATTTATAAATTTACATTTAAAATACTATTTTGGATTTCAACAACTTGTAATTACAAAATTATCAAATATAAGTTCACCAAATATAAAGTTGTTATTGTCATAATACTTAATTTTGAATATTTATTGAATTTATAGATTTTAAATTTTAGATAATTAAAATTTTTATTTGAACTTCTATTAAATAAACGCAACGAACTTAAACTTATTAAGGGCTTGAAGTATTTATCTTAGAACTATTACTCTAATGATCCTAATCGCCTAATTAAAAAACTAATTTCTTCGATGCAATGATAAGACACGATAAATTATACCTCAATACAAACATAGTGGAAGATTGAAATATCAAAATTAAAAATTCAACCTTATATTGGTAAAAGAAAGACTTTGGTGGTGATCAACTCACCATCTTTGAAGGCTAGAGGTAAAAACACACTAGAAATTTGATAAAAATGGTCCATATTTTATGTTTTTATGTCTTTTTTAATTAAAACTTTATAATTTTTTTTTAAGACTATGGAGAGTAGTTGAGAATAACTCGAACCCAAGACCTCGCACATTTGAAATGGATTCTTGACCGTCAAACTAACTCTCACGGGTTTAAAACGTTATGATGTTCTAGTTAAATGAAGTAATCATCTTGTATTTAGGCATGTCGGACTTTAAATTTATAAGGAGGGATACTAACATGCAGGGCCGGCCCTGGCTTAAGTCCAAATTGGGGGCCTCTCCCCCCCCCCCCCCCCCCCCCCCCCAATTTGACCAATGCCCTAGGCCCCCCACCATGTACTTTCCCTAGGGCCTAAAGCCCCTGAAATTTCAGGGTCGATCCTGCTAATAAACACCGATGTCTTTGAAACACAAACTCAACCGATGAACCGAAGAAAGGAAAGTAAAAAACAAGTGTAGAGTGTGGACTATGGACTGTAGTTGCCTGTTAAAATCCCAAGGCAAGTTTGTCAAAGACGTGTACAGTTTGCTAACTATATGTTAGTGACATTATCTCCTAGGGTTTGGAAAGCTATCTATCTAATATTATTTTATCATATATAATAACAGCAAGCAACAAGATTTGAATAGATTTTGATTTGAGAGTTTAGCAGCCCCCCTCTCCAAAATCCTAAATCCTAATTCCAAGTTTGGAGTAACTAGAAGTCGGGTCTTTCTTGTTCTTTCTTTATATAACCCATTCTTATCCTCTGCACTGCTTTTGTAACTTCACTGCTAGTATGGCCCCCAGAAAGTCTCATTGGCAGCAAAGCCCATTAGACTATTAAAGGGGGCATTTCCTGTTCTTGGGTGTGGACCCTTTGGCTTTAAGTGTCCTTGTTTTTCAACACATTCAGCAACAGGGGGCATGTATTCATGAACCTCATGCCAAAGGTTAGCATGACTAGACCAAGCAATTCCATGTATTGTGGTGGAAAAAGGATGTCTGGAGGTGATGGATGACTTCCCTAAATGATGTTTTCCTGGAATGCTTTCTCCATTTGTCGATACTTGGAGGCTGAATAAGTGTGAGATGGACTATTTGGGAGGAAGAGGACACGTGTAGTCCACTGGTGATGTGGGACTTTTGCTAACACTCTCCCTCAATGCCAGAGTTGGAGACACGACTCTCCCCTTTTATACAAGCTGGAGTTATAAACCCAATTCATCCCAGTGGTACTCCTGCTTTGATACCATGTTAAACATATGAGTAGAACCCATCCTTAAAAACCGACTTGAAAAGAGAGGTTGTTAAACACTGAAGAAGTATTTTTATTTGTATTGTGATGGATGATGACAAGTGGGTTTGAGGAGAGGCAGTCAAGGTCATTCTGTAGTAAAAGCTTTGTTACCACTTGAAGTTAAAAAGGAATTAATCACACTTAGAGGATAAGGATCAAATGGATCTGTGCATGTGTATGGAAAGATATTCACATTGGAAAGCAAGCTTGGTTTGCTTATGTTGCAGGCCGCCACTACTTTAATGATAAAAATGGTCTGATAGGTGGAAAGGAGGTTGAGGCAGATTCCCCTCACATGCCTAAGACTCTCTTTACACACCTAATCCTCCTCTCCCTTGACCATAATGAAGCTTTAAAAATTAAACCAAGGCTGGTGTTATCTTTACTCCGACACCTCTAGACCTTGTTTCCCATCTTCCAACTTCATTATGAATACTAGAAAGCTCTAAACAACCTCTCACCCCTTTGTAAATGTAGTTTCCAAGAAGACCCGTTTGACATCTAATCAAGGTTTATCATTTGATTAAACTAAACTAAGTTGGGTTGTGAAGACTTACATAGAGACCCACAAAACAAACAGTGAGGCTAACCCCAATCTAGCAGGAAATTGCGTACTAGGCACAAACTCCTTAAACAACAGTTAACCTATTATTTACTCCGTCAATTTGCAGTGATTACCTTCATTTGTTTGATTAGTTATTGATTAAAGAATGCAGATCTTGAGTGCATGCGTATCTTGAATTGCACGCACAAATCGGCATAATTTTAGTCTATGCATCTCTTCACCTTGCTAGTCAATTTTGTCTGTGTTGCACCACGCAGTTACCCTCCTTGTTTCCCTCCTCCACTTCTTCATCATCAAGGCGAAATATTGTTCAGCAACACAATATAGTCGTCGTCGAGTTGGGTAGATGAAAACTCAGTATAAGAACCTGGATACTAAAAATCCAAATAATTTTCATGTAGTAACGAGTTAATCAATTGTTGACTAAGTTGCAATAGAATCTCTGTTTTTCTTTTTGGTAGGACCTTAGGTATACATTTCAAAAGACTAGTCTGATAGGTGAAATGACCTAAGTATTTTATAAACCTCTAAATCTTCCTCTACACTCTCAATGTCCACAACCAACCTCAACAATCCTCCCTCGAATGAGGACAGCTAACTCGTCCACCTGGGGGATTTCCTGAGTCCACATGAGGTAGTTTGAAACCTGACTCTGATACCATTTGTTAGGACCTTAAGTATCCATCTCAAATGACTAGCCTAATAGATGGAGTGATCAAAGTCTTTTTATAAACCTCTAAATCTCTCTACACTTTCAATGCAAAACTCGTTCCCAACTAACCCCAACACTTTTAACTGAGTCAGTGGTTGACTCTTTGAGTTTCTTCAAGTATAAACTGTGATGTATAGGATTACGTAACCCTAGCTTCTAGAATCATCGTGTTGTACTTATTTATTTGGAGATTATCGGCGAAGTTTAGCCTAATTCCACCAGACTGTTTAAGAAAAAAAAGTTAAAAAAAAAAAAGTCACAATATTAAATATGCAAAATGCAGAGCTTTTTTCATGCCATTGGAAGAGAAACATGGGGCTCTGGGACTTCTGTAATATACTAAAGAAGTGCATTGAAAAAGGAGACTTGTTAATCATATTTTAAAACTTCTGTAATGGTTAAGCAAGATTTATTATGAGATTAAGAAACCAGAGATTCCAAGTTAAAAGCTTTCAAATACAAATGCGACGTATTATAGTATGAAACGAGGTATTAGACGTGGAAGGCTGACAAGAGGACACACCCAATGGAGAAATGTCTTTTATCTCTCGCTTTTCCTTCCATCTTTTACAAATTGTGAGTTGTCATTCTTTTGTTCCAAAGAGAAAGCAGCAACTGTACCAGAGCTTTTAAGTTCATTTTTAAAATTTTCAATTCATTTAAACTGAGGTTTGGCTTTTGATTGCCGGAGCTGAGATGACATTGAGTAGTCATTAACTTTAGATTAAAATAACAAATGACTATCATCTAATTGAATTATTTTTTTTTATGACCAAAGGAGTCCAAGCATCACACCCAACTAATCCTTCAGGACGTATGCACACCTCCCTGCACACACACACCGAATTCTTCAATGGGGAATAAACTCCATGGGAAGTGGCCCTTCGATGGGGCTCCTCAAGGTTTGAACCCAAGACCTCCCTCTAGATGCACCCAAACCAGTTGGGATTGAATATTAGTGGCGAGAAAAATTATAGGAACTTAACTCCACCCACAACCCCAAAGGTTTGGAATGATGGCCAAGAACCTAACTCAAGAAGCAAGAATTCTAAGTTTGATTTACACTTCATTCCAAGGGGCCACTCCCTTTAAATTTGTACATGTCCTGAGGATTAGTCGTGTGCTCTAAGAGACCTGAATACTTTGATCATAAAAAGAAAAGAAAAGAAAAAACTCCACGTAGCTAAAACATCCTGGGTTCTGGATAAGGGTGGGGGGTTGTTGGTGTTTAGAGATGCGTGTTAAAAAATGAATTAAAATTTTAAAATTGTTGGGTAATGGTTGGGTTAGAAAAGAATTAGAATATGAGTTGAATAAAAAATGACTCAAAGGAATGTAGTTCGGGTTAAGGTTTGGTTAAACCCAACCCACGTGCCCAAGTTGCAACCCTGAAATATTCACATTGTATCTCTATTTTTTGAAAAACCTATAGACATATCTGTGCACGACATTTTTTATGGAAAATGGAAATAGAAAATGATTTCTAAATTGACAAAAAAATTATTTCTTTATATGAACCTTTTCGAATTTCTATAACTTGATCATTTTCCAAAATGTGAAAAATAGATTCTTCAAAAAACAATTTCCATTACTAGTAGATTTTAAGACCTATAACCCAACCAATGGACAAAACATGGCTTAGCATAACTCATGATTCAAGATCCAACTTGACCACGACCATGACCTAATCCATGGGGCCATGACCCAACAAACTTGACCCATGACCCATGGTCAACCTAACCTACCTCATGATCTGATCCATGACTTGACTTGACAACTGACGCAGCGGGGATCGGATTTATAAAGTTTGAGTGTAATCTGAGTTCTAATGAATATGGAACCGGGTCAATGGAAATTAAAATGGGTAAATGGTGATATGAAGTTATAATGGTACGGCCAAAGTTGGGTGGAGATGTTTATAAAGGGAAGCTACTGGTAATAGAATAAAGAGATGGCTATTGGTAAATGGAGATAAATCTGGTTGGTGTGAGATAAGAAGACTGGATAATGAAGAATAGGCAGTATGGGGCTGAAGTGGAGTAAGGGGATGGGTGAAAGGAAGAAGTGGACGAACCTGGCTTCAATATCTGAAGCACTACCCGTATGACAGGTCTGGCTGCAATATGACGCAGAACAGCAGAGACACCAACGAGCGGGCGATGGTGCTTACAGATCCGGCGGAAAACCCAGCCTGCTGCTTGTAGGCAGAGGATGGAGAAGACAAACTCGACGGGTTGCAGACGAACGCCGGCGTGTGCAAAACCCAAAGAGAAATCAAGAACAAACACAAACAGCAGAGAAGAATCTCAATCTATTTTATTAATTAATCAATTCTATCCCTTACAATCTACAAAAAGGGGTATTTATATACATACCCTAAACACAAAAATAGGAAGTAAAATTAAACAAGGAAAGGATAAGAAAATTAAGGAGAATAGAAAGAGGTCCCTGATTTGTCGGGGTTGTCGGCACCTTCGCCACTTCCGTCGCCATTGTAGGTGCCGATGCGGTGAAGAAATAAGGGAAGAAGGAAAGAACGGAAGAGATGGGTTAAGAAAGGGAGGAGAGATGGGTTGGGAAAGGAGTTTTACTCCTTTTAGAATTTTATTCCCCTTTTGACTTGTTTGTTTTAGGCCTCACGTGTGTGTCACACGTGATGTGCTGCATCAGTCTCTCCCGGTTGAAAAGGACTCGTCCTCGAGTCTATAACCATTGAAGCGGACACCGGAGGATGAAATTCAAACAAGTCTTGAACATTGAAGGTCTTCGATATGCCATAACTATCTGGAAGATCGATCACATAGGCATTATCGTTGATCTTGCGAAGAACTTTGAAGGGTCCAATCTTCTTTGGATTCAACTTGCTATAAGTACCTGTAGGAACCCTTTCTTTGCGTAGATGCACCATGACCATATCACCTTCTGTGTAGACTTTCAATCGTCGACTCTTATCTGCAGCTTTCTTGTATTTCACATTGGCATTCTCTAAATGTTGTTTTACCTCTTCATGAATTTGCGCCATGCGAGTAACCATATTATCTGCTGCTTGACAAGCACCGGGCACTTTGGGCAGCTTTACAAGGTCCACCGGATGAGTTGGGGACCTTCCCATGACAACTTCAAAAGGTGATTTACCAGTAGATCTATTCTTTACACTGTTGTATGCAAACTCAGCTTGAGCAAGAGCCAAGTCCCATTGTTTTGGACGATCACTGGAGAGGCTACGAATAAGATTTCCGAGTGTTCTATTGACAACCTCGGTTTGCCCATCAGTTTGTGGATGACATGTACTGCTAAACTGGAGAGAAGTATCGTACCGTGACCATAGGATGCGCCAAAAGTGGCTGAGAAACTTGGTGTCACGATCTGATGTGATGGTCTTTGGAACTCCATGCAAACGAACGACCTCTTTGAAGAATAAATGAGCAACATTAGACGCATCTGATGTCTTCTTGCACGCTACGAAGTGAGCCATCTTAGAAAATCTATCCACAATCACGAAAACTGAGTCAAATCCACGTTGTGTGCGCGGAAGGCCTAAGATGAAATCCATCGATAGATCCTCCCACAGAGCATTAGGAACTGGCAGTGGAGTGTATAGACCCGTGTTCTGCGCTTGCCCCTTCGATGCTTGACATGTGTAGCATCTTTGGACGAATTTTGTAACATCACGCTTTAGCTGGGGCCAATAGTAGCGTTCTTCAACCTGAGCAATGCTTTTATCTTTTCCAAAGTGACCTCCAAGGCCACCTCCATGCAATTCCCGTATGAGGTGCTCTCGAAGTGAACTGCGTGGGATACATAGCTGTGTACCTTTAAAGAGAACCCGTCATGGAATTGAAATTCCCCTTTATAAGGCTTTTCTTCATGGAGACACTTCCACTCATTTGCAAAATCTTCATCATCTGCATATAAGTTTTTAAGAAAATCAAAGCCAATTATCTCACCTCGTGCGATGTTGAGTAGAGCTGTTTTTCGACTTAAAGCATCGGTAACTTTATTTTGTTGTCCGGCTTTATGTTTAAGCGCAAAGGTGAATCCTTGAATGATAGCAATCCATCTGGCATGGTTGCGGTTTGGAGTGGTTGAACCATTTAGGTACTTGAGAGCCTGATGGTCTGTGTAAAGGATGAACTCTCGCTGTATCAAATAGTGTCTCCAATGCTTCAAAGCTTGAACTACCGCATACATCTCTTGCTCATAGGTAGACCATTTCTTCTGTGCATCGCTTAGCTTTTCACTGAAATAAGCCACAGGTCTGCCTTCTTGAGATAAAACTGCTCCAATGCCAACTCCAGAGGCATCACAATCGACTTCGAACAACTTCTCAAAGCTTGGCAAGGCTAAGACAGGAGCAGTGGTGAGTTTCTCCTTAATCAAGTTGAAACTCTTTTCAGCAGCTTCGGTCCATGTGAATTGTTTCTTCTTTAGGCATTCAGTGAGTGGAGCGGCAACACTGCTGAAATTCTTCACAAACCGTCGATAGAAGGTTGCAAGGCCATGGAAACTCCTAATATCACTAACCGTTCGTGGAGTGGGCCACTCACGGATAGCACGGACCTTCTCTTCATCGACTTGTATTCCAGAGGATCCAACAACGTACCCCAGGAAGACAAGCTTATCTGCAAGAAAAGTACACTTCTTTTTATGAACATATAAACTATTGTCCTTGAGTACCTGGAATACTTCGCGTAGATGCTGCAGGTGATCCTCCTTTGAACGGCTGTAGATGAGAATGTCGTCGAAGTAGACAACGACAAACTTCCCAATGAAAGGCTTCAATACTTGGTTCATCAGCCGCATGAACGTACTTGGCGCGTTGGAGAGTCCGAACGGCATCACCATCCATTCATAAAGTCCTTCTTTGGTCTTGAAGGCAGTCTTCCATTCATCTCCGGGCCGGATGCGGATTTGATGATACCCGCTTCTGAGATCCAGTTTGGAGAAGACTTTGGCTCCTTCAAGCATATCTAGCATATCATCCAAGCGAGGAATGGGAAACCGGTACTTGACAGTGATTTTTGTTGATGGCACGACTGTCAATGCACATTCGCCAACTTCCGTCCTTCTTGGGTGTCAACAATGCTGGAACGGCACATGGGCTCATGCTGGTGCGAATCACGCCCTTGTGCAATAAGTCCTCCACTTGGCCCTGTAAGATATCATACTCCTTAGGGCTCATCCTGTAGTGGGGCAGGTGTGGCAAACTGGCTCCAGGGACAAGATCTATGTGATGCTGGATGTCCCGAGTCGGAGGCAAGCCATCTGGAAGTTCATCTGGCATCAAGTCTTGGAACTCGTCCAGAATTGGGGTTACCTCTGGTGGGGCCGGTACGGCTACTGAGTCTGGTTCCCGGACGACCAATGCAACGACTTCACCTGTTTCACGTGACTCGCTCTCAATATTGTTGACTAGGAGAAAAGACTCTTTTTTCTCAGGTGGTGGTGGATGGTGGCCTTTTCCTGACTTGGTGCCGAGGGTGACTGTTACTCCATCTTTGCAAAAGCTGAAGATATTTGCACGTCCCCAATGGTGGGAATCAACGTCGTACTGCCACGGGCGGCCCAAAATCATGTGGCTGACGTCCATATCAACAACGTCGCAGAGGGCTTCATCTTTGTATCTCTTACCAAGGGAGAAGGAGACGAGGCACTGCTTCGTTACTCGAGTATCTTCCACATTCTTGATCCATCCGACCAAGTAGGGAGAGGGATGTGGTTGGGTCGGCAAGCCCAACTTGTCTACCATCAACTGGGAGATCATATTCTCGCAGCTACCGCCATCAATGATAACATCACAGACTTTATCGTTGACGGTGCATCGAGTCCTGAAGATCTTATGACGTTGTGATGGGAGGTCCTTCCTTGGTGTGCATAGCAATCTGCGAACCACCAAAGAGGATCCTTCATCTCCATAGTCGACATAGTCTTCTTCATTGTCAACAACATCTTCTTCTTGCCCTTCAACGTACTCATCTTCTTCATCCTGGGCTTCATTAGTGGTAATTGCAACTGGATGACGAGTAGGACAATTATTTGAACGGTGTCCTGGCTGACCACAACGAAAGCAATTGCCTGCCATAGGTCGGGCGTACGGGTTGTTTCGTCCTGTGTCTTGGCCAGCGGCAGACCTCGGCGGGGCAACTGGTTGGTTCCGTGGTGGAACTTGTCGAGGAGGTACTGTCTGTTGAGAAGTACGTCCTGAGGCTGGTGGTGGAGTCGAAGAAGTTGATGGAAGGGTGTGCCTAGCCATCTGTGTATTCCTTCCTCCCGAGCGATCATTCTGACTTTCAGCTGTTGTGGCTAACTGAACTGCCTCGCTCAAAGTGTGAACAGGCTGATATCTGAAGCAGTCACGAAGTGAAACGCGAAGACCACCTAAGAATCGTGAGACTTGTTGGGTTTCAGTCTCAGGCAAGTCGGCTTTGGCAGAAAGGCGATAGAACTCTTCTGCGTAGTCACAAACTGCACGATTACCCTGACGGCAATTCTGATACTGCTCGAAAAGAACTTGTTCATAATTAGCGGGAAGGAAGCGAGTCCGCAGCAATTCTCTCATTCGCGTCCATGAATTGATAGGACGCTTCCCTTGTCGCCTTCGGGAGGCTTCTAGCTGTTGCCACCATGCGGTTGCTCCGGCCTTGAGTTGGCTGGCTACCAGCTTTACTTTCTGTGCCTCATCGATTTCCATACAATCAAAGAAGAGTTCGACCTCAGAGAGCCAGTCAAGGAAGCCTTCGACGTGAAGTTGACCGTTGAAAGATGGTAAATCCATCTTTGGACGGTATTTTCGATTATTCTTGTTGTCCGGAGGCTCACGGTTGTCTTCTGACTCCTCATCGCTAGAGTCATACTCGGGTCGAACTGGGCGTCTCCTACCACGATTGTCACGATCACGTCGATTGTCGCGGTTAAGGAGTTGTTGCATCATCACTCGCAAATCTTCAATGGAATGTTGAACTGCATTCATCTCAGCCCTAGTGACAGCCTGATTGTCTTCAAGATTGGGAGTGGCAGCCATGGAATATATTTTTTTTTCTTTTTTTTTTTTTTTTAAAATCTAGGCTCTGATTACCACTTGACGCAGCGGGGATCGGATTTATAAAGTTTGAGTGTAATCTGAGTTCTAATGAATATGGAACCAGGTCAACGGAAATTAAAATGGGTAAATGGTGATATGAAGTTATAATGGTATGGCCAAAGTTGGGTGGAGATGTTTATAAAGGGAAGCTACTGGTAATAGAATAAAGAGATGGCTATTGGTAAATGGAGATGAATCTGGTTGGTGTGAGATAAGAAGACTGGATAATGAAGAATAGGCAGTATGGGGCTGAAGTGGAGTAAGGGGATGGGTGAAAGGAAGAAGTGGACGAACCTGACTTCAATATCTGAAGCACTACCCGTATGACAGGTCTGGCTGCAATATGACGCAGAACAGCAGAGACACCAACGAGCGGGCGATGGTGCTTACAGATCCGGCGGAAAACCCAGCCTGCTGCTTGTAGGCAGAGGATGGAGAAGACAAACTCGACGGGTTGCAGACGAACGCCGGCGTGTGCAAAACCCAAAGAGAAATCAAGAACAAACACAAACAGCAGAGAAGAATCTCAATCTATTTTATTAATTAATCAATTCTATCCCTTACAATCTACAAAAGGGGTATTTATATACATACCCTAAACACAAAAATAGGAAGTAAAATTAAACAAGGAAAGGATAAGAAAATAAAGGAGAATAGAAAGAGGTCCCTGATTTGTCGGGGTTGTCGGCACCTTCGCCACTTCCGTCGCCATTGTAGGTGCCTATGCGGTGAAGAAATAAGGGAAGAAGGAAAGAACGGAAGAGATGGGTTAAGAAAGGGAGGAGAGATGGGTTGGGAAAGGAGTTTTACTCCTTTTAGAATTTTATTCCCCTTTTGACTTGTTTGTTTTAGGCCTCACGTGTGTGTCACACGTGATGTGCTGCATCAGTAACTCATGGTCCATGACCTAATCCATGGGGCATGACCCAAAAACTTGAACCCATGGCCCATGGTCAGCCAAACCTACCCTATGAACTGATCCATAACTTAACAGCCCATCGCCCATGGTTAACTTAGCCTACCTTATGATCTGATCCATGACTTGACTTGACAACTCATGTTCCATGACCCAAAAACTTGAACCCATGACCCATGGTCAACCTATCCTACCCTATGATCTGATCCATAACTTAGACAGCCCATGGCCCAATCTAACCATACCAACTTACCAAGTATCTATGATTAATGACCCTTGGCCTATGATGCAGCCCAACTACTGTACCACGCCTAAACACTCCTCGGTCCATTAAGTGACATATAACCTAATCCAGCTTATGATTTTTTTTGTTAGATTTAAGGGTTGGATTGCTTAACACCCCGAAACTTGACCTACTTGCACTATTTATTATATGATATTACTCATTTTAAACACACTTCAACTACCTGACAATAAAGAAGAATTTTATTGATGAATCATTATAAAAACTCTTTATTACGCCAAACAACAAAAAATGATAACTATGAATGACAAAATCTTTAGATTTCTCTTTCATTAGAAAGATATCCATCTTCATCATCATCTAAATCATTTATCTTTTCAATCTAGAATTGGGCTCCACATGGGGCCTTCAAGCTGACTGTTGTTTGCTCATGTTAGGCATTTACCTTAAACGTATACTGTATATAATTTCAAGCTGGAAAATGGACCAATTTTGATAAATTTAATCCAAGCCCAAGCTTAGTCCAGCCCAAAATCGAAGGCTTAAATTCATCCTGATGAAATTCAATTTGGTAGAAGAAAGAAAAGTAGAAAGTAAAATGCTTTTTGAATAGGCTTTAGTATCAGTTGAACCAGTTAAACCCTGCACATTCCGTTCTCTAAAAGACTGCTGTTGTGAGAGTTGGGAGACTGGCCCCCATACATTTCATTCAAGCATTCAACAATGTTCAACAACAATCAAATATTTTGTTCAACTAATTCAATATGCATGTAGGTCCTGGGTATTTCGAATTTCGAACAGTCCCCATGAATCTTTAATTACATATCAACGGAAATTTTCTATGTACATCCAAAAATATCACATCAATATGTACTTTTACTAATTAAAATTTAAAAAGAGCTATATAATTGACCTTCTATCATGACATATACCAACAAAGTTGAAAAGTATTATAAGCCACGATGTATGGGAGAAGCAAGAACTTAGTAATGGAACATAGGTTGGGGGACTACTGGTTGGGGTAATGGACCCCTAAAGAGGACCTTGGGGCAGTGGAGGGGGGCCATGGCCACCCCAAGACTATCGCCGGCACATGAGCATGTTCATGAAAGACTATACAGTTGCCAACACGAAATTGAAGAACTTCAAAATATCATCTTCTCCTTAGGAAGCCATTGCCAATTCACATTTAAACAAAAATTTGAAGTTAATCATTTCCAATTTGTTTACTTTATTATAAGAAAAATAGGTCAATGCATTGCAAATTTTGATCTAAGTAGGTCGGATTTTGGCAGAAGGCCATTATATTTCAAGATTTTTCCCAAATTCAGGCGTTAGTTAAAAATCGTAGAAGTTTACCTTAGTCCTCTTGACATAAAATTCTTGGATTTGCCCCAATGATTATGTGATCTATTGGTTCACAGCATAGCTCACTTGGGCCCTCACTTGCAATAACGAACCATTAACGCATGGAAACAGCATTTGTATGAGAAGGAAGTTGTTTAAAAAGTAATAAAATAACAAGAAAAAAAAAACACTGCTTCATACAGAAAAGGGTATTGCTCTTCAATAATGAACAAGCTCAAGCATAACTTACAAAAGACCAGGAACAAAGCCAGAGAAGTTGTAATACATCTTGATTCCTACTTTCCTTCACCTGCTATGAAATAACAGTACTCCAGATAGTTCACCATGGAAAAAATACAAATCAAAAGACAATTAGTATTAAAACAAGTGCCAACGTACATCTAACTAAAGAGCTTGTCCTACAAGCATAGCAGGCATGAAGCTTCAAGATTTTTTTACAACATGATGGTGAAGCTTTTTGTATAGAAAGGTGATCCAAACCCTTGAGCAATTCGAACTTGGGAAACATTCTGAAAACAGCCTTACCTTTCCTTCAATAAGTAGTTGTTGGAACTTCTCAACTCCCACGATGTGAAGCATCCTGCAATAAGTTGTTGTTGGACCTTCTCAACTCCAACGATGTCAAGCATCCTTTCAAGGGCGAGCTTAATAAGAGAGAAGATGCTGATAGATGCTTCTGTCGCATCGAGATTGATGACAGACAACTGAAAGCACTTCTCAGCCTCGTTTTCTCACCTTCCAAAGCTTCGAAATCAGGCTCATGACGAACAGCAGAAACCTGAAGTGCCTCAGGGAGGATACAGTTGCAGAGAGACCCTACGAAAATATGATTGGTGGCATAAAACCTTGGTGTTTGAAGGGAATATACGATGTGACGTGGGCGTAGAAGACTTTGGTTCAAGATTTGTTTGATAGATGAGAAAAGACTTCATTGACATTTTAAAACAGATATTCGACTTTAACCCTATTGTTACAAATAAAGGATGGCAGACATGATAAACTCATGAAAACAGATAAGCCGGTACTGTGACATTGTAAATACTAACACTATAAAGTGTAGCTTTCATTTATTTATTTTTTCCTTTTCTGAAAGCCAAGAAGGAAGTAATCATAAATGATTAACTGGTGATCTCAGACAAATAGTAGACCGCTGGGCCACTGTATGGACAATTCATAAGTAGGTTTCTTTCCCTTTCTCATCCAATGGTGACTGATTCTCAGCATCAGTTTTGTTCGCAACTTCAAATGCATGGCTAGATTGGATGACAACATAGTCCATGGGTGAAAGCTTCTGCCATAGGTCACCCGTAATTGTTGGTCACTTGGAAAAGTCTACTTAAACGTTGGGCCCACAAAAAATCATCTTGATTAAGATCAATCAAGCCATGTTTTTTAAGCTCTCAAAATTTTAATCACTCTGAATTATTTATCCGTGACATGATCACCAGCACACTGGTGTGTAGTGTATTACCCCACACAACTAGGCACGGCGTCCACCAAATGAGGATGGTGATGGGTCCATTTAAAAGGTTTTTTCCTGAATATGTGACCAACAAAAGATTACCATGATTGAATCAATCAAGCCATGTTTCTAAAAGCTGCAAAATAGAAAGACAAAAAAATAATATAAACTGATCAAATTTCAAAGAGCTTAAAAAATGTCGTTTGATTGATTCAATTAAGGTGATTTTTGTTGGGCCACAAATTCAGGAGAAGACCTTTCTAATGAACCCATCACCAACTTATTTGGTAGGTCCATGCCTAAATGTGCATGGTAATATGCCATACACAAGTGTGCGGGTGATCATCCTTTTATTTATTTAATTCCTAAACTTAGCCTTTAAAATCACATCTTTAAGGATCCAATCAAGGTGATTTCAGCGAGCCACATATTCAAGCATAGACCTTTCTAATAGATCTATCACCATGGGAAAAAAGTGGGCCCCACTGAGGGATTTGCTTGTTTTTACTTTTCTCCAGAACTACAAGAGCTACAGGACTGAGCTCAGGAAACTGTAAAGCCGATTGAATACTTCCTCAAACATATTTTGAACTAGAAGTCGTCTAAGTTGCATGAGTAAAGGTATGAATGTCGGTTTCGGACATGGGTACAAGGTGTCGGATATGGCGACCCCAAAAAAATAGGACATAGGGACAGCACCATATTTAAATAAAATTAAATCTAAGTTTATTTGAAATGAAAATAAGGCTTGAAAATAATACCAAGAGGAAATAATATACTAGTTTTACTCTAAACATTTAGGTGACAAAGGTTTTAAAAGGGGAAATATGTTTCTTAGTCATCCTGAAAAAGTAATGTTTCAAAACACTAAAATAGTCCATGAAGAATTGATACGAGTGTCTACAAGTACCTACAAGTATCCGGCATGGGTGCACAGTGTCCACAAGTGTCCACACGGGTACGTTACACATTTTTTAAGTGTCTGCAACATAGGAAGTCACTAACCATTTAATTCAATCACTGAGGAATGTGCCTGCCCTCAGTTTTGTTTGGTAAATCAGGAATTTTACAAGGTTGCACTCACCTTTGGATACAGTTCATATCAAAATTAAATAGTAATCCAAAATGAGTTTACTTACCTATTTTTGCAAGTCGATTCACCCATTTTGGAATTTTGTTTCCAGTCAACTTGTAACAGATATCCTTGCAGAAATGGTTGCAGTTCTTGACAATCAAATGATAGGTATCACCATTGTAATTGACAGAGTGGCGCTCCATGAACTCTCTGATCTGAAGTGGGTCCAAGCATGTTGTGCCCATGAATATAGACTTCCTAAACTTGAAGCCTGGGCACTGTCGAGGCTCAACCTCAAAAACCCCACTTGTTGGATAATCATGTGCCCCAAAAGCATATTCTACACCGTGGACTGTATTCATGCATATGTTCTATCAGCACATTTTACTTCATACTAAGTGTGCAATGTTAAAATTGTGGAAATATCATGAAATAAAAAGAAGAGCTCAAGCAAGTACACTAATCTATCCAATCTATCAATCGTGGCTTTTAAGTGATATCTATCAATCAAGATTACAAATGTCCTGTCGAGTGTAGAGACTGACAAGAAGTAAAATATATGCAGGGGAAACCACCCTAATTTGGGTTAAATTATATGGCCAGATGGTCCAAGCCTATTTCACTGCATAATAATAATGGTAAAGAACCTTCTCCAGACCAGGCTGAAGTTCCAACAATGTGTAACAGACTGGTCCAGCTTAGTTCACATTTTTTGAAAGATGGTTTTGCCTTGCTCTTGGATTATCAAGTTAGGGATAGAAACACCATAAAACCGAAAACAGGCCCACCCACTTGCATTCCTTTTTTAAATAATGTCCTAATAAAGAAAAGCAAGGTAAATGAATATAATCACCAAACCAAACAATAAATAAATAAATGCATGGTAGAGACAATTTTTAAATTTTTATTTACCTTTTATATTGTTATCATTTTCTTGTTCCTGTCTCTTGAGTGGTAGTTTAATATTGTTATCTAGATGTCTTGTAACAAGGTGCTACATTCTGTTGCATTGTGCAGACACTGCTTTGAATTGCTACCACTGCAAGAACTCTTCTGAGAGCTTTTTTTCTTCCTCTGTTTACTTTTTCCTTTACTCTTATTTTTTTTGCCAGGAATTACACAGTGCAGCTAAGGGACCAAGAACAAGAGCACCTTCATCCTATAAAAAATTCAAAGAGAGAGGAACAAAAACAAGTAGAATCAAAGAGTTCAATTATTTTCTTCTTCTTCAATTCGCCATACTACGTACATCCACATATAAAGTCTCAAAACAACCCTAAAACCTAACCTAATGCTCAAGAAAGAGAATCCTAACCCAACCTACCATAAGTGTAGCCTTAATTTTAGCAATTGCATAAAAATTAAACCTCCTAACTTGGCCATAAAGAAAAGAACGAAAATACAGAATTATCAACTTGCTAAAAATAACAAAAAATCAGAAACTTATAAAAGTAACATAACTACTAATTTTAACCTAATTTTTTAAATAAGGACTACAATAGATGTAATATTTTTTTGATGATCGAAGGTGTCCAGGTGTCTCGCCCGACTGGTCCTTCGTGGTATGTGCACGTCTCCCTACACACACATGTCGGATTAAAGCAGTGGACCTTACTCTATACATAACCCACGGAAAGTACCCCAGAGGGGCTGGCCAGGAATTGACCCCAAGACCTTGTTGCCGCATGCAAGACTCTTGACCACCAGGCCAACACCCCTGGGGATTACAATGGGCATAATATTGTTGATCCAAAAGATCCAAATAGGCTCCCACAACCCATCCTACATCAAGGAGGGTGTTGTTTGCACCATCAAGGCAACACGAAAACATAACAGAAGTTTCACACAGGATAATTCTTAAGTCTATCGTGTAACTGTAAATATATCAAAGCAACATGATGGGGTTTCTACAGAAACCATGAAGTTCGTAATTTACATGCCCATCAACAACACATTTCCCTTATAATATGTACAGATTTAAGAACTCATAAATACACTACACGTTGTCATCCAGGTACAAATCATAATTAACAATTGGCTCACAAAATGCTTTAGTTAGGCCTTAGGATCTACCTTGCCATGGATGCAGAATACAACCCAAGGACACCAATCAGAGAACTTGAAAAATTTCCTCAAATTTTCAGAAAAGCGAAGTTAAAATATCACCCACAAAGAAATTTACAAAGTGCTCCTCAAAGTGTTTGTTCAAAGAAATGAGGAGTGTGTTTCATTCCATTAAGTAGGATGTATTGAGGATCATCATTATCAATGATCCTCGGGAGTACTGATCAAATAGTAGAAAGTTACTTTATTGCTCTTTTTTTTTTTAATGGTGATTATATTAAAAGAAGAGGAGGCACCAAAGGTGCAAAATCAGAAACAAAGGAGACAAAAAAAAAAACCGACGACCCCAGTACACCCATGAAAAGCACAAGAAGTAGAAAGCTACACAAAAAGAAGAAATTATTGCTCAGTTTAAAAACTCATGTGAGTCCGTCCAAGCTGACTTGACCTGAAAGGATTTTGAGTCAAGCAGGTCAATTGAGTTGAGTAAGCCCGAGTTTTTCTAAGTTGAGTAAAAAAACTCATCTAAGTTACTCGACTCGATCAATTTTGAGTCAAGCCCAAGTTTTGAGTTTTTAAACTCCACTTTACTGTATCAGGTTTTATTGTACAAGGTCACTTTACAATAGTTTTACTGTCATAATTAGTTGTTTATGGCTCCCTTCAACAAGGGATCAAGTGCAATCCCATCCTGTGATTGTAACAGGTTTTTGTTATTTTAGAGTTATATATATTAGTGATAATCTCTCAAGATAGAAGCACAACATGACACATCCCACATTGGGTGAGAATCTGACACAGTAAAACTACCCAAATCCATCATTGGTTGACCAATTAGCCCAAGGTAGGTCAACCAATTGCTTTCAAAATTAAAATTTACAATGAAGAGGAATTCAAAATGCATTTGAGAATCATATTGTAAACTACCAGGCACAATATTTATCCACACCATCTTAAAAATGGGCACAACAACATATATTTGGAACCAATTTTTTTTGAAATGGTTCATATATTAATAGATAAAAGCACCAGAGGTGCAAAAACAAGATAAAAAGAGAAAAGAAAAGGAAAAAGACACAGTCAAGGCCAGAAGACTGGCAACAACTAAGAAAACGGGAAACTCAAGTGAGATCAACACAATCTTTCCATGCACACAAAATGTCAGACATAGAGATATTTCTGAATTTTGGAAGAAAAACAGCCCACGATGCACACTTGGTAAAGCTATGTCTTGCAACCGCCGCACTGGAAACGGCCGTATCCTTGAACAATCTGTTGTTACACTCCCACCACAGACTCCAAATAGTAGCAAAGAGAGATAACTGCCACAAGGAAGAGCATTTACGCGATACAAAGACAATATCTGAAGCAAACGATAACTCGGCCACTGTAGAGGGCATAACCCAAGCCATACCAAAACTAATCTAAGACAGAACTCCATACAGCAGAAGAGAAAGAACAGTGAATAAGAAGATGATTCGACTCTTCGGAGGCATGAAGACAAAAAGGGCAGGCACTCACCATAGTTTTCCCTCTATTACGCAAGTTATCTTGCATTAAAATTTTCCCCAAACCGGCCATCCACAGAAAACCAATAATCCTAGGAGGAGCTTTGGTGGACCAAATCTTGGCGTTCACAGAAGAGGTTGCAATAGACGGAACCATCCAACTGAAGGACTTAACCGAGAAGATTCCATTATTGTCATGCCACCAAATAAAAATGTCCTCGACAGAAGTGTGAATTCTATAGGAGGAGATTGTAAGGAGACGCTCAGAGTAGGCAACGGCATCAAAAGACAGATTACGCCGAAGAGGAACATTCCAAACGACATGCTCACCAGAGTAGCAGTAGAAATCAGCAATGACTCCAAACAGCCTAAGAGATGGTGATAAAGAGAAGGGAAGCGATTATTTGGAACCAATTCTCAAAACGAACCAGTTAGACTAGAAACACCACAGGCTAACCTGAAAGAAAAAACTGTGCAAGGAGCACTTTCATCTCAAGCACGCAAGTGATGCCCAGCAAGTCTTTAAGTTCTATCATGAAATGGGTTTTCAGTTTTAAATGCCCATTGGAGTCCTTTCCTCTTAAAATAGCCAAAACAAAAGCATCATACCAGGAACAAATAATTTCCTTTCTCACTCTATTGAGCCCAAAATTGAATAGAAAGAATTAGCTAGTGAGTTCATCTAGTCATCCAGTTGCAACAACATCTGGAAACAACATTAATACATCACTCCAAACAAAAATAGCATCAAGTTTGATGTAACCCTGGGCATTCAGGAGGATTCAAGGCTCTTTTTGTAACCTTTTTTTCTCTTCTAAGATAGCTTCTTTGTACTTCTTTAAAAGTTGAATAGCACCATTGCAATAGATCTCTTGTCCCTAAAAAATGGTAAAAAGAATTTCCCTTCCATCCATGTTTCCCATAGACAAACAACGTGCATTCCTAACGTGCTATTCGTCTTTTTTGTTGTGGCCCTAATCTGTGTTCAGTTCCTTTGCCAGTCTTTGTAGTTCTTGCTTTATCTATGTTTTTTTCTTTTTGTATTTGCACCTCTTGCGTTTTTTTATAATTAATATATATGAACCATTTCAAAAAAAAAAAAAAAAGGCCAAAAAGGTGTCAACACTTCATTTTCAACATTTGGCCACCAATTAAGCAAAGTAACCATATTCAAGCCCACCCCCTCCTAAGGACTACTAATCTCCAGTTTCGCAAAAATGATGAAGTGTACAATTCAAAACAACGACTTTTGGTCCAAGAAGCAGCAGCATTTTAAGGATCTCCTTTGTCCTCTCTATGCTCACCTCAAACATAACTAATTCTTACTTTTAGGGACCCCATGGTAATCTTTACCTGGTTGTAGAGACATAGTGCATTATTCATAAAAAACTTTGAAAAAGCAATGTAAGGAGTTATATATACAAAATCAAATCTGAATATTTCAATAGCACAATACCAACAAATGAACAATGCCTTTAATTGGCACAATGAAATCTAAAAAAAGAAGACAAAGACAGCAATACCTTCGATTCCAGAGTGAAATATTCCAAGTCCAGCCCAATAAGCATAGCCATTCATGGGTGTTAAGTCATACACATTGAGATAAACTGGTGCATTGCCAGGACTTAAACCTGCAGAGCGCACTTTGGAGAAAATGAAGAAATGTGCCCTGATTTCCCTCTTAATCGAAGGGGCAATATGGAAGACCAGCCCTTCTTGGATCTCAATTTCATTATCCCTAATTCTTCAATTGAAGATAGAGAAATGGTCAGGGCCAATTTCCAGCCAGCCCTTCTAGAAAAACAACAGAAATGTCAATCATCTCCACAAACAAAAGTCTGCAAGAGAATTAATATATATATATATATATATATATAGAGAGAGAGAGAGAGAGAGAGAGAGAGATTTAGGAGTGTAGATGAATCAGGGTAGAAAGAGCTAGCATCTTAGTTCATAAGCTAAGAAGGAAAATCACAAAAAACAACATCTGACGTGGTAAAGTCCTATGGTTGCAATGTTTTGCAATCTTTAACATTGTGGCAGTCCAACAACAGACATGCACAAATTGTGAGAACGAGCAACAAGTAAAGCAATATGAAAATATTCAACTCCAAGTACAGATTTGTTTAATAATGCAGTATTTTGCAGGAGATAGAAACATCACAGTATCTGCCTCCAGCCCAATTGAACAATAATTGCTACAAGGAAAAAAAATGCAGAATTTATCACTACATTCCAGTGAAAACTGAAACAAAAAGTATTACCCTGATCTTCTGTTTAAAAGTTGAATCTTAGGGTCCATTAGAATGCTCAGCAAATGACAAGCAGCGGCAATATTTCAAAAGAGCAGACACTGTTAATTCCACTCCGCATTTGGGAAACTGGAATAGCATTTTGAGGGATGCAGTTTTTCTAACTTTTCCACCTCAAATCAATATCACACAGATAAGGTTTGCGCAGAGGTATCATTGACTTTTACACCCAAAGTACAATCTGTAAGAAGTCGATCTGGGTGGAAAAAAAAAACATGTGCGGATTTTTATGAAAATCACTCCCAAAAATGTTGTTTTCACCTTCCGGATCGACTTTCTCTAAATAGCCACAAGTAAAACAAATACCCAGTAGAAAAAAAAAAAATCAAAATTTGAGGAATCAAATTATTGCCCACTTGCATTTTCTCAAGGCACAGGAAATAACAAGGGGGTACATGAATTAGGTAAGAACCCTGACCGAAATTAGAAATGACAAAAAAAAAAGACTACAATTGGTTATTCTAAATGTTCATACACATGAAATGAGCAAGATATCACACGAGAAAATGAAAAAAAAGGCAAAAAAAAAAATCTTTTAAGAACAATATCGTACACACATTAAGGAAGCAAATGTACCCATAAGATAGAAATGAGTAAAAATCCAACATTTATCATCATGAACAAAAATCATCTGTCCTGTCTACATGGGTTAGCTTCTAAGTTCTACATTTTCACAGATTAAAACTCATGTTTGAATTTGACAGAATGTCCTCCATTGGAAAACCTGACGCTCACAACCGGTCTTTCATCCTAGGCAAGAGCAAGATGAAAGACTAGCTTTAGCACAGTTCAGTTCGAATTTGATACGAGTGGAAAAAACCCAAAAATATGTTCCTGAAAATAACAGATCAAGAGCTCAAAATAGAACCCAGAGAGAGATAGAGAGAAAGAGATGACCTTCATTGGTAGGAAAGAAAAGAAGCAGTGTCGTATAAGTGGAAGAAAAACCACTATCCATCTGCATTCTACAGCAGAGAAACGAACGGGAAAACTAGTGGCAGTAAACAACTCATCCTCATCGAATCCAAAACCCGGGAATCCTTCCTTTCCAGAAAAAAAGACAAATCTCAGGAAGAGTAGGAAGAGAAGGAAAAGAAGGAAAAAGCTCTCTCTCTCTCTCTCTCTGCTTTATCCGCTCTCTCTCTCTCTTGTTTACATTATAGTACAGACACGAGACAGCTGCAACTGCAAGTAACTCTAGGCCTTTTTTGGAATCCGAATCGCCTTTCTTAAATCAATTAATTTACTGAAAGGAAAGAAAAATATGGATTTAACAACTAAACCTTATTTTGGACAAAAATATAAAGCTGTGTCGGAAACTGGGAATACTCATGATTATTTCGGATGAAATATTTTTAGTGGAATTATTTAGAGAATTTGAAAAAGTGGGATTCTTGCCCTGTTTTATAAAATATGAGATTTAGAACTTTTTAATTAAAAAATAGAAAAAGTGAATAATAATATTATTAAGATACTGTACTTATCCTCAAATTCTATTTTTACGGTTGTGTTTGGATGAACCGAGGAGAGTTCTCTAAGCTCCTCTGTTCTCTTATTTGAATTTTCTCCAGAAGAAAAAGTGGGACTAAAATGAGAGCAAATTTCTCAGATAAGAGGAGGTGGTATGACAAACACATTTTTGTTAGAAGATTGTGTTATGTGCAAGTATCATTTAGATTTTAGACTGTACATAGTTATAATTTATTTTTATTTTTTAAATTTAATAAAAAAATACAATTGATTTTACAATATTTTTTTATAAGTATTATTTTAGAGAATAATATGATACTATCCACAGTATTAAACTACTCAGTGTATCCACCATTGATTAAAATAGAAAAATATTGTAAATTTAGTTCAGTTTAATATTTGTAAACAGTATTTGATCAATTAATATTAATTTATATATAATATTATTAGGTCTTCCTTAAATGAGGCCTTTTGATAAATACAGTCACTTGAACCCCATAGTTGAGTGAGTTTCATAGGTCATGATGTGTGTAGAAATTATAAATTTTCATTTTTTGTTGTATAAATTATTATCACAAATATTGGCAGTATTTTTTAATTTACTACGTTTTTTTCGGACAAAATACCATTACCGCATTAAAAACGCCTTTTTATCGGCGCGGCGATAAATTCCCGATAAAATCGCATTAAAAATGCAATAAATGGTAGTATCGCGATAATATCCCGGTAAATTCCTTATTATCATTTTTATTTTATTAATATTTTTATTTATTCTATTTTTATTATTTTTAAATATTATAATTTCTGCGAATATTTTTCTGTAAAATTTCCGGTAAAATCTTGAGAATTTGAAAATATCCTATATTACCAATGGCCAGTTAATGTCCCGAGAACGGTATTTGCGACAATGGTATAAATGAAGTCATTTTTCAAGGTCTTCAAAATCTCTACAGTAAAATTCACAAACTAAATCTACAATTTGCAAAATTCGGACTCATATCAAATTGAGCGGACAAAAGTCACAGAGAAAAAGCGGAGCATGAGGGAGAATAAATCCCTTAAATCAATTTGGAGCCTTGTAAAGGCTAAAGAGTAAAGACTGCTAAAGAGGACTTAAAATAATTTTCATTTCTTTCATACATTTAGTAGGGTAGATCCTTTTAGTCTAAAGTTTTAGATCATTGTTTTATATACAATTTTACTTTATTTCATATAAAAGAGGTAATTTAAAGTGACTCTTGTAGAAAAATTGACCATTAATTTTTTAAACAATGTAATTAGCTTTTATGTTGGTTAAGTAAAAAAGTAAAAACAAAAATGTCTAGTTTACAAAAAAAAAACTGATGAATTTAAAAGATTTGATTTGTAATAGTATTAAAAAATATAAAATTTACATGAGATAGACAGAAATATAGAAAGGAATTATTTTAATATTTTGCTTGGTGAATTGGAATGATTTGACCTGTATTTTTATATTAATATCTAAAAAAAAATTGTGAAGTGAATAAAAAATTATCTATCAAAAATCTTCAACCCAATTAATTTATATTTCAGATTGGAAGATCTAAAATACTAAACTTAATTAACCCAATTCAATTTTTCATTATCAAAAGATCTGTCCTTTTAGAGGATAAAAAAATTCAAAATACTGTAAAAAAACCTGCCACGTGTAGATTGCCGAGGTCAGATGGGAAAGTTTGCTCGTCCACCCTCTGAATCTCGTGTTAGTGTCGGATCGACATGTGCGGTTTAGTCCGACGTTAACTCAGAATCACTTAGATTAATTTCTTAATAATTCAGATCTTGATCTTAATTGTTCGATTGGTCATCTTATTATTTGGATACTCGAACTAATTTTGACTGCATCAGCATATATACCTACCAAAAAGTGCAATGAATGACAGCATAGCCAATCTGGCAGTGGGTCCCAAAATTTGTCAACGTCACAAAATTAGGATTTTGGTCTAGTCACCACTCACCACTTTTGTTAAGTGGATTATCACAATGTTCATCAATCATAATAAAAAATTATTTAATTTCAATATTTGTAGAACCAAGTATTAGTCAATTAAAAAAAAGTTATAAGAAAATAATAATAGAGACTCAAATTGTTAAGGTAATTTACTTTGATTTGGCTACAATTTAAATTCAAGTTAGACTGCATATTATCAAATAAATTACTCTAAGTTTAATTTAAATTTTTTAACTTAATTTGATTAAATTCAAATAAACTTAACCCTTTTGTTAAAATTGACGGTCGCTTAATGTGGATAAAAAGAGAAGTTCATAAGCCTTTTGAGAGTCCTTCCTTAAAAAATTATATTTTTACATGTCAATATATTGTACTGAATATTATACATATTACATATTGTTTGAATAATGTTTAAGACAGGATAAAAATTAATATCATAGTTATTGCTCACATTAACTTAGCTGAGGTCAGTCAATTAAAATGTTTCTCTCAAATGAAAAAGAAGAATTTCATATTTCACTTTAATTGAAATGAATCTCATTCTAGATTTGCATATTGCAAAATAGGTGATAGAAATTTCAATATTTATTAAAAGTTAATTGTATGTTTTATACTAAGACCTAAAATATTGAACATAAACATAGATTCAACTTAGAAGGCAAAATTCATTAAACAAATTAAAACAATGTGGCATGAAAGATATACATCTATTTTGATAAAATTAACTCAAAAAAGTTCTGAATATTTGAACACGAAAATTATTTTACCCTTATTTCAGATGTTATGGAAGAATATTTATTTTTTGAAAAAGTGAGAGACAAAATTATAATTTCATACGAGATTTTGAGATCGACCGGCCTTTAAATTTAATATATTTAGCTTTCATGGCATTTAAGTCTCTTTTTTCAATCGTTCAATCACTTGGCACTCCATGGCCCGTTCCAGTCTTGTCATAAATTGGGTCGTCACTAGTCAGTCAAAAGGTCAAACGGAAAGAAAAAGGCCGACCCATAAAAGGAAAGAAAGAAAGAAAATTGAAGGACTGGTTTTCACTTGCAAAAAATGGGGACCCACTTCCACGTCATTATTGTCCTTCTAAGTTGTAATATACTAAGTAGGCTAAAATATCCCTTTCAAAGCTTCAACATCGAAAAATGAAAAGCCAGACATGCGAACGTGATGATGCTTGCTTGTATGCATTCAAAAGAAAGAGACATCTACTCCAAAATATTTCATTTAGAGGTTAAACTTGGAACTGGCCCAAGTCCAACAACGTCCACCCTATTCTATGTCTTCTCTACTTATTCTTAAAAATAAATAGGTTAAAAAGTGATTCCCATCTTTATTTTTTAAGATCAAATATTTAAAAGTCTCACCTGATTAATTATTGAAGTACTATATAAACCTCTTAATTCACACACATTGAGTACAAAATTAATCAAAGTGACCTTTTTTCGTGTCGAGAGGAGTTTGATCACATCTTCATACCAATTAAAGTTTTAGTAGAGTATTTAGAATTTTTTCTTTTCTTTTTACTTATTTAATATTTTTCGGTGCCTTTTGAGTAAACGAAGAAAAAAAAACTTCAATAATTTGATAAATATAATTTCATTCCCAAAAGCAATTATGAACAAACATTCAAACTCTTGCTCTCTCTTGACGCTTCCACCTTCTGATTCCTTACTAATCCGAGGGCATAATTGGTTGCAATAGTGGCAGGCAAATAGAGAGGATCTCTCTTCTCAATTCATGAACCTAATTCTGTGTTTATGTGTTATTAGTTCAATGGTTTCAGCATTCCCGGGGAAGTTTTGTGTTCATACATTTATTACCTTTTTTTCCAGTTCTGTGTTTCGATTATTAATTTTCTATTGATGTTAGGAATATTACTAGAATTTATTTATGAAAGAACACAAAAAATTCTCCTCGGAAGTGGATGTGTAGAGTGAGGGATGAGTGTATGTGGACTATAGCAAATAGAATACCGATAGCCAATTCATGGGTTGTGAATTTTAACTCAAATATTGGGGTTTGTTCAATGGTCAAAACCCGTCCTTATTTGTGAAAAGTTTTCCAACCCCAAAAGGCTAGTGTGATTGGTAGAGTGATTTAGTCCTATATAAGTCCTTAACTTTCCTCTCTTACAATTGTTATGAGACTCTCGTTTGTACCCTAACAATCCTCCCTTGAATGAGGCTCTCCAACAGATAGAACTCTGCTATCTATCCCATTGGGCTATGGATTCCAGAGCCTACATGCTGTGGCTTGGGAACCTGACTCTGATACCACTGTTAGGATTGAGTTTCCAGCCCAAAAGACAGCCTGATAGGTGAAGTGACCCAGTCTCATATAAGTCCTTAGTTTTTCCCCTTCACAATCGACATAGGGACTGTAGTTGCTAATTTAAGAGTGAATTTTACCTCAAAACTATTTACTAGAAACTTTTTAACAATACATAATTGCCTAATGAAGTCTATGTCAACTCAACCATCCAAGCTATGTGGCTGATCCAATTGAAAAGGACCGCATGGAGATCAATCAACCAAAAAAATTTGGCTATGAAGAAGTGAAGGAAGAGGCTGGAAACGTCATCATTGTTAAAAGAAAGGAGCTATAGCCCAGACTAAAGACAATAACTCAAAAACAACCTAGGTTACTTGTCAACTACTCCCATCTTTAGCCATTCTCACATATCCAAACTCTCCAAGCTGACTCACTGCATATACCACTGATTAAACTAATCACACACACCCAGAAAGGTAGGAAGAAAGGGTGACAGGTAGAAGAAGAAATAAGAGCCAAGACAAAAATGGGAAGTGACTAGTATCTAAAAGCCCTTCTTCCTAGTACTCTAGAGAATCAGGGGAGCTTGACAAATTGGTAGATGAGGTTGGATGTGCAGAGGCAAACTGTGTAAAAAAAGTATTTCCCCAACATAATTTCAGTTTCAAATGAATTTTTTTTTAATACCAAGGGGTTGAGGTCTCTTTTTTTTTTTTTTTGAATACCAAAGGGTTGAGGTCTTTTAGAATAATTATTGGGGAACATGAAAACTTCTCTATCTACAAACATCGGATAACATTATGGAGAGTGATCTTTTTTCTGCTGATAATGACTTGAACTCAAGAGTCAAGACCTCCCGCATCTTAAGTAAATTCTTGACCACCAAACTAACCCTCACATATTAGGATGTTGGAATGGTTGAGGGCCAGTAGGAAAACCTTATATGGCCATATTCAGAAAATAACAATGAAGCTGAAATTTGAGGGGACCTTGGCAAATAAAGCCTGATATAAAAATTCCAGAATGCTAAGGTATGCTATTTAGCCTAAATTGCTTCCACAACCCCCTGATGCTTGAGATCCATTAATATTTGAAGTAATCTCACTTGAAGAACCTAGTTTTGAGGAATTCTTGGTCCAAACTCGGATGAGATGTCACCCAGGGCATCATTTGAAGATGAGGGATGGAGATGCCCTGCCAACCAAAAGGAAACCAAAGCTGCCTCTGACTCACATTTTAGTGAAATATTGAGTGATAACGAGTTAGAACTCGAGTCACCCTCTCTTAGGACCACGTAAAAAGAAAATAGCAAACGTATCAGCTGATATATATATATATATATATATATATCGATTTTTCAGTGTCGATCTATATCGGTTGATACGTATTGTATCGGTCGTACAAACTATTTTTCGACCGATATGATTAATATCAATCTGTTTTTATTATTATTTTTTTTTAAATCAAAATGGTTGTAGGTCCGACCGATATTTTAAAAAAAAAAAAAGTTAAAGAGGAGAGAAAAATTTATCGGCCAAGTCGAATTTTTCACCCTTACTCCAGATGATGAGGAAATCCTTAGTGCCCTAAAATCTTTTGAACTTTTCAAGTTTCCCGGACCAGACAATTGTCAAAGTTTAATCTTCATTAATCAATGGTCTAGAGTGGAAAATAAGTCTGCAATATGGCTGGAGAGTTCGTCGTCTCTTGTATCCCCTTGTCAAGCTGAATTATTTAAGGCAGAAAAGCCATTGATAATATTGTGATAGTTAAGGAATTAGTGTACTCTATGAGGAAGAAAAATGGTAAGCACAAAGTTTTTTTTTTTTTTTTGGGCTAAGCTTAATATGGAAAAGGCATATCATTATCCATGGTGGGATTTTATTATTCATTGCCTAAAGGGTTTTGGATTTAATCACAGTTTAGTTAAGCAAATCCAAGAATGAATAGCGTTATTCACTTACCAAGTCCTCATTAACGGGACTATCTGAGAGTTAATTTGGCCAAATAGGAGAATCAGAGAAAATGATCCTCACTCCCAAACTCCCAATACCTTTACATGGGTGGAACTTCTGCAAATGCATTAAAAAAATGGTTCTCAAGGCCCCCAAAGTGTTCAAACTTCAAAGGTTGTGTAGAAATCCTATTCTTCACTTTTGTTGATGATTGACAAAGATTATTTCTCAATTTAAAAAGGAAGTTGGACAAGTCTAATTTTTATTTATACTTTTATTTTATAATCAAGGTGTTTAGATATTAAAGAGTACTTAAGTAATTTTTAAAATTTGTAAAATTCTCTCTATCTACATATATCAAGTAATTTTTAAAAAGATATTTTTTAAAATAAAATAAAAATCGAACTTAAAACTATTATAAAACGGTTCCTAACTATGAATGCAATGGCAAAACAAAAACAACATATTAATTGTCATCTAAGTTTCAATTGGCCGAGCAAAAGCAAAATAGGGTGTACTTTATAAAAGAAGCCTATAAAAGCCTAGCAGACACTTCCTTTGACCCATTCCAAAACTAGAGAAAGATTCTAATTTTCTTGTTGAAAGTTACCCAAGCAAAACCAGCAATTGTCTCTTTAAGTTCCTAATAAACCTAGTTAGTGTTCTACGAATGCAGTGGTCGTGCTTTAGAATATCTTTCAAATATGCCCATCCTCGTACGTTGAAGCCCACCCCACTCTTGTAGCTCCACATGGCCGAAGAGGCCTGGAGCGACTATCACTCGTAGACAATGTCACTTAAAATTTCAAAGTTATATTATTTTCTACTATTACATGTGAAAATAATATTTTTTTGCTTGTAGCTCATTCAAAAATAATTTGATTTAAAGAGTACTACTTTTTTTTATAATTTACACTAGACTTAGTAACATGTTAAGTCGTGTTGGATTCGAATTTCACTTGAGATCTTGAATTCAAATTATTTTAGGTCATATTAATGTGAAAAATACGTGATAAATTATATTTTAAATGGATGTATACTTTATATAATTAAATGTGTTATATATAAATTAAGAGTCCAAATCTCGACCGATACGAAATGTATCGATATTACTGACAAGATCTCAGTCATATTTGGTCCAAAAAAGAGAGAAAAAGAGTAATATATCAACATATCAACTTAGATGCCGAGATCTCAACCTCACCAAATTTTGAACTCCTTGTATACAGATAATAAATATCAAGTTTGTTCCATCTACTGAGTGCATGAGTACTTTTAAGTTTTTTTTTCTTAATGAAAAGGTTAGTCTCTTGATTTGATCTCACTACTGAGAATTTGGAATGAGAAAGGCGACAGTTTTGAGAGCTTTACCAGGCGGTGGGCCTGGTGTTGTGGTGGCTTTAGCCGAAGAAGCTTGGATGGGTGGAGTTGCAGGACGTACGGCCATGGCATAGATGTGAGAGATGTCTTGTTCTTACTTTATAATCATAGAATTTCATCATTATATACTACCAACCATCTAATCCCGAATTATGAAATGGAATGCAAGTATGAAAGAGGAGACGAAATTCAAAGGAGCACGTGAATTTCCTGAGGGTCAAGACCAGGGAAACTCAACCACTCACATCTCACCTCCTCCTCCTCTTGGCTGCTGCGCACTGACTCCACCCCGTTTACCTTTGAAGAGAAGAAAAGCCGAGAAAGAGATGACCACACTGTTGTCTTCATGTGTGTAGTGCTCCATGAGGGTCGTCGTGAATTAGTTTAGTTTTTTGTGAGTTTGATAAATTATCTTCCTATTCAACTCTTTAATCACACTATAAAATTTTAAGAGAAATATATGTTTATTTAAAGCAAGAGTAAATATCTTAAAAAGCTAATTTAAGTTTATACTAATTAGGTTCATGACAAAATATTCTTCATACTAAAACAACTTGAAAAAAAAAATTAGAAGAAGAATCTACCAATTCAAATACTTTAATAATGTAGCAACAGAGGATTTAATTTAGGGGTGAAACTTGGGCCTGGTTAAATTCGACCTACATAATCCGACATGAGAAATCAAGTGGATTGGGTTTTATAATTTTAAAATTAGGTCGGGTTGGGTTGAAGAAAAAAATTGAAATTAAATTTGGATTGACTTGGGTCAACCTTTTTTAAAATTGTCCCGACCTGTTCCACTAAAAAAAAATAATATAGCACTCGAGTTGAGCTGGGTCATCAATTCAGTTCAGATTGGATTAAGCAATTCAGGTCAGGTCGAGTTGAGTTCAATAATTTTTTATATGAGTTTAGTTAGATTTATTAAAATTAGATCTGATCAATATGACTTTCAATCTTAGGATTTATATTATTTCCATTGAGAGCATGACACGTGGAAATAGTAGGCGTGACATCTATACGAATAAGTGAAATAGAAAACTTTGATGACCGAACTCACTTAACAAGATATTGTCTGCTTTGGGCCCACTTGACCCACACGGTTTTACATTTGGGCTCATCTCACCTTTTAGGCCCAAAAGGCTTCTTGCTTGATGAGGGGCTCTCCCCTCAACAAATAAACCATCTCCACATCTCTCACATCGCCCATGCCACCCCTCTTAAGCTTAGAGCCATCCTCGGCTCAACCACATTACACAGGTAGAGGGCCCACACAGGCAGGGGGTTGAACCAACTCTGATAAAAAATTTTAACGTCTCGACTCCCCCAACAAGATATTGTCTACTTTGAGTCCACCTAACCCTCGTGATTTTGTATTTGAGCCCGACTTACCTTCTAGAGCCAACATGCCTCTTTCTTGAAGAGAGGCTCTCCCCTCAAATAAACTATCTCCACATCCCCTCCTTGGGCCCAGGTGGGCAGGGGGTCACAATCCATGGTACATGAATACTTTTCTAATTAATCCAAATAAACTATTTCAGCCATCTTCAGAGTTTGAATTTGGTGTTGTCAGTATATTTTTATTTAATAAATTGGCATGTTTATCTTGTAGTGCTTAACAATTGCACCAAGTATCATGTATTCATTAAATGTATTTAAATATAAAGAATTATTATTAAAAAAAAAATTCCAATAGTATTAGGATGACAAATGGATATTGAGTTTCAAAATCAAAATTCTTAAATTAAAATAAATATCTTGAAGATCACAAATCTATTTTTATAGATTTATATGAAATTGAAAAATATTTTAAAATAAATTATATTTAAATAAAATTACCCACATCGGTGTAGCTCAATTGGTTACCTTCCGCCTCAGGAAGTGGGAGGATGCCAGTTCGAGTCCCCATGGCCTAACCTTAGTGTGCTCTAGGGGTAATGGGTTCACCAATTGTCACAAATCTCGTTATCGGGATATTAACGTCAATTGTTAATAGCGTGATATTTTCAACTTCTCAGATTTTTATCAAAAATTTAATGGAAAAATCTTACGGAAAATATAATATTTAAAAATAATAAAAATAAATATAATAAATAAATATTGCGGCTCGAGTTTGAAAATATAGAAGATATTTCAGAAATAAAAAATATATATTTGGTCCAAGCATTTTTAACGAAAATTTAACGTTAAAATCTCACGATTTTAACGGGAATTTACTGCTTCTCACGATAAAAACACGTTTTTAATGGGAATTTACCGTTAGAAACGGTAGACACGTTAAACTCGAGTTTTTAACGTGTAAAAGTTATTTTGTCGATATTTTCATGATAAAAATGAAAATATTGAAGATATGTGTTACATTGGGCTCACCCGTGGGATTTTACGCTGGGTATCCTGCAGTTTTCCACAAGTAAATTCAAAAAAAAAAAAAGATATATATATATATATATTTAAGTAAATTAAAAAAAAAACTATTTTAATAAAAATTCATAGGATGAGACTTCCCTTAGTATTAGTTCAATGATCTCGAAAATGAACAGTGCATTCGATACATCATACATGTATAAATTCTTTTTTACTAAGGCTAATAATCATTAGACATTTATTAGTAAATTTAAAATGAATAGTTGAAATACTATTTAAAAACTCAAAATGATATGGGCAAATTAATTTAAGTTAAGTGAGTCATGGGTTTTTAAATTTTTTTAATTTTCTAAAACTTTGATTGAATTTAGATGAAATTTGAGTTTAAGTTTGGATTTTAACTTTTGAATAATTGTTTGAAATTATGATGTTGCAGTGTCGGCTGGTGGAGAGGCCAATATCTATACTTAAAGAGGAGAAAAAAAAAAGAATGGCACTTGTGTAATTTGATCAAAAGTCATAGCTCATCAAATTCAGACAGTGTTCTTACCGCTCATTCGGTCTAAACGCGCCTCTCCCTGTCCGTGTGAATGGAAATACTAATTCTTTATTTTAAACTAATGTAAAATATTTTATTTAATTTGACATAATACAGTAAGTCAATAGACTTCATTTTAATTTGACAGAAAAAAGACTTCACTTCAATTAAAAGAAATATTGTAAACCCAATATCATGTTGCTAAAGTAAAGTTCAGAATTATGATTAAGAGATTTACTGGAATAGAAATATTTTATATTATTATAATGAAATATTTTTATCTTTTGTAGATAAAAATATTTTTTTAGTTATTATTTTTATATTACATCTAAAATGAGTAGTAAATAAAATTTGACCAACCATCTTATAGGAAAGATAAGATAGAATAAAATTCTTTTTTTACCTCTATCAGTGTAAAGCCAATCAAGTACTGGTAAACCGATAACACGCCACTCTGCATCTATATGTCTTGTACAGAGGTAAAAAAAATAGTATCGGCCGATATCGCAGTCGATAAAATTCTCTCTCCTTATCATTATTTTTTAAACAAAAACCACCTATAATAATTAATATTGTGATATCAACTGATATGATACAATTTTAATATCGACATATTGGTCAATACCTATCATACTGAGGTAATCAATGAGAATAAAATGAGAATTTCACGGGATGTAAAGAATGTTTTTATGTTATTTTAACTAAGTAGTATATTTGTATTTATCTAAGAAGGTGCTGAGTCCTGACAAAAGAGTGGTGGTGTCGCGTTCAAAAGACTCTGCTCAGTCCATCCCTCTCGGGAGTCAACCATTTCCCTCTCTCGTCTCTGCTTTCTTTCTCTATATATTGGAGATCAGGATCGAGGTTTCATTGTTTACTTCTCCGTCTCCAAGTCTGAGTATTTTGCTTCTCTATCTCTCTTTTCTTTTCTAAGTCTGCTTCAGTCTCAGTCTGAGTTTCAATTGCGTGGTATCGATGTGAGCTGTTAGTGTGTCTGTTTGACAGTGCAATGCAAAGGCAAAGGGAAAGGGTAAGGGTAAAAGGGTGGGTAGAAGAAGGGAGAGATGGCGGAGACAAGGGCTTGGATTTCCAGTACAGACCCTTCCCACCTCTCTCGAGTAAATCCAAGTGAGTACGAAATGAATGGCTCAGATTCCATCTCGTCTGAGGAATCCAAGATTGATGACAGGTGGCTCATCGATCCCAACCTCATATTTCTCGGCCCCAAGATCGGCGAAGGTGGTCATGCTAAAGTCTACGAGGGCATGTAATCTCTCTCTCTCTCTCTCTGACTGTTTGGATCTGATTTTATTATCTTATATACAATATTAAGAAAAAATAGAGACACGGTTCCTGCTTTTTAGCATTGATACAGTAACAGCTGTATTATAAGCTTCACACCTTTAAAATAAATAAATAAAGAATATGGTTTTAAATGATTTATTTAATTTGTTTTTCTAGAGATTGAGGCATCTTTTATTCTTTTATAAAAGAAGACTTTTTCTGTGTTTTTAAATAAATACTGCCATTAAGCAGTGAACAGTGCAACAATTGTCTCTTAAATTTTTTTAAGTAATCGCAATTTTTTTTTTTTTTTTATTGAGAGTTGAGACACACTTAATTACAAAAAAATTGAGGCAAATCCTGTTTTTCCTTAAAAGTCTTGAACAGTGACTTTGGTGGACATACAACAAGAATGTCTTGCTGGAAAATAAAATAAAAAAGGAGTGCCGCAGTTTATGGAAAGACGGGAGAGACTCAATTTCGAACTACAGTGGTGGACCCTGGAAAAGTCCATCTACTGCGTCTTACCAGGAAGGGGTCGGGTCTATAATACAACCATTAATTTTTTTATTTTTTTTGAAATCCTAACTGATAATTTACAACCATTAGATTGGGTGTAAAGATCTTCCACTCGTTTCTGTTTTTGGAATCACTAGATAGACGGTTTTATATTTCAATCCACAGTTTTTATGTATTTTCCATTATTTAGTTTAAATCATTTGGATATATTCTGGAATTTGAATTTGGTTCAATTTTGTTATTTCTGCATTCCGTGAGCATTAAGTACTTGATATGAATGCATTTAATACTTGAGGAGGTTGAAACCCTCTATGTAAAGGATTCCCATGTAGTGATGCAAGTGCAGGTGTGAAGCAAAGCGTGTTGTGAGAGTTGCAACAAGTACCCAAGTGTGTAGATCATGTGATTCCTAGTGTGGTCCTTGTGGAGTAATCAAGAGAAACCCTTAGCATATGCTATAGCAGCTAGGAGTCTAAGGTCCATTGTGAGAGATTTTTGGTGTAGCCAAATAGTCCCAAGCTTTAGTTCATTGTATTGGTGTAACCTTAAGTGTTCAGTTGGTGAAAGAAAAAACATATTGTCTTCTTGTTTTCATGGCCCATTATTGCGCTTCTGCAGGATCAACATCAAGTTGTCTCCATCAGACCTTCCCCGCCATAAAAACATGAAAATAGTACCTCCTGTGATACTCCAACCACCCCATGAATAGGTTATTCCTAAACAAGTCATGAAGGGTATAACGAACATACCTTGTCTCCACATTGGATCAAGAACAAGGTCAATCTGGTGGTGTCACATTCTTGCAAAGATCATTTGTTGAGGTTGGACATAGGTCGGAGTCCCTTGTGTGAGGACCCTCGTTGAATGTTGTTGTGATGGGAGAAAATGGTGAATAAGTTCTGCCTTGTGCTAGGGCTGGCAGGGTACACTGAACAACATTAGCTGTTTTTGCAGGAGTTATCTTACCAGTTTTATATAGTTAATAGGAAAATGTTCCTAAGTTATCTTATCGGTGTTAGATAGGTAATAGGCTCGTGGCAAAATAATTTAGTAAATTGGATTTTGTTTACCAATCCTGGATAGCTGGGTAAATGGCTTTGATGACGATGTTGTGATGGGAGAAAATGGTGAATAAGTTCTGCCTTGTATTAGGGCTGGCAGGGGTACAGTGAACAACATTAGCTGTTTTTGCAGGAATCCATTGGAAAATGTTCCAAAGTTATCTTACTGGTTTTATATAGTTAATTGGAAAATGTCCCTAAGTTATCTTATCGGTGTTAGATAGGTAATAGATAGCCTCATTGCAAAACAATTTATTAAATTGGATTTTGTTTGCCAATCCTGGACGATGTTGGTAGGTTTATGTTGTTTGCTTGGGGATTGTTTTAACCCTTTGTAATTTTGTATCTTGGTACTTCTTTTGCATGGAAGACAAGGATTCTATTGTATGTAAAGTCAACTTGTCATGAACCTGACTTCAAAAATCAGGAAGTGACCAGTGTTCTTCAACATGAAAATAACGTCAAGACAAAACTTCCCCAAAATACCCTTTGACTATGGGGTCTTGGAAGGATTTGCTTCTCTGTTTGTGTGTGAGTGCGCACTTGCGCGTATGAGAGAGAGAGAGATTTAGATCCATACAACATCTATTGTCCTTTTATACAATCTTCCTTTTAATTGAGTGGTACTTTTTATTACAAAACTCCACTACCTTGCATATTCCCAATCCATCCTTTTGATTGTAGTTGAATCAGTTCCTCTTTCGTTCTAAAATTGCACCCAACTGTAAAGATTTATAGCAATTATTATCAAGTCTGAAAATAGTAGAACTGGTTCATTTGGTGAGCCAAACTTCAGTTACTGGATTAATCCTGGGCCTATGATAAAGCCCAAGCATGCATTGTGCTTATGGCCCTTGATGATCACTAATCCAATTTGGCCATCTAGCCGTTGAAGATGTATGGGTCAAGGGTTTCTGTCTACATGTTGATGCGGTAGAGCTGAGTACCCATATGATTGTAGGAAAAGTAAATGAAAGGTTTTGTGCTGAAGGTGCCTGGTGTTTGTTACTTTAGTAGTTTCATGCGTATAATGTACTAAATGTTGTCACTGCACCATAATGTATTTTGTAGGTACCAAGCCTCTAGTGTTGCTGTAAAAATAGTACAACCAGGTAGTACATCAGAAGAAGATGTGAGGCGCAGAGAGAAGTTTCTGAGAGAGATCATGATGCTATCTCGGGTGCAGCATGAGAATTTAGTAAAGGTACGCTTTTTTTCTGTTTTTGAAGAATCCTTCCAAAATTTTCTTTTTCATATTTTTTATTTGAATGCTGACAATATTGTTAAGAGAGATCATGATGCTATCTTGGGTGCACCATGAGAATTTAGTCTAGGTATCTTTTTTTTTTTCTGTTTTTGGAGAATCCTTTCAAAATTGTCTTTTTCATATTTTTTATTTGAATGCTAACTATACTGTTATATAACAATTTAAAACCCCTTTTGGGTTACAGCCCCTGAATGTGTCTCTTGTTTATTATGTCGTGGTAGTCACACTAATATGCTAAACTTTGAAATGTTAGAAGTTATGACCGAGCTATAGTTGGAAATAGTGGTATTTTCTTACAATCAATGTGTTTAAGTGTAAGTGGACATTAATTTTATGGACCTCAAGTGAGGTAAGTTGTATGCCACTTGATATGTTCTTAATGTTTAGGTTTCAACAAAACTGAAGAAAACAAGAAGTCAATAGAAATCAAAGTTGGTAAAAGTGAACGATAAAAAGGGTCCATTCTTACCATCTAAGGAAAAAGTGATGAAAAGAAAATTCCACTTTAACTTGGAAAGTGTTGGGTGTTCGTGTGATCCAAATATTAGTGGTGATCGATAGATGAATGAATTCCTTGTTCTTGAGTTGTTAAGAGGTAACTTTTCCACTGCTGATGATAGAACTTTTGTTTAAATACTATATATATTTTTTCCCTCGAAAGAGAATAGGTAGAATGTACAAAACTAAGATGCTGTCCATATAAAGTGAACAACTTGGATGGTCTGTTGTATATGATATAATGGTATATGAAATTACATGTTTCATCCAATGTGTTGATGTCAGAGAGTTCTTTGATCAGTGTTACCTTATGATTTCTTAATTCCTCATTAAAAGATCATATGAACTGAACTCCTTTGCCACCATCTCAATCTGGGTTGTAGATAATGTGATAACAGCAATTATTATGGCTCTATCTGTTACTTTATCCTTTAAAGCAATTACATTATGGTACCAATTTCCAAACAGCGCACACAATAGACAATGGGATCAACCATTTCAAAACAAATAAATAGACAATGGGATCAATTTCCATAAAATTTGCTCTTTGGAAAGAGGGCTTATCCCCAAGCTCTGGCTTTGGCAGGATCCACTAAAGGAGATGAGGAACTTTGGCGGTTCCAAGCATAGAAGGACTTTACTGAGAAGACACCCAAACTATCTGATTCCCACCCATAGAGAAGCATTCCGAAGATGAAATCATTGGGGTATAAAGATAAGCAGTGGAGGGAAGGAAATCTTGTGGCAAGTGGTGCGGGATCACTCCAAGGATCTCTCCACAGGCCAGGCGCCCTACGAGGAGTGGGGTTGATGTCCCACCCGCAGATACCCTTAAACGAGTTGCATCCAAGTTTGGTGCTAACTTTGGATTATGGGGCCTATAATGGATCCATCAACCCAACCCAACCTTTTTCACTTTTCAAGCCTATTGATCTAATCCGATGAATATCCACTAGATAAATAGGAAATTTTGAAGGCCCTCAAAGACATGATTCTCTTATCTGATCAAGACAAAATCTTATAGGCGCCATATACAAGGCCAAGCTTTTCATACCCACTCATCCACGTGGGCTCAAGTGGGGCCATCAAAGAGTTTGCACCAACTTTGCGGGGGATTGCTACTATATATATATATATATATATATATATATATATATATATATATATATATGAATTGGAAAAGCTTCAAAATATTCTAGTCTATTTTAGGTTTCTGCATGGACTATTCATGTTGAATGCTGCAACTCAAATTTCGATTTGATACTCCCAAAGATATGTGGTTATTCAAACTTACTATGATGCTTAAACACGTGTATCTGGCAGGGACACACCTTAGATACATAGCAAAGAGAGAGATCCTTACTTAAAAGTCAAGTATTTGACAACACAATTTGGGATATTTGTCCTTTGAAGTGCTCAAGTATTGTTACATTGAAGAAAAAAAAACATACTCTAGACTCCAGATGTGTTTGGATGAGGAGAATCTAAAGTTGGAGAAGTCTCCCCTTCTTTTAGGGTAAGAGAAGTGAGGAGAACTTCTACCCCTCAGGTTCTCCTAGAGATTGTTAACTCAAATATTTTAAATGGAGAACTTGGTAAGGCTACAAAGTTGTGTGTTAGATCTTTTTACTTTTTAAATACTCGTGAATCTTTAAAATTAAAATATTTGAGGCCTGCATGTTCTTGAAAAAAAGTATTTGGTGGGATTGAAAATTTATTTCAAGCTTGACATACGAACCGAATTTTAATTGAAAAATTAAATCTTAACCACTTGATCTTTGTAGTCAAAATCATTGGGCGTTTTTCTGGTTGGGTTGGGGGGGGGGGGGGGGGGGGGAGGAGAGCAAGGACACCCAGTGGTGTTTGGCCACTAAAATCAAGTGACTAGGATTTTATTTTTTCACTGAAATTTGGTTCACTTGTTGTGTTTTAAATGATTTTTTTTTCCTATCGGATAATTTTTTTTGTTGAACTAAAAAATAAAATAAAATAGAAACATAATAAAATGTAACTAAGTACATCGTGTTCTCCTGCAAGGGGTGGTTGATTGTGGTAGATTAGATTATGATTAATTGTGTAATCTCTTACAATTTTTGAGGATCCTAATTTCCTAATTAAGAGATTACACAATCAATCATAATCTAATCTATATCAACCATAATTGGAAATACATCTTTAATAAATTATAATATATCTCAACAAGAACACCATCTTCTCCTTGATGAGAACTTTTGTCATTGTGGGCCCCACTTTCTCTTAGAAAAGGAAATCAAGCAGGAGAACCTAGGAGAAGTCTTATCACTTTTCCTCATCCAAACCTTTGTTTCAATATGAAACTACGACTTTATTAAGCCTTGTTTTCCATAGAAAAATGTTTATCTTTTAGATATGCTTACTTGTGTGCACTTTTAAGATACCAAGGGATTCCCCCCGTCCCCACCCTCCCCTCCCACCCAACTAAATTTATTGACTGTTGATCAGCACTGTATATTAATTACATTAGACATACTTAGCTTCGTTTAGGAATCTCAAGTCCTTTTTTCTCTTTTTGGATAACATGGGTATTCCACCCTATATTGGAGGCGAGACTTATTCCACAAATACACAAAACTGCGTACAAGCCTCGCCTATAATGAAAGCTTGGGAGGAGTTGAACCCAAGGCCTTTAGTCTAATCCTAGAAGCTCAAGTCAAATTAGCACTATTATATACCACTAGTTCTTGAAAAAGCACATTTACAGCCAGCTTTCATTCATGGGACATACATATTGTGTTAAACATTAGATTTGATTTGCATCCATAGAATGTATGCTTATAGTTTTGGTAAGTTTTTTAGTTAATACTTGCTGAGATTTTCTGTTCTATTGGAACAGTTCATTGGTGCTTGTAAAGAGTCAAGTATGGTAATAGTGACAGAGCTTCTGACTGGTGGTTCACTTAAAAGATATCTGAGAGCATTGCGCCCAAGTTGTCTGGACATTGAACTTGCAATAAGTTTTGCATTAGATATCTCACGAGCCATGGAATGCTTACATGCAAACGGGATCATTCACCGTGATCTAAAGCCTGGTAACTCTCTATTCAATTTTATTACCTTTTTGTTTCTTAGATTTATGTTTAATTCAAGAAAATTGTTTGAAAATTGATTGTACCATTGATGACTATCTTAAAGTTGTACAAATTATATCTTTTGATTTCTTGTGACAGTTTATTGAACTTGAATGAGTGACTGGTTTCTATAATATGTTCCCAAATACTATTGTGGATTTCATGAATACTTTATTCTTCACCTACTCTTAGCTGATTTAAATTTTGAAATCCCAGTAAGTATCTTGATATGATGTCACAGGAAGGCTCTTGCTACAATCAGAAGTTACAAAACCGATTGCCACTGTAGCTAGAACTGTTACAGTGTGTAGCTGTGCTAACACAGTAACTGAAATTAGTTCATGAGTGATTTTGAGTTCATTTTCCTTTCCTTCGAGCAATAACCATGCCTGACTGCCAGTAGCCCTTGTGAACAACCTTGAGTAGCTCAATTTTGCCTCATTTTATGGAAATACTGATTCATTTTGTGGTGAAATTTCTTCAAGGACAATCATGTCGCATGAAGCATTTTATTGTTGCTTGAATTCTTGGTTGTTTGCTTCTTCCGTTTTAAAAAATGATATATGAATATTCTCAAATTTGGGCTTTTACTGTTAGATAATAATAGATGGCTCAGACAAATGACTTGGATGTTGCAGATAATTTGCTTTTAACAGGAGACCAGAAGAAGCTTAAATTGGCTGATTTTGGATTGGCAAGGGAGGAGACAGTAACAGAGATGATGACTTCTGAGACTGGTACTTACCGTTGGATGGCTCCTGAGGTATTCTATCTTGCTCATTGTTTGAACATATGCAACTTATATAGTTGTAAGGTTTCTCAATTCTCAACCTCCCATCTTTATCAGTTGTATAGCACTGTCACACTTCGTCGTGGGGACAAAAAGCACTACGATCATAAGGTTGACATTTATAGCTTCTCCATAGTTCTGTGGGAGCTGCTTACTAACCGGATGCCATTTGAGGGGATGTCCAACCTGCAGGCTGCATATGCTGCAGCTTTTAAGGTATTATTTTACTGTGTTCTCCACCAAGTAATTGTTTCTCCAAATGTGCATCTTTTACTAATTTAAAGGTTATTGAGAAACTCTTGCAAAATCTAATTGGTTTGTCTAATAGTGCTCTATAAATTTATTCTCTTAACTGATTGGTATTTTGTAACTATCAACCATTATTTTCTAAAGAGGACTAGATTGGAAGAATTTTTTATGATCTGGTGGAGTATTGAGGCCTAGACTACCAAATAGTAGAAGACTACTGGAACTAGTACAACCTGGTGATTAGACTGGTATAGGTAGCGGTTTTGACCTATTCTTTGTTATTTATTAGTCCCTCTGTCCCAATTTAGTTGTCTTATATGGATTTTGGAATTGTTCTAAAATAGTTGTCCCATTTATATTGGAGTAGCATAAAGTGTGTTGAAATGGATGAAAATCACCTCTCCGTTGCATTGTGGTTTAAAGTCAAATTCAAGTTACTTAAAAAATACAAATGCTTAAATTGAGACAACTAAAATGGGACGGAGGGAGTATTTCATTAGAGACTTAGTTGAACTATCAGGTGAACTGTTATGGACTGGATCTATTGCAATGGATGCTCGATTTTTTTAAACGCAAAATAGCTCATTTGTCATCTCGACAATATAGACTTGAGTCTAGATTCTTTGCCTGGTGGGACACACTATATAGCCAATGGAGCAATGGCACTCATTTACAAACCAGTTATAGACCTTTAGTATTAAAAGTAAATAGGTGCTGGCCTGTTAACTGTTTACTCTGCATGGTTGAACCTTATGTGTTTTTCCCTCTACAATTTGGTCTCCCTTTTTGTGTTCATACAAGTCTCCTTTTCTCTTCTCATCATGTTGATACATAACATTATACTAGCATTAGAAGCCCATACCATGCTTTCGCAAAGAAATCTGCCATACAATTAGCTAAACGAGGAGTATGAATGAAGGAGATGTTACCCATATCGCATAAACTCCATATATCCCTAGCAATACCGACCAACCTCCACTGGAGAATTTCCTATTACTAGCCCAGGAGATAGCAGTTAGTTGAGTCACCTTCGATAATGAGATTTCTCTCCTAACCTTGACCAGATCTGAAGTGCTCTCCTAATTGCCCTTAGTTTATTTATGATTGTGAATGCTTCATGAGTAGAAGACAATAATGCTAACATTTTTAGGCCCTACTCTCATCAATCAAGTGATTATGAATAAATCAACTTGAATATAGCTCTGAACAAGTTATCAGGGGTTCCACCCAATGCCTGAACTTCTTGTCCCATCAAGTCATGTTACCCTATTGCAGTCCTTGTTTCAATTATGAAAAGGGGATACTTTAAGCTGCATGGGTAGCTCAGTTGGTCTAAGCTTCTAGGACTAGACTAGAGGTCTTGAGTTCGATTTCTCTCGAGTTACGTGATACACAAGACTTGCAGGTGGTTTTGTTTATACATGGGATTAGTCTCACCTTAATATAGGGTGGGATACCCATGTTATCCCAAAAAAGAGGTGGAAACTTTAGAATCCAAAGCAGAAACGAAATCTATGGAGTACAATAGAAATTGTGAAATTAGAAAATCAGAGTAGTAAATATGGCTTAGGGTTAAAATGAACAAATATGGATGTATTGAAATAGGGAACAGTATTGAGACGCATAAACAGAGAAACAATGGAGAGATTTTTGGTAGGGTTTTTAGAAGGGAACAAATTGATGTTGTGGAGATAGATATATGGGATTCTTGAGAGGATTAGAGCGGTTCGAGTGCTACATGTGGTCCGACCTTGGGTAAGTTGAGAGTAGAATCACAAAATAGAAACGTGGGGAGATGAAAATAGACATGGGAATGTTGCATTGTGTAATAAATTCAATGCCAGTAATCACCTTTAAGGTCCTCCTTCTCTTCTGCAGATGGTCTCTGATCCTTAACCTCCTTGGATATGCACATTGATAATTTATCAGCCATAAAAAAAAAACATGCACATTGATAATTTCAAGTTCCAAATTCTCATCTTTTTAGGAAAAAAATATTTTCTAGTTTTGACGTTCTTCTCTTTTCTCAGAAAGCGAGGCCCAGTGTGGACAACCTTCCAAAGGATCTTGTTTCTCTCCTGGAGTCTTGTTGGGAAGAAGATCCAAATAACCGGCCAGAATTCCAGCAAATCACGAGCATGCTTTCAAGCTTCCTTTCTTCCTTGACTTCTGTGCAGACCACACCACCTCCCATAATTGAGCTGGGGCAGAGCAGCTACCTTGGGGTTGATTCTCCGGGAACTCGCCATTTGATGGACAGGTCTAGAGAGGACGATGAGGTGAAGACTGGAAAACCATCGAATGGAATTCTGGGCTGCTTCAATGAGTGTTTCTCCTAATGAGGAATGATCAAGAGGTTTGAGTATTTTTCCTAACAATCTGTGGTTCAAGAGTTTCAATCTTGTGGTCTAGCCAAATCTGTTCGGCTAGTTTGAATCAGAGGCAGAGATGACATGGTGGGGTTTTATAGGAGAAACACTGAAATTCTGAAAGATGTTATCTTGTTGTAGAATGTGGTATTATCATATCATCACACAACATTGTATAGTAGAGCTTTGGTGGTCAAGCAATGTGATAGATGTCAATTTAGAAGAGCAGTTAGCCTCATGAATTCCCCTTTAAACATTTGGATAGATGATGGAATTCAAAATTTCTTTTATAAGATAGCGTCCGTAATGTGTGTGCATTTTCCCATTAGTTTGGATCATCAACTGTAAATTCTCCAGCGCTTGGTACTTGCATAAGGTTATCTGAAATAAATGTCTAGGGTGAGCATAGGGAACATTTTGGGTGGGTGACATTGCATTCACTTTGTGATTTTGGCTTTGATTGTCAATTTCGTTCAGTTCCGGCTGGAATGTTTTGGATTTGGCTGGAAAATGGAACGGTTTTCTTCTTGGACTGGGTTTTGTTCTGGTCATTTCCGGCTGAAATGAGCTTGATCCAGGCCCATTTTGACCCTACATGCTTAGCTCTATAAATTTTGTTCTTTTTTTTTTTTTAAAATTTTTTTAGATACATATAAAATCCAATAGTATAACTGAAAAATAGATTTTATTAGATATAGTTAGAAAAAGTTCAAAGCCTAAAACGATCAAACACTAGGAGTTTTTAATTCAAGGATGTTGATTTTATTGATCAAAGTGGCTAGGAGTTTTTAGTTCAAGGATGTTTGGTGAGTTTAATCACTAAGATCAAATGACTAGAAATTGAATTATGGACTTAGTTCAGTTGTAATTAATGAAGTATATTTTTAATTCATATGATTTGTTTTTAATGTATATGACAAATTTGAGAAAAAAAATGTAATAGACTTGGTATGTCTGTGTTTTAAGTTTTGACAATTAATTTTGAATAAAATTCTTTTCAGAATAAAATTCAAATATTCTTGAATTAGTATTTGTAATCACAATATTATTAATTGAGATTATAAATATAAATAGTTATTTAATGATAATTTATATCTTTATTTTTGTAGATTAATGTAAAATAATAAAAAATAATTAATTTAAATATAAGTTTGCACTATTGTCTTTATATTCACCCGCTTAATGTCAACACACACCCCCGAAAAGAAAAGAAAATAGAAAGTGCAGAACACTGGCAATTGCAGACATTTAGGAAGAACATTCGAGCATTCTGAGCAGTGAACCACCATTCTGAGCAGTGAACCACCACACGGACATCGCACCATTTGACAGTGGTGGCCATTATGGTAATGGTGGCAGCGTTGATGGTGGTGGTGGCAGCGTTGATGGTGGGGGTCACGATTGAGTGGTGCCAATGAGGATTAGAATTATCCACTTCGGTATGTTGACGAGTCCCAACATCAGAACCCAAGGAAAAGAGACAAAGGAGCCCAACACGAGTTGCCATGTTGATGGAATTGATTCAGGCTCAACTCTTCTGAGCCACTCTTTATAGAGTTATTCTTTATCGACTTAATCAATGTGTCTGAATTTAGAGGTTTATACATACTTTTAGGATTAGTCTCACCATCAATTGAAATGATAGACATATACATTCAATAGACCCTACTTGTAAATTTGGTGTATCATCTGGTGGGGGTAACAACACAACTGCATAATCTTCTTTCTACCCATCTACTCCATTATATATTTTTTATAACATAGGTGTTCATACATTACATTGGAAGTGATACTAATCCCATATATACATGAAATCATCCACAAACTTCGTGTATCAGGTATATTTGTAAAGAGTCGAACTCAAAACCTCTAATTTAATTATAAAAACTTAGACCAACTGAGTTACCCGTCATGTTTTCAACCGTATCATATACCTAAACTAATGCATCATATCCCTAACCATATGATTATGTCCAAAATTAAAATGCAAGTAGAGTATAAATATTCATTTGAAGCATCCAATTCCCTTTATTCTATACACCTACTTAAAGTATACGACATACCTACTTATATATATTAGATACATAATTAGACATACCTAGTTAAGTGTAGTAAATAGCTACTTATAAATACTATATAACTACTTAAATAAATAAGAACATGCAGTACAATTGGTTAAGATTCATAATTATTGTTTAGAGTTTGTGAGTTCAAGTCTTGTGAGCTTAAAATAGGACAGTCGTCCATGAAAAAAATTTGCCAAATTCAATATGACAGCTTATCCCTGACTTTGAGATTGATTATATGTAGATACCTTGTTGGTTATAGCTATTTAAATGTACTGTATATCTACTTATGTATATTAAACTTCTCACTGGATATGGCTACTTAAGTCACATGCATACATACTTATATATAAGATATACCTACTTTAATGCATACAATACATATACTTACTTAGGTGTACTCTACACTTAATTGTATATTATAGATCCCTCATTAGATATATTTGCTTAAGTATACTTCATATTTACGGGCATAACGGATGCCTGTATCGATGAACCGATTTTTTACCCCAACTATCCACCACTTTGACATGAACTGATCTATGGATGAACCCAACTGCAAATATGCCAAGCAGGTCCCCAAAGGCTTATCAAAGTACTGATTATAATTAGTATATTATGATAAAAAAATCCAACAAACTTGGAAGAAGAGAAGTTTGGAATTTGAATCCCCCTTAGTTTTTCATAGAAGTTGGTAACGTCTATTAAGGGGGCTTGCCAATGATGAAAGTGTTTAGAAGAAAGAGGTGGTTTTCTTTATTTTACCTATTTATTTTATTGCTTCAATTTTAAAATTTCCACGCAACAATTTACATATGATTGAAAAGGAGCTCAAGGTGGGAATGTATAAAATCCCACATAATTGCATTTCCATATTATTTTACAATTTCTTATTTCGATATGTTATTTTGGGAATTTGAAAAACCATTAACTACTTTGATCATAGAATTCACACATCCCAATGATGATTCCAAGCCCATTTAACATAATATAGATATTACAAGTTCTTAAATTAAAAAAAAAAAATTGCAGAATTTATTGATTCTAGAATTTAAAGAAAAGTAGAAAACAGATGCCATAATGTACCATTTTGTATATCTATATGCTCACATGACAAGCGACAATTTGTTTGATTTTCAAAAGCTAGAAAAGATACTCAATTAATGGCATTGCGAAAACAGTGGGTACATTAGTACAATTTATGGGTATGGTTAGAGTTTTTCAATAAAGAATTATAAATTTTACTCAATTTTTTTTCTACCAAACAGGTCCTCAGATGGATATACATTCAGCATTGGATCAAAGTGTCGTCCATCCAAGCCAAAAAAATTGAGATCACCAAGTGAAAAAGGAATAAAAAACGCCCAAATCTAATTACAATCCATTGTCTTAATAAAATCTCAGTTGCCATCTCTAAACATAAAAAGATAAAAATAAAAACTAAGGAAGTGAATTAGGCGAATGAGACATTTCTAGTGAGACTAACAAGACTGCCCATTAGATGGATCATGGGTAATACATAATTGAACGTGTTGAATAAATAAATATATGAATAAATAATAAGGTGTAAAGTTTCACCACCCATTAATCTATCCTGACCTTTAAAATTCAATTGAATATTTTACTCACATGGTGTAGCTCAACTGGTTGCCCCCCACCTCATGAAGCGGGAGTAGGGTTGGCTCTGAGCATAGGCGGCATAGGCTGCCGTCTAGGGCCCCCAAGCTAAAAGCCCCTTCACACATTTAAACTCCTTAATATAGTAGTCACAAAGGCCCCTGAAATCTCACTCCGCCTAGGGCCCCTGAGATTTTAGGGGATCTCAGGGCCGGCCCTGAGCGGGAGGTTGCGGGTTCGAACCCCCATGACCTAACCTTGGTGTGCCTTAGGGATAGTGGGCTCACCCATGGGAACTTTACGCAGGGTGTTCCGCGGTTTCCTATACGTAAATTCAAAAATAAAAAAGAAAAAAGAAAAAAGAAGAAGAGGAGTTTGCCTTTGTCTCAAAATAGGATCCATGGGAAAACTAGAACCATATATGGACATGGTCTGCTTGAACTCGTGTTTCTTTAAAGGAACTTAAAAAAAAAATCCAAATTTTTTAGACCCACACACAAACATCAGTGGTGCACTTGATCTTGCATACCTGCCAAGGGGATATTTGAAGTTTCCAGTCTTCCAAGGAAATTTTCAAAAATCTCATTTTGTGGGTAGAAACCATGTAACAATATACACCTGAATCCAGGGGTCCGAATATCGGCCATTTTTGTAAAAAATAAAATAAATTAAGGAGAGAAAAATATCGGCCGATATATTGTATCGGCCGAGACAGTTTTTTCAACCCCTGCCTCAATCATTCAAAAAGCCAGATGATCTGATGTTAACTTATGAAATTATGCTATTCTCATTATTATCATAATTATTCTTAAGATAGCATATTTAGAAAGTCTAAACAGGCCCTGATATCTCTTAGCTCATTTTTCTGCTGTTCAATATTCCGTTCTTGGTGATCAACCAGACTGCTGCCATCATGTTTCACTTTTACCATGGAAACCCACCTTTCATTCCATTGCGTCGACTGATCAACAGTAGTTTGCAATTTGTATTCAACTTAAGTTTCACTGTAACAGCTGCATGCAGACTTCCTTTTTCTGGGTTCAAAAATGACTATTAACTTCAACCATTATACTTTCTTTTGCTATCTTTTTAATTCAATGAATACATGACATCGGACAATTCAAGTAATACATGGGGCCATCATAACAAAGATCATATCTACACATAGGCAATTGTATGTTTCATATATAAAATTAAACAATGCATAGTATGTGTACTTAAGATAAACACGCATACCTCTAATACAACACAATTTTCATCTTTGAGCAACGCCTATGGTTCTTCGGAATGTTGACGTCAAACTGAACTGAGTGAATTGAAATGATCCCATGCGTCCTGTAGGACATACAGAAACTTGTGTAAAGCACTTGAAATATGACACTACTGCTACATGGGCATATTCTTGTAGCGTTGCAGTAAATGCACAAAATATTAGAAGTTAGAACAATCCCTTGGACTCCAACATGGATAAGCCATAAGAGTATTCTTGTCATGCTGCTGTACATGCAAATGATAAGAGAATTATCCAGTGGGCTCCAACATGGTAAGCCATATCTTGGAAGAGATCATGATTGAACAGTCCTCTAGGGTTCCCATGCACACAATTTTTTTGGGATAAGATGGGTATGTCCACCTCACATTAGAGGTGAGATTAATCCCACATGTACAAAAACCACCCGCAAGCCTCGTATATCAAATTACCCAAGATGAGTCGAATCCAAAATCGCTAGACTAATCCTACCAGCTTAGACTAACTGAGCTACCCATGAGAGTTCATACACACAAAATTAGTGATTGCCAAGTTTATGAGAAGGTGAGATACCATTTTTTCCCTCTTTTGACAAGTACTTTTCTTTTTCTAAATAAGCATAATAAGAAAGTCATCGGTCTTGTAATAAAAGTCACTGCATTTGATGTTTTAACAAACCCTCCCATGAAATGGGCTGAAGTTTACTGCTTCAAAACTTGTAAAGATCTTAAAATATAAAACCACAGCATGCCTAGCATAGATACAACTTCTAGGGATGTTCTTACACAGGTCCAGATATGCAATGAATCATTCCACACCAAAGAACTTGCATCTCTGATGCACGTCAAAAACAGATTTAAGGCAATGCTAATTCACCTATTCTGTCATTGTTTCATATGTCATTGTGTTTATATAATTTTAACAAATATTTATCTGCATATTTTTCTTGTATTTGATGATTTATGTGATTCATAAAAAAATGCATTGAATGTTACCTCATGTCTAGATGTATTATGTTCTTTATCATTTCACATAAAATTGGATTGCGTCCACTTAGCTATTTTAGTTTTGGATAAAGGGTACAGCTTAGGATTCAATATTGGCTCAAGCAGGGGCAGGACAGTTATTGGATGCTGTATAATCTTTCTTCTCTCAAATTTTAGAGTAGTGAATATGTATGTAGTTTTTTTTTTTTCTCAATCTCAAAAGATTGAAAGCATTCATAAGATTACTGCACTTCAACAAGTTTTGGTGGTACACACTTAGAATGTAATGGTCCTCTCTTTTTCCTACATGATCTGGTAAGAGATCAAACAAATGAGACCCCAACCCAAAAAAAATTGATGAAGACTAAGTTGCAAGGGTACAGGTCAATATCAGTCTGACATGGGTGTGAGGTGTAAGACTCGGCAAACAAAAAAAAATTAGGACATGGATGCAAGGTGTCAGACTCGGCAAATCAAAAAATTAGGACATGGAGACACAACACCATATTTAAATAAATTTAAAAATAAAATTTATTTTAAATGAAAATAAAGTACAAAAATAATACAAATAGAAAATAATACTCTAAACAATTAAGTGACAAACATAATGATATTTTACTTAGGTTTTAAGAGGAGAAAGGAGTAATAATATTTTAGTCATCTTAGAAAACAATATTAAAAAGCATAAGAAGAACCCATGAAGAATGAGTGCGAGTGCCCAACATGTGTGTGAGCGTCTACAAGTGTCTCACACGGGTGCGCCACATATATTTAAGTGTCAATACAACATGGAATGAAGGTAGCAATGACAGGTTCTATATAGTCTGCATTGGACCTCTTCTAACAGCGATATTTTTCAATGAAAAGCATGTCTGTTTTTTCCCTCCCAAAAGTAATAAATTAACAGCATGTGCACCTAGTAGATACAAAGGTATATGGCACAAACAGGCAATCGGGTAGCCAATTCTTTTAATCAGGTGGGCTTCAAGCAATGGCTAGCCATTAGAGCTTCTAGATTCTCTGGATATTTCTACACCCCTACAACTCCAAGAGAATCCTAGAGACGTCTGAGTTCTTGAAAGTACTACAAAGATCTCCACGATCTTCTAGAGAACTCTACAATTCTCTACACTTTATCCATGTACAATCTTTCTATGTATGAGTCAATTTTCTTTGGGAATACCCTTCTCCTGGTGTGACATTTTAGCCCTTAGAATTACTATTTAAAAACAAGAAACTCGACTTCAACATTAAGATACATGAATTGAATAACTGTAGAAGCCACTTTCACTTCAATCCAGTGGGGATCTCCCTTTCCAATGGTCAAAGAAAATGGAACAAGAACTGAAAACTCTTGGCCAAAATTCCAGACTGTTCTACCTAGGCTGGAACGGCCTGTGGTAGAACTAGTTCACACCATGGCTTCTTTCTAAACTTTCTTCTAACATATCATATTATGCCCTCTTTTTAGCACCAAAATGAGCATGAAAGAGAAAACATTTTACCCCCTCACTTCACATGAAATCTCTTTCATGATGCACATACACAGATGTGGGTATGGACACAGATATGGGAACAGGGATATAACCTCCCTTTTCCCAAAATCTAGGACACAAACAGGGATATGAGTGTCTGTTCAAAAAATACTTTTCATTAGGTCAGTGACTTTATTTTACCATGCTATCATTTCATCATCCAAGCCTTTTAACCATCAATCTAGGTGTTGGCCTTTATATTTGGATTTGGCAAAGTGTTTCATAAGCCGGCTGCCTATCTGACACCCATAAGACTTGAACCTATGACATTTGGGTTGCAACAACAAACCCTTACCAGTTGTGCTAGAGGTTCTTGTCTCCATGCTATTATTCTTTTTATTAAATGAGTTAGCCTTTCAAGTATTTAAATGTCCACAAGTTTCAATTTTACAAAGCTCTTTTATGCCAAGATCTTTTATACACTTCTTTTTGTTTTTGTCTTAATGAGAAATTTGTACGAAAAGCATCAAAGCATATTTTAAGTACTCAAAAAGTATCAAAGTATTCAACATGATTACGAGTGACTGACACACTTGTTGCGCATATGCAGGTTTTGGCATCTTAGCTTCTCTTACAAACCACACGTTTTTCGGGTGTGCATGTGCATTTCTTCTAAATCTTTTTGCAGACACGCTTACCAACTACTATGAATATTCAAGGCAAGGCAGAAGATGTCTTTCCAGTCTTGTTGTTGTTGGTGTTATTTTGCCATTTTTCTGGAATGGAACATTAGAACTGCTGAAATGCTGAGACCTTCACTTCAGAGGCAAATCTGAATGACCTCCGAAAGAAATGAAAACTAGGAGTAACTTGCAAGTCTGACCTAGAACCTCATATTGGAAGCCACTTGACTTGATGGAAGTGTTGATTAAACTCTAATTGAGTTCTTAAACATGGGTTCAGTATTACCTATGAATAATAATTTTGCATCCAGAGTCAAGAATACCTGCAAGATGTCAAAGACTTTTTCTGCAATGTATTTTTGATGCATCGCAGCACCCTTTTGCTGTAGTTTGTCTGGGTGTAAACACAATAAAGCTTTTTGATATACTCTTTTCACAGAAGTTCCTTCAATTATATCAACAAGGGCCACAGGTTTCCATCCACTATCTGACCAAAGAACCTATAAAGGATAACAGGTTAGAAGCCAAATATATGTCTATATATATATTATGATTATTATTATTATTTGGAATATAGTAGTAAGAAGTGGCATGTTTGGTCATGTGGAGTGATGGAGAATGTGGCTCAAACATGGATCACTAGATGAGTAGAAATCACAAAGATGTCTACAAACAAATCAGATAGGGCTTCGATACAATGATGAGCTGTCTCAAGAATTGCATTACCATGTTAGAGAGAGAGAGAGAGAGAGAGAGAGAGAGTATAATACATTCTTGGATTTTACATTTGTTTTTTTTTTTTTTGAGTGATAAATGATTTTACATTTGTGATACACCATGCTGTTTATGAGGGATTGAGCCAGCATTCATTTTACATCCTGCTGTTTTAAGTGTGATTGACATTTATGGTAAGTCATGTTGTTAATAATTCAGAGAGAATTTATTTTACATTCTGAGGGATTTGCATTCGAAATCATTGTTCCATTTAAGAGGTATTTTGCATTTGTGATGCATCCTGGTTTATATCATCAGGCAGTATTTAATATCAAAAAATGATGCTCACATAGTGTAGAGTTGACAGCAATGAACGGATATTTGTTTCCTTTCCAAGTGACCATTGTTGTATTTTAGCGTCTGACATCTGCAATGAATCAAGTAATTAGATATTCTTCTCAGTTAAACCAAAAAAGAAAGCAGTATTACAAATTTCTGTAAGGTAACAAGTGATTTATACTGTAACATCATATGGATAAAATCAATGTTGGATGTATTACTTGGATTTCATCTTGATTTTGACCATTTTGTAGCTCTTTTTGCTGGTCCTCTGATGATTGTTTTTGCTGTATATTTAAAAAAATAGAAGAAGGCGACAAAGCTACTATTTAGCAGAGATGAAAAGCAGAGATAATATCACAAATGAATAATTTTAAGTGTTTCATGAAGTGCCAGCTGGTGTAGACATACAGTGTGTCACATTTTGCAAGTAGGTAAAATGTATTATATGCACAATAAATCAATTTCAAAAGCATAAGTGAAACCTGCATTTCTGCAGGGGATAATGATTCTGCACTGGAAATGTTAAAATACTTAAGTGCAAATAGCTAGGAGCTTAAAGAAACATTTTCACTGGTTCAACACGAGGTTTTATGGTTTTGTGTTAGGCAGAACCTCAGTGTTCACAAACAACCTAGTGTTACTTAGAAATCTACTATTTTAACTCACCAACAAATAGATTCATTGTACCTCCTGCAACTAAATTAAGAGAAAATAGAATGACTTTCACCATCTACCAATCAGTTGTGGCACGTACTCTTTTTTTTGAGAGATAACATAAATTTCATTAAAATACGGAAAAAAGTACAAAACATCAGCTGGTAGGAAAACAAAACCAAGTATGGTATAAAAGGGCTAGACCAGAACCACAAAGCAACAAAAAGAAATACAGCATACAAAAACCGAAATCAACACAGTGAAATCCCCTAGGCCCCAACTCTCAAATACAAAAGACTCCTGAAGCCGAATTTTTTATCCCATTTTTTACAAGGAACTCTAGAATATAAATGTTTGAAAGCTTCCAAGTATAGAAGAAATTAATGGAAACTCATAAGAGAATTCAGTTTATACACTTGTTTGTAATCCTTCTTTTCAAATAGACAAAACCACTGCATGAATGTAAGCAAATCATCATCATCATCAATGCCATCTGTCCCATTGGCTATCTGAATGATGAAAATGCCACCCATTCAGAAGCAAGAAATGAAGCTATGAATCTACACCTACCAGGCAATTTAGATGAAGATCTTCGCCATGAATTTCCCTTATCTGTCCAAATGCCTCCTCCGAATCTTCTGGATTTGGTTCTGAAAACAAGTATAAAATATCTAAATGAAAATTTATGTACGTATAGCCACCAACCATCATTTGGTAAAAAATGGATGATGTTGGGAAAAAAGAGTAAGAGATGAAGAAATTGTCCTCAGCCAATATGAATACTAAGAGGCCAATTGATCACGTCACACAACAACAAATCTCAGGATATATCACACTCCTTAAAATTATGGGCAGCTTATCTTTCTGCAACTTTCATAAAATACTGGTCTAGAGTAGACCCCTCTGCTCTATATCTCAATCTTGGACCCTCTCCAACAATGATTTTAATCATCAAACGGCAAGCAAAACACAGAAGGTCGATACCTAATTATCTATCACCACAAGAAAGAAACAAATCTTTCCAAATAGACACAGCTACAACGTGTTTTTCATGGTAAGAAACTAATAATGTATAAATCAATAAAGAACTAACCAGTGAATGACTCCATGAAGCCATTTCTTTCCGAGGAAGAATCATTATTGATGTCTGTTGTCATTGTTTGTTTCAAAATTTTATCTACCTGAAATATCAGAACCGAGTGAACTTCATAAGCAATCCAATCTACAGAAAACATTTATCCATTTGTGAATTTGGGTAAGGAAAAGGTTTTAGATTCCTAAATATTAGCTGCAAACAGTCACTCATCACACACCATGACAGGCGCATCTGATGATATTCCACTGCTATGCCCATTGCTCACTTTCTCCTTTCCATCTGAATTGGTTGCAGAGAGTGATGTTGATTCCTCTATTTTGAATGCTCCCAAGTCTGTCCTCATAGAACTCTGAATATCAGCATGTAGCTTTTCCTTTGGAGTAGCTTCCTGATTGAATCTTTTGATGAATTCTTTGACCTTTCCATTGGTTCCACGCCTATGCATTTTTTCTTCTGAATTTATTAGTACAGCTTCCAAGGTGGGGACATTTGCTTCGGCATGATTGATGATGAGTTTTCTCCCAATCCTCTTTTTCACTTTAATACTATCATCAACAATTGCTGCTGACGGATTATTAACTTTAGACTCACAATCTGCCCCTCCTGCTGATTTAACCGTCCCTTTTCCTAGAATTAACAAAAACGTGAATGAGTTGGATATACTCCATTTAACAAATGAAGCAATTTACTGAAAATACCTGGTTCAGCAGAACTATCATTAAGCTGGCAGTCAAGGTCCCCCAGTTTAGGTTGCCATTCTTTTTTATCAGTAAGCTTGCATGAATCTATACTGGGTGAGACACCAACCACACCAGAATGTAATTTGTTATTCTTTCCTGCATCATTTAAGGCATTTTGAAACATCTCTTAAGTATGTTGCTAAAAGTCCCATGAAACCACAATGAATGGCTATAAACTAACCTGTTTTTTCACTCGTATTATTGAGAAAACTGGAAAGGGGCTTTCGTTCAGGTTCAGAAGGCAATGGTTCCTCAACTATGCCATCTTTCATAGTTACACTGAGATTTAGAGATGAACCGTTATCATGGTTATCACATATGAATTGGAAGGACGCACTTGTTGGCAACATATTTTCATCAAGGGAAGACAAATTGACTCCTTGCAGAACCGGTTTGGGTAACCCAGTAACTATACTCTCATTCTTACCATGCTCTTTGGAATTTGAACGTTTACTGTCCTTAGAGGGCATCATTAGTGTAACCCCTTTGCTTGCCCATTTGTATATAGAGAAGTGAAATTGACCTCCCTCACAAGAAACTTCTGAACTACCAAAATCCTTGGCAAATTGGGCTCCTGTTTCCTTTTTAGCAGATTTGGTAGATTTTGCTGGCTCATCTCCTCTAATGGAAAATTCATGGGATAAAAGGCTTTGCCGATAAGAAGGTCGAGAATCACATCTTGAATCATCTTCTCCCAGCACTGGTTGGCTTGCAACTTTAGTCATGCCAGTTCTTGGAGAAGGAAAAGCAAACTGTATTTGTAGAACCATCCTTGTTTGCAACAGGGCTACGACAAGAAGTACTGAATGTCGAATAGTCTACCCTTGTGGCCAATTTTGAGGAGAGGCTGGAAATGTTCAAACCAAGAAAAGAAAAATCAGAACCATCAAAACTGGAACCATGTACATACAGAGGATATAGTTATCATAGCCAAGGATATGAGAGAATGGAGGGTTAAAACAACTACCTAAACAATCAAAACATGAAACTAAACAAATAAAAGTAGAAGCAGATGATATTGATCATAAAAAACGTAACAGGCCCCATTGCCAATGAGGCATGCAATGACCACCTAAAATTAGAAGAAATGCATCCATCCAATATGTACATATTACAAAACAATGGGCCCAATGAAGAGTTTTTCCATGCAACGATAAGAAAAATATAGTCACACAATGTGAAGGTCCTTCTATATCAGTTCCAAATCCAATGATCAGTTGTCTTAGGCTGCACATGGGTGTAGCCAGAATTGAGCACAATAAGGACCTTTTCTGAGTAAACATTACATCATCAGTTATGGTGAATTGAAAGCAGTACATGGTGCCAGAAGGACGTTTTTGCCATAAGAGATGGCAACTATAAATTTGTGATGGGATGAAAACGGACAGGAGTCCATAGTGCAGTTGGTAAGCATTCACCTTTCCATCCTTATTGGGTTCAAATCAAATCCTATAGGCATCAAATAGGAAATCAGCCTATAGGATAAAAAACTCCAATCTAATTATGGGTGCCAAGCCAAATTGATTGAATAAATGCTCTAATGATGATACTTGAATTAAAAAAACTGTATCATGCAGGTCTCTCTACACCTCAAATTGATAACCAGGTCCTCTAATTGTCAGAGATGGTGTGTGATTAAGGAGAAAGATTTCACCAGAGCAAGCTTTGTAAGTAATCCAATCCCCACTCAATGTCCAAGAAATTCATAGTCAACCTAAAAACTTTTGAACAAAAGCGTAAGTGCACCTCTCTACCCAGTTGATTTTAGAGAAGAACAAATAACCTCAAACTGAAGTGGAGCTTCCTACGCTTGCTAGCCTCCTACAGGTATGTTTATGTGCATGCATATGTTTGTGTGGGTAGAAACTTATTGATTACAGGATGAGAAAAAGTAAAGCACTTTTACCAGTTGACTATATAAAGGGAAAAGGAAAAGCACCTGAGAGGAGAAGGGAGTGAGGAGCCTCCAAATGTTTCAAATTTCGGCGGCAGTGGACGGGCAGGGCTTAACGTCCGAGAAGCAGGCATTGTAGAGAAAGGATCCTTATCAGGCTTTCTTGGTGTTGAACTAAGAGAATTTTCACCTCTGAAAATGTCATCAAAGAAATCGTTGCCCAGATGCCTTCTCCGGTTCGGGCTGTCCACCCCAAATACAGGCTTCTCACTCAGAGCAGACCATGAATTGCGAAGTGGTGCCACCATTTCTTCACTGCCTCTAGATGAAAATGAATCCATAGTTTCTCCAGGGCTGTGTCGCATCTCAGTACTGGAACTCCTAGGGGGGCCCCCAAACACATCACTGAAATCCACATCCGAATCCCTGGGTTGAAGCTTAGGTGAAGCGATGGACTTTCCTAATGCTTTCGGAGAACTATATCCCAACAGAACATAATCTCTGTAAGACAATTTCTCCATATCAAACTGGTACCTTTTACTGCTTTTCAATCGTCAATTTCTGGCAAGGAGAATTAGGCTCTCCAGTCTTCCAACCAACAGCATCTTTCTATAATATTCCACGTCTTAAGTCCAGAGTTAGATCAATGACTAAAATTCATATGGTTGGCTCAAATTCAAAAGTAAAAAAGCCGGGAAACCTGATCCCAGGCTAGAATTCACAAACTTGTTTTAATTTCTAGTCCTCCGTCCGTTGTGGTGGGAAAAGGTGAAATCGGAAATACCAATTCTCATGCAAATGAAAATGAATGCAAAGAAGATGTGAATGGAAGAACTTGGGAGCAAAGACTTGGAATATAATCAAGAAGGAAAAGTGCAGAGTGATGAAATTACATTGATCGAGCGATTTCAGAATCTCAGGAAAACTGAAAAATCCATACTCAATACGAGAATGAATGCAGATTCCATTCCAAACCCAAATTTCCATAATACTCGCATCTTTAAAGAAAAGTGATTCTTCAGAACCACTGATAAATTCTTAATTCTTCTCTGATATCACTGGTTGGAAACAAAACCAGCAGACCAATATGATAAGGATTCCAAGAACAAACCAAAAGCTAGCATACAGCAAACCAATAAATAGGAAAACAAAGATAAAATGCGAACCACAGAGAACACAAAGATTTACGTGTTCCTCCCACTTTGGGCTTAATCCAGCAAAGAAAAATGCGTTTTATCGCGGAGAAAAATTACAAGGATAAAGAGAAACCTTCCAAACAAGAAATTCCTAATCCAAGAGAGGAATCTCAACGAAAGGAAATGCGGCTTCTAATGAATGCGAACGGATGTAAAAGGAGAATAGGAAGATATGTTCTGGTTCAAATGGAAAGACTAGTGATGCTTGAATTTCGGGGGCTGTAATAAAATGAGAAAATGCGATTTTTTTCATCGAAGAAGAGATTTGAGATGGGAAGGAGAAAATCGATGTTGGGTATTATCATGGGAAAAATACAAGAAGAGTAGAAGGAGAAGAAGAAATGAGGACGAAGAGATTCCGGGTTAGAACCACAAGTAGTAGGAATTAGATAAGAAGAAGAGGAGGAAAAAGACAGAGAGAGGGAGAGAGAATCAAATGAGAAACTTGGCAAACAGGTGAGACAGAATTATGCGCTGAACAGCTGAGGCAGAGAAAGTGAGAGTCGAGTGCAAGTCAGTCTTCCTTTTGCTTCAATCTGGCGCTCCAATTTTGACTGATTTTGAAAAGTACAACTTTAGGGAATCTTTTGTAAAAATATTTAGAAAACTCTGAAATTGAAACGGTCCTTAAAAATTCATTTTTTGGGAATCTTTCCAACTGATTTATTTTTAAAAAAAAAATCAGAAAATTTATAGAAATTAAGAAAATTATGGGTTTCATGAATTTGTAATTTTTTTCCATTAAATATCTGTCATTTAGATGATCAAATATTGTCACGCCCCGACCCAAAGGGTGGGCCCGGAACGCGACTAATTTTTTTTTTTTGAAAGATAAACTAAACCAACTCACAAGCATTCTAACTGGGCCAAATCAACAGTTAAGCCCAGAGGTCACACATAATCTCAACATGTGAACTCAAACACATACCATAAGTCTACCCCACATAAGAGACATAATAATATCAATAACATCAACACATAACATGCTCAAATCAAATCCAACATTGATTATTACAAAGCATCGATCAAAGCCACTACAGAGGCATCAAAGTTTAGTACATCAAATTAACACAAATTAAGTACCACATTCGGTACTTAATAAAAGTAAACGGTTCCAAGAACCAACAAGAGAAGATTAGGGCATTCCCTTCCGGGGGAATCCCGAAACACTGCTTCAGCTTAACCACCCTGAGCTTGATAAAGAGGGTCCTTCTCCTCGGGTTCATCGCCTAAAAGGTGAGTGGTGTGAGCTAACTAGCCCAGTGAAGGAAATATAACAATGCAGTTTAAGTAAAGATATAACAGGTTAGCAACAGTTCAATATCACATGCTTGATAACAATAAGCATAATCTCATATAAATCATCAACATCATCAAGTACTGCTATCATCCACCGTAACGCCTACCGATTACGCTGAGACTAGTATTAAGTCCCGACACGGTCAAAATACATCCTTACAAGTACATCTCCGGCTCTGACTTAGTCAATACTGACACTCTCAAGTCAGCAACTGACGACAGCATGGTCCGCCCATGGTCCAGTAGACATAAACCATCTCTCATATGGCCGATATTGGTTCAATAGCCCAGGTACGTGGAAGCAGTCTTACATACTCATACGATCAACATCGTAATATCACAATCATCATCAGCACTCTTACCATAGTGCATCATGTCTAGGCACATGAGTAGGTTCATCAAAACTGAAACCACTGATTGCTCAATACTCATCTCATCATAAAACATGTTTACAAAATCTGCAGAGTTAAGTTCCCTCACTGTGATGTGTGGTTTACACGGTCTCTGTTCAAACATCACACAAGTGCACAATCAAAATATATAACAAATACGTACACATACGTAGTATTTGGAAATCATACGTTTTCCCACAAAATATCCAGGGTTCATGAAATTGAGTCTCCTACTTGGTTTCTATCCTTTTTAAATTATCATAATCCACAATATAATAATAAATAAAAAGGGGCTCAGTCCAAAACTCATATTGTCTTCTGGGCATTGACCAGATTGACTTATTGAGTTAGGTCTAGATCCTCGGGTCACTTTTCGGTTGTCTTCTAGATAGGACCAGATCTGACATTTTGAGTTAGGCCTCGAGGTCACCCAGTGCCCGAGTATATAGTGTCGGCCTGAAAGTGAATCACTCAGTGCCCGACCAATAAGGTCGGCCTAGAAGCGGATACAATAGTATTTACACTATAAGTAATAAGAGAAGAGGGTTAGTATAATTTTAATTAAGAAAATAGGGTATTAACATCACATCACATAATCTAACAAAATTTTAAATTTTTTTTTTTGCATAAAATAATAATATTTATTTATTCAATCATTTATATATATATATTGAAAATGGAGGGTTTTCCGGATTCGGTTTTTACATCTGACCGGTCCGATGGATTCCTCCGGGAGTCCTCTTTCCATAGGGAGAGGTTTGGAGCTTTGAAACTCCGTAAGCCATCCGATCTTAACACCGAAAACTTACTGGTACAAGAAACCCACGGATTTCCTTAGACTTTGAAACTGGATTTTCTTGCTCAAAATAGGGTCAAAATCAGTTTTTCTTAATTCTAGACTGAATGAAATTTGAAAAGGAATACAATGGTTACCTTTAATTGAGTTCCTGGGCTAAAATCCGGTCTTTTGAAAAATTTTCCCCAAAAAGCTCACGGCTGGAAAAACTGGAAAACAGAGAGGGAAAAGGGGCTCGGCCGGTCGGGTTTCAGCTGGGCTGAGAGACAGAGAGAAGAAGGTTTGTGGGAGTTTAGAACCGAAGGCTGAGGGTTCCTTTTATAGGAAAATGGCTGGAATTTCGGGTCACCCACCGACTACATGAGCGGCATGAGGTGCCCGGTGACGCTTGCAACAGTAACAATTTTTGGGTTGCAGATCAGCCCTCCACATTTTCCATTTTTGCAAAAAGGTCCCGGTTTTAAGTAAAAAGCCGATTTTTAACTAAAACATGTTTTTAGAAGCTCAAAAATTTTGATCCAACCTTACAGATAGGTTGGGTTTTAAAAATCTTAATCACTATAAAAATTTTGGAATTTAACTCTCACTAAAAACCATTTATTTAAATAAAAACCATAAATTTACACTATTTACTTAAATAAACAATTGTTAAAATAAACAATTTAGAAACATCATTTTGAGGTGAAATGGAATAACTAGATCATTCTTAAAATGATCTACTACAAAATACTAGTTTCAAAATTTATTTCATTCTCAAAACCCTTTAAAATAATTAATACTCCCTTTCGGGGTTTTGACGGGCGAATTTAAAATACTATTTTCTGAAAATAAAATTATTTTAAAATCAGAAATGCAAATCCTTTATTAAGGAGAATATTATCCACCAATATTATACACATAACAACAATATTCATAAAATAATAACAAAAAGCGGTAAATTACCAATCTGGGGCAGGGTATTACAAATATTGTTTTTAAATTAATAGCAAGAAAATTTCAAATATTTCTAAAAAAATGATAAAAAACCTATAAAAAATTTATACTGAGAAAGATCTTTTAGACTTTCTTGAATTTTTAAAAAATAAAAAGTCATAATTAATTATTTCCATAAAAAAAAAAAAACGAGTTTCCATCGATTTTTAAAATGCACTGTTGCTTTTCTATTGTTTTAAAAAAAATTATCATTAATTTTCATAAAAAACGAAAAGTCACAATTAATTTTCTATAAGAAAACGAAAAATCAGCATAAATTAAGTAACCATTAATTTTCATTTTGAAAAAACGAAAAACTAGCATTAATAATTTTTCATTAAAAACGAAAAATTAGCCTTAATTAAAAGTAGCATTAATTATTTTTCATTAAAAAACGAAAAACTAGCATTAGTTATAGTTATTTTTCATTAAAAAACGAAAATGTGCATTGATTAATGCATTATGCATGTTATATCGAAAATGTGCATTTAATTTTTTACATGTTTGTTGGAACTCAAAACTGTGGTTGAGTCCAACGGTCAAATGCATGTAAAAAAATTAATTTTTTTTGAAAAAAAAAAAATAAGAGAAAACGGTTTGAAAACATAATTGCATATTTAGGGTACATTTTTTTAATTTTGAAAAAATCAAAGTATAACCAATTCATTTTTATTTTAATTACTTCCGTCAATTTTAAATATATCGGCCAATATTTCCAAAATTTATATTTTCACTTTTGGAGTGCTCTCTTATCCATGTAAGATGTTAAAAAAAAATGAAATCTAAACTTAGTCCATATGGACTAAGTACAAAGTAGCCCATCTTGTACTAACACAAAGTCTAGCATAGTTGTGCTATCGCAACTCAGTTTACTTATGCTGGGAATCCAACTCATCTGTGCTAGTGCAACTCAGTCTGCCAGGACAATCTAACCCATCTGTATTATCGAGCGGTGAGCAGTGACCTCGTAAGTTGTCATTTCAATAAAAAGACTAACTAGAGAGGATATTTACTGCCTACATTAGCACTAAGGGCTTTAGGGTTTTCAATGGATGACAATGGGTCGGGTCATGGCGGGTCGAATTAGATTTGGATTAGATTGGATTGGTTATAAATAATAACAGATTTTCTATCTGACCTGACCTAAGTCAATTCGAATTTTTAACTACTTACCTGACTTGATTCAAATTTATATAAATATTAAAACTAGAAAACTGAGAGAAAATTATTTTTAATAAAAGATAAAAGATAAAGATCTTCTCTTTCATACGATTGTATTAGAATATGGAAATTTGAGGAAATAGGTTAATATTTTTTTCACTTGGTGGGTAAATGGACTAAAGTTAATATATAAAAATAAATAATTATTTAAATATTAATTTTAATTTAATTTGGGTCGAGTTGGATGGGTTTGGATTCAAAACACCTCTACCCAACTCACACCAAATTTATTGTAAGTCAAGTCAATTTTTTTTTTTTAAGAATTGCGTGATCCAAATCAGATTTTTTTTCGAGTCAAGTTAGGTAGGTGTACAGGTTGAGTAAAAAATTATCACACTCAGTTTTCCTCTTTCTTCTCCGGTGACAATATCTTCAGCGTTCTCCGCTTCCTACTTCGTTTCTTCATTGCTTTAGTGTCCATCTTCCTCCACCGTATAAAAATAATGAAAAGTAAAAATACTATATCCATATAACAAAAGTACTCGAGTAAACAAAAAAAAAAAAACTAATCAACAAATGAAATAAAATAGGCTCCTTAACAAACATACCTTCATTATCTTATCTTTTAGAAACTCAATTTAAAATAACATGATTCTTTAAATAATTTAAATAATAGATACCATTAAATAACCATTCTCTCATGATTCTATAAAAATAAAAATAAGAAAATAGTGAATGCACAGTATGATTCAACCTAACCTGTCAGTTTCACCCAATCAAAGTTCATAACCCAACCCAATGTAACCCAAATCTTCCCTGAACTTGAAGTGGACTGACCACTCGACTTAACTCAAGCTGACTTGGAAAATAGAGTTTAGGTTAAGTACATGGACTAATTTATCACTTCAACTAAACCTAATGTAAATTAATTGAGGATTCACAAAATTTGGGGAACTTCACCCAACTCAAACCTGTTTCACCCAATAATTTTATGGGTCTTCCGTGGGCTCTGTTGCACTTTATTTGATGGCAGAATAAATTATGTTGTGATGGATTTTAGAATCTTTAATGTTTAAATTTGAATATATTACAAATTTATTTTGGATCACATATCTTAATTCCATCTACTTTTGACATTTATGGATAGGATCCACAAGCTCCAAATTTTATAATTAAATGAACTAAGTGAATATCATCCGACGGCGACATCTCCACTTTGGAACTAAAAATTTCATTAATCTCTCTCTAGGGTTTTCAGTTGTGTGTCTGATTGTAAAATAGGAAAAGAAAACAAAGAGATAATAGGAAAGAGGGAACATAGGGAAAGGATTGAGAATCCTTATAACCAGTTGTCCAGGACTATTCTTCGTAGTGGAATCAACATTATACTATGTGGATATAGATAAGATTTTGTCGAACCACAGTAAATCTCTGTGTTCTTGTGTGTGATTGATATATAGTTTGTATGTTTTATTCCTAACAAGTGGATTTATCAGTAGTTGTGTTTATTTATCTTACTATCGTACTGTGACTGGTTAATTTTTTTTTTTTTGCATATACTTCTTACTATTACCATATTGAATGAAACATTTTCTAATATTTCTAATTACTTTTCTCCCCACATAAGAAAGTAGGCAAACGTTTTTGTTAGAATAAAAATGATTACTTCAATTCAACATCAAATCTCACTCCAAGACAAACTGATTAGATCCACAAGTCTGAACTCTTCATATGAATCACAACTTCCTCTCTTTGATCCTCTCTCTATTTTCCAAATTAAGCGAGGGAGACCGAGAGTGTGTGTGAATGATAATTTTCGACAATTTTTTTTTAAATAAAAAATCAAATTCTACATAAAAATATATATAAAACCTTCCTTTATTTCTATTGGTGAAGGAGATTCTCTATCTCCACAGTGATTTAGACTCCATGTCCTGTCTATTTGCTTGAAATCATGTCCTTAGCTATCTAAATCTCTTGGTCACAAGAGAGCTTAGTCTTTCTTGTCCCCACGGTTTTTCGGGTAATCCACACATTTAATTAATTGGTGGCCACATAAAAGAAATTCAATCCCAAGTCTTGTTTCTTTGTACCCTTTTTTCTCCAAAAATTATGACATCTGGTGTCAGACTTTGGCATATTCGACAAATTTGAGTTCTTGAAGGGTTCGACCATCCGTATCCATGTGCTTGTTGGGTTGGAATGAAGTGAACATGGATGGGGAAATGTGGATAAGATTTGAACCCTAGACAGATTAATGGACTGGTGGGGGTGCAATCCAATTATAGATGTTGTCTGTGTACTTGTAGACGCTGAATAGTGATAATTCAAGGGACTGTTTCTCTTTTTTCACTTAACGGATAATTAAAATTAAGTTCGAATTCCTATGGTCTCACTTGGTGTGTTTTAAGGACAGTGAATATAAACTGTGGAAGTTTTACGTTGGATTTTTTTGTAGTTTCTCACTTGTAAATTTAAAAAAGAAAAGAAAAAGAAAATAAAAAATAGATCTTTTTCTTTTTGGATGGAATGGAGGCTTTTTGCCAAAGACATTGTTTCTATTTTTTTTAAAATAAGAAGGTTTTAATTATTAGCCACAATAATGTTTTATTCATTTTCAATGAATACATAGATTTTAATGCAAGTAATACAAATGTTGGATTTTCACGATTACAAAGCGCATATTGAATGTCATGAATAGAACCAAAATATAATTTTTTTCTAATGAATTACTTTACTTGATGAAATCAACAACAGGTCCCATGTTTCTCTCTACCACCTTGTTTGGATGACACGGCAACCTAATAGGGATGACAACATGATAAAAATAGAGCTTAACATTAATTTTAATCTTTGTGTTAATTGAGCTCAAGCTTAGGTCTAAAGAAAAGCCCATTTTAAAAATTGTGTTGCTTTTCCATAACTAACCCAAAATATCTTATGAATATTTTTATATTTAAATACATAAGATATTTTTATTGAGACTAGATTAGATGTGCTCTTTTCTTCAATCTTTTTGTGAAATTCAATAAAAAGTCAACTTTATATATACAAGTTGAACTAAATTTCATCCTATAATTGAATTGAAAGCCAATTGGTGTTACTAGTCGAAATTATTAAACATCCTTGAATTTATTTTGAAGATTTCTTCTAATTTTGACTATTAAGACGAGTGACTATAAATTAAATTCTAAGCTAAAATTTAATTCATCTTCTTTATCTATATGATTGATTTTTAATTGGCTGAATACAATTTAAAAAAGAAAAAGAAAATGGACTAAGTAAATATTGTGACATACACATTCTTCATGCTAAGCAGGTTTTATTTTCAGACTCTCTTTTCGTCGGGCTTCTCGGGCTCAAGCTTGAGCACATATCTTAAGCCCGAGGTCCCGAGGTTGGGCTCAAGCTTTCATTTTCTTGGGTTCAGTTCGGCACAGCCTATGCTTCACTCGAGCTTGGCTTGTTGCCATCCCTTACGGCCTTACCTACAAATTACCTACAAAATGACTGGGTGTAGTCAAGGCTGGTCATAGCTTTAGGCCAAGTAGGCCGCCACTTAAGGCTCTCAATGAGACCAATGGATTGTAGAACTCCACTTGCACTGCTCTCAGGTCCTAGTGTCCCCACCAATATATTACGCCTTGGGCCCCTGAGATTTCAGAGTCGGTACTGAGTGTAGTGAACAAAGGTACGTGCCGTGTCCATCCAACTGTTACAAGGTCCATGTCGTCACCGTCGTAACTCCATGATTCCAGTGAGTTCCTGTCATTTGTTTGATTGACTACTTCCCTCTTTCTCTCACATTGAAGATTTCGCCAGTGAGCAGGAACCGGAAAAGCATTGAAGAAGAGAGTAAAAAAAGTTTGAAATCAAGATCAAAGTGGTGCTTTTCTTTCACCTTGGGTATTCTATCAAACTTGTTCATACTAGGACTAGGCTTCCAGCCTAAAAGATTAGCTTGATAAGTGGAGTGATCCAGTTCAACTATCCATCTCGTGTGGTAAAGCATTGCAATGAATGCCATGATTAGATTGGTTGAGAATACCAAATGGCTAAGGTAATTGAATTTACTTGAAAAAATGGGATGAATAGTGAATATCACCCATACATCGGTTTGTACATTATTACCTCTTTCACTTTTTATTTATTTATTTAATCGACTAAGGTGTCAAAGCCTCTTAGAGTACTCGACAAATCCTCAAGATATGCACAAACCTCCCAACGCACACACATGATAAATCTACGGGAGGAGCCCTTGGAGATGGAGTGGGAATAGAACTTAGAACTCCCACTTCCTAAGACATGTTCCTAACTATCATTCCAAGCCCTTCGGATTTTTTAACTTTTAATTATCAATCACAAAATCAAGAGAAAATGGTATTTATCAACCCTCCAACCCCAACCTTCCACTTTTGTCGCCGTGATCCAAATTTTTGCCAGTGGCACCCAGTCTTTTCAATTTAAATTTTCCCATCCTTAAAACCTCCATTTTCTAAAGGTGAATTGGCTGTTGCCTACTTCTCCAAACGAAATTTCCTCTCATCTCCAATCCATCTCAAAGAAAATCCTTCCGACCTGTTAAGAAGAATTTAGCCAAAGTTACCTCTACTCTGAAATCTGAATAGCTTTTACTCCGGTGAAGTAGTTTCCCCGGCTCCCACTCTCTTCCCATCTCATTTTTTAACTATAACAATTGACAACTATAGAAAATGAGACCTTTCTCTCTTTTTAAAAGGAATTCGTTTTATATAGGGGCATAAAAAAATTAATGAAAGAAATAAAGAGGTTTCCCTCACTTGGTGAGGATGTTTTGTTCATTTTCAACGGAAATGAAGTTTTTGACGAACAATTTAAATGTTAGGTTTTCATGACCCAGTTCAATACTAGATTTCACATCACTTCTTACATGACATGAATCAAATCCAAACATAATTTTTTATGCAGAATTGAATACTTCAAAATAATTTTTTATGCAGAATTGAATTCTTCAAACATAATTTTTTATGCAGAATTGAATTCTTCTAATAAAGTGAAGGACGGCTCCCAAGGGAGTTTTCGGTGTCTCAGCATAGCAGCTTATCTCATGAAATATTTGTAACGAACCTTGCATTGATGGTTTCTGCCTGAATTAGATCCACAATCTCGTTTCATATCTGTTTGGCAAAATAATTTGTTTTTGCTTTGATTACTCCACCTCGGGGTTGAAAAAAACGATATCAGCCGATACGATATATCGACCGACATCTCGTTATCGGCGTATATTTTTCTCTCTCCTTATTTTTTTTTTTTTAACAAAAATGGCCGATATTGTGATATCGGCCGATATTCAGACCCCCAATTCCAAATTCATTTTAGGATGCTACATTCCATGTCACCATATCTCCCCCGTAAACAGTTATTTGGGCATGGTCATAAACCACAAGAAAGACACCTGTTAGTAGAAATCAGTAGATAATAGGCCAAAAACATCAGGTTGTCAAAGAAGAATCAGTACAAAACCAACAGGATAAAAGAACTAAGCAAAGAAAAAAAAAAAAAAACTTAAGCCATAAAAATGAATAGGAAATCCTCAATATCATTTGGTGAGTAATGATCCCTAGTCCAAAACACAAGAAAAGGGGTAAAAACCCATGAAAACTACAGAGTGGAGCATCAGACTGATGGCAGAAAACTATCTGAATTCTAACTAAACACATTCAAGAAATACTGTAATCATTCCGGCTACTGCAACTCAAATGAAAAATACAAGCTCAAGTGTGGAAAGAAAGGAAAGGTACGATTCAATTGCAGTCGTCAAAAGGTTTCATCCAGTCAATTCAGATTTGTGAGGCAGTGTGACCAAAAACCCAAGTATCTTAGGTCATGCTGTGTGCATAAATAAAATATTCTCACTCTGAACCATCTGGAAAAGGTTTCAGTGCATCTTGCTTCCCATTAACATAGCATTCCACTATTGCTTTCATTCTTGGAAATTTATCTGGGTGGTAATTCACGTGAATGATTACTGGCTTAAGCTTGCTTAAGTTAGCATCTTTCCTCACTGTCTTGAACAGGACTTTGCTGTTCATAAATAGATAGTAATCCATAGTCCTTTTCGAAGCATGAAGGCCATCATATCCAGGATGTGATGGGTAAAAGAGCTCCTCATTGAAGACCGCTTGATCCCAAGAGTTTGGCTGCCGAACAAGTCGATCTGCCACACGATCCAGAAGCTCAATGGAAGGGATTGTGGGCCTTATGTAGAAGAAACCGGAATTAAATACCCATATTCGCATGGTATGAGCATACCGAGCCCAGCCCATCTGTGGCTCGTCAAAGACGTCATTATACCCATAAGCTGTCATGTTGTTATGACCATCAGTCATGGACTCGACATCAGAATCCCGGTACAGATGATCGAATGGGTTCTGCAAGTAGACTATATCAACGTCAGATAAAAGAACACTATAACCAAGCTGCAAAAACTCCCTCAAGATGCGAAACTTCAGGCCTGAGACAGCATGATTACCACCAGTCCTCCCAACAAAATCAACACCTTCATCGGGGTCTCTTCTGTATACAGGAACCCCTTCGACTTACAAAAATTCTCTGTTTCGTCATCCAATGCTACAACAAGATAATTGGGTATGCCCACTCTCTGGATGCTCCCAAACCAGACCTCCAACATTTCCTTCACGTTTGAATTTGCCAAAGCAACTATAAGCTCTTTTCGGACAGCTACTTTTTCAAGTGTCTTTGCCAATCTTGGGTTAACAGATTCATCAGGGATAACAGTTGGGTTGGTTCTTAGAGCCTTGACAGTACCAAAAGGGCCAGCTTTATGTTGTTCTCCCAATACGAGAAACTGTTTTTGTGCCTGATCCTTTCCTTGTTCAGCCAACTGAAGCTTCATGTTCATCTCCCTGATCTGCTTTCTCAGTTCAGCATTCTTCTCTGACAATGATACTAACTCCGACTTCAACATGTTAACCCGCTCTGCCGATTCACACAAGGATGAACCAACCTATCAACAAAAAGAAAAATGAAGGCAACTGCAATTAACAAGAGATCACGGCTTCCGGTAACTGTTCACACCACAAGGCTGAATTTCAGGACATTGTAAAACTGTATCTTAAATATTCTACAGAAATATTATTCTGAAGCAAAATTTTCTACAAGAATCCTCTTCCTTTCTTGGTAAGTAATGCACAGCTAAATATTTAGATAAGTTCCAATAGAACCTCTAAAGAATTAAAACTCAAAGGTCTTGATGGGGATGATAAGAATGATATTGAAAATGAAAATATATTATTGATGTACATCTTTAATCAATATAGTATGTTAGGTCCTCACAAACATGAATATTTATTTAGTGGGATAAGAGGAAGGGTTATTATTCCCTTTGTCATCATTTTCAGTGTTCAGGACAACAGAAATGAGTGTGTTAAAAGATGAGGTTCCACTGATCCTGAAGATAGTAAGTACAGAATCGTGATCCTCCAATAAAGTTTAGAACCATCCCCCCACCCCCCACCCCCAAAACACACACACCCCCGAAGTTTGACTTCCACTCCATCGATGACGATTACATGTTAGCTAAAGGATTAAAGATCAAAGATGGTTTGATCAGTTCCTTGGAGTTTAGACTCAATTTTGACGTTAGTTCAGTACAATCCTACCCTACCTCTATATATATACACAGTATAGGAAAATATTTGGGAGAAAGGTTGTAGGGACCTTTATGTAGGGCCATCCAACAATCAATCGAAACCATTCACACTCGCTTACCCCTGTGAATTGACATACACTCAAGGGCAAAAAGAAAACATCTATCCAAGGCCTATAAAATCATTAAATTTTGAACTTCCTATATTTTTGGCCATTATGATGGGATGGAGTTGAATTCCCATGCTTTCCTAGATCATGTAATGGTCTTCGATTCCTTAATGATTGACATGTGTATCTATACAAATAGATAATGAGATCCCCCTAAGACCGATTCTCATGAGACCTTCATGCAAACTTTAGTTTGTGGGCCCCACAGTGGACCCAATGGATCCCCCTCCCTCCCATATGATTGCATTTCTAACTTTTATAGCATGTTGATCTAACCTAATAAATTTAAGTCATAAAATAAAATTGAATTTTGAAAGCCTTAAAAAACATGTCTTCACTTATCCAAGACGAAATTTTATAGGCACCATATAGAAGTCAAGACTTTTCAAACACACCCAATCATTTGGGCTCAGATAGGGCCCACCGGACTTCATGCATAATTTGTTTCAATTAAGGGATGTCCCTCATGTGGGACAAATTTCTTCTACCCAAATGGAGCGCAATTGAGCAATACCCCTCTTCCATCCTCCCTACCTCCACCCTGATGAAGAACGGAGAGGATTGGGTTTTAAAGGGATGGATGACTCAGCCAAAACAGTAAGGTTGGGTGAGTTGACGGTTAAATGGGTAAATGGGTCAAGAGGGAGTTAGATTGGTCAACGGTGGTTTGGTAATTAAAAAAAAGGTAGATGGGTATTAGTGGGTCAACGGTGGTCACTGGGTCTGGAAACACCACAGGGTGAGGGCAAAGGTCTAGTGGGTAATGGTGAAAAAAAATAAAAGGGGCAAACACTGAACAAGAAAGAAAGGGCAAGGAATAGGGACGATCGAAACAACAGGCGTTGGGACAGGGAGGATGGCTGGGATGGAGGCGTTGCTAGCAGGAGAAAGGCTGCTACAGTGGCACAACAGACGGCAACAACGGACAGGGAGGTAGTCCGTTTGGCGTCATTGTCCGACAGGTCTGGTAGCAGGATGTTGTCAGCAGGAGCAGCATTGCAGGATCTAGGGAACAAGAGAAGCTTGTTTGCAGGTAGCCTGGGCACGGTTCGGGTAAGATGGAGATGTGGCAGCAGCCAACGTGGAGCACCAGTCCACGACAGAGTTGTTGTGAGCTCTCAATAGAGGAGAGGGAATAAAAGAAACCAAGCGATCACCGTCACTGGAGAGGGGTTCTTGAATCCACAAGCAGGCGAAGAGATAGGAAGAGGGGAAACTGAGAATCCACCCAAGAAGGTAAGAAGGAGTTGGAGAAGTTCCAATTTAATTTTCCATTTCAATAATCTTCTTTCTTCATCCCTGATTCGGGATCTTATACAAAAGGATTGGAAATTAAAAAGGGAAATAAAACAAAAAAAGAAATAAAAGGAAAACACAATCGTGCATGCAATTACAATGAAGGAAATAAAATAAAAAAGGAAAAAGAAAGGAAAATACGGGAAAAAACGGCAAGCTGGATTTTCGGTCTTCGACCAGAGTAGTTTTTTTTTTCTTTTTCTTTTATCCGTTCGTTCCACATCACACCCTCACCCACATCTACGCCTTGTGAATTGGATCGCTACCCAATTAGAATTATTTCAAGTTGATTTAACCATTAGACTGAAATCCATCTTAAATTGACCCCAATTTCTCCGTTGATCTTTGGATCTCCAAAAGTCTTTGCTTCTAAAATCCAATGCCTTTGATTTTTCCATAGGATACATCCTACAAATGACTTTCATTTGAACCCACCCTCATGAAATGGGCCCACCCATGTCGGCCACAAAAGGCCCTTGCACAGTGCCACACATACACGGCACTGCTCAGCTGAAAGCCTTGTCAAATAGGTATTGGATTCAAGAGCTAAAGACACTATTAGATCAATGCAAACAATGTTTGTGGGGAAGGCACTTAAAGTCTTCTATGACGCATCTCATTGTAAAAAAAGGATTCAGTTAACGCTAGTTCATGCATATCTATAGAAAACCCAGTTAAAATCAAAGGTGTAGCTTTATCATTCATATCACATCCAAAATCTAGATATAAGAAACATGTAGCCAACAAGCAATCGTTGCCTTCACATGGCTGCAAATTGGTTCAGAAGATAAACATTACAATGTGGAGCATTTATACATTTAAGATGCAAGTTGTAATGTATGTAATCTGGGGCCCATTTATTTGTTCTGCAGCTCTGTCTGTGATCTATAGTCATTGGGCCATACCCCGAAAAAAAGTCAGTCACAATGATCAGATCAAGCAACCCTGGCCACTGACTGGACTTTTGCTCATTGAAGACTGAAGACAGAAGACAGATTCCATTTCCAACAATTTGATTTGCACTGGTTAAATACCATGTGAATGGTATGTAGGATGATCCAATCACAATGACTTTTATGATGTAAATCATATATACAGAGGTCATTGTATTCAGTAAATTATATTTAAGAGGAAACAAAAAGACTCTGCGTATTGATTCTAAATCTATATCTTGAAAACCAAGTTGAAAATTCTCAACAAAGATCACTAAAACCACAATTTCAAGATCACTATTGAATATCATTTCAATGGATGATCCACCCGCAATGATTCTCAGGATTGAAAGTCTCACATACACAGCAATTATTGTTTTCAGTAAGAGGAGAAAAATCTACGTATAGATTATAGATGTTTGGATATGCCAAGATTTCCAGATTACTAAAGTTGAAAATTTCCCAAATGTATCATCATATCCTAAATCCAAACAGCCATGAAGCAGAATCTCTCTACACACCAAAATTTCCAACCCAAGGGAAAATGGGAGAAAAGAAATATCAGATTTAAAAAAACTATTAATAACCAAATCAAAACAGACCACCACCACAAACCGCTTCCCCGACCCCTGCCCCCCACCCCACAACAAAAAAAAGAAGAACAGAAGAAGAACAAAAAATAGGAGAGCCGTTAAAAAAAAACATTGGTTTTGAGGCCATTTTATATCTCTGTCATATATTGGTATTTCATCGTGTGATTTGTTGAAAACAAACAGCCCAACAAGTCAGCCGTCCAGAACATACTGCAAATCCAAATGTTAGTCAGCTTAAGTAGAAATACAAAAGTATCAATCAGAAATTCCACCAACCATACAAAGATGAGGCAAATGGACTTTCACAACTAGGACAATTTTCCTTTTGGACCAAGTTTAAAATTTAAATGCAGTTAATGGAGATCTGCAAAATCTCCTATTAGGGGGTTTTCTTGGGGAGGGGGGGAGCGGCGGGAGGTGGGGTTGCTGGCTCGCCCCGATAAGAGGTTTTCTCCGGCATTAATAATTCACTCTCAAAATATGAACAGAGAAAGAAAAGTGCAGTAGATTGGAAGAAATACCAGTAGAGCAGATTTGGATTTGGTGGGTCGATGGTCTTGGGTCGGATCCAATCCGAAGAAACCATTGGGAAAGAAGAAGGCGAAGATGCATCCGAGCAATATCCCGATTCCGAACCGCGACCAGAATTCGCGAAGTTCGGATCGATTGACCCAACCCTCTCTCTCTACGCATCCTTGCTTGATGCTCTCTGAGTTTTCCAGACAGAGGAAAGTCGGATGAAAATGACGAAGAAAGTCGTCCATGTGGAGAAGCGGAGCTCAAATAAAGTGGACTTTCGTTTAATTCATTATCTTTATTATTTACTATTTTATTCTTTGTCATGGAATTTTGTTTAGATTTTTTAAAGTTTAAAAGTTAAAAATTATATTTGTTTATAAAGCCAAACTAGTGTAAGATCAGATGTAAAGTATGTCCAGGTGTCTCCCTTGAATCTCCACAATGTGGGCCCTCAAATTTATATATATAGTTATGGTTGGAAATAAAATTTTATATAACATTGCAATTAAATTTTGACGGCAACCGTGGCAGATGCTCAAGTTGAAAAGTCGAGATGTTCTAGCTAGTTGTGTCACATGATGAGCTCTATTTAATGATTACAAAAATATTATATAGATGGATAGATTATTATAGTGCTATTAAACTATAAAAAATGAGACTCATTAGATTGTATTAACCCTTAATCTTAAGATTAAAAATGAATTATTGAATAAATATTTTGACCTATCACGATTAATCCAACGGTGAGAATATAACAAATAATTATTTTTTAAAGTTGGATCTAATTTTTTTTTTTAAATACCTAACTAGATTTAACATTAGTCCTAAATGAGATCCTTGTACCCACATGGCACATCTAGCTTAGAATGCAATGGCAATTCCAAAATTAAAAAATTCAAAAGCCCATTAAAAATAAATGAATTTTGACAAAAAAATAAATTTAAATCTATTGATTTTAAACATTTAAAGCCAAATGGCATATATTCATCAAAATAGATTGGATCATCAATTGATAGTAGAACTTTATATACTCCATATCCATTTAATTATTCTCAAATGAATGTGGAATCTAAAATTGATCTAACGGCATGACTTATTTGTGTGTCTCACTAGCATGTCTCACTGGCCTAACTCAATTATGAACCCTCCTCAGCCTGACCCAACAGAGTGCCAATGGGTCAAATTGAGTGGAGCTCATTATCCAATATCAGATTAATTTTAGATAATAACAGATTTTCTTTTCGGTTTAATTCGACTCATTGAATCATTTTGATTATTAACCTGATTCGACAGAAATTATTATAAAAAATAACATAGATGCCCTAATAAATCTCTAACTCTTCGATTTGTTTTCTTTTCTGGCATTTGAATGCTCTGATCAGTATGACCATTTGCATGTTTTGGAAGAACTTAACAACATAAAAGCAAACAAGAAAACCAAAACAACTAAATACACGATCACAAACATGTTCAGATCTTGTATACTCTGTTTGATGTTCAGATCTTGTGAAAGCGAATATGGGCACCATATTGGGGTTGTAAAGTGAGAAACTGAATGGGGGCATGAACATATGATGGTGAGATGATGAAAGATAATCGCTGCAGAACCATCGTTAGGACGATTTTTGCCTCAACAATGGCGAAGTTCTGACCCACACAAGTCCTTGGCCCTAACCCAAATGGGAAAAATGCAGCTAGATGCCTTCTTATCTCTGTAAATCTTAGTGGGTTGAACTTATCGGCATCTTCACCCCAGAGTTCGTAGTCGCGATGAATTGCAACCATCGGCAAATAGAATTGTGTCTCGGCCGGAATGTTAATGGTTCCTAACTTGACATCCTTGCAGCATTGCCTCATCAGCATCACCGGAGGCGGGTAAAGACGTAGCGATTCATCTATTATCATGCTTACCTGCAGGAACAATTGCATTCAAGTTAATTGGGAGTTCATATAATGAAAAACTCATTTACTCAAAACAACTAGTCCCTTTCTGATAGAGTCAAGTGTGATATCTTGATGCAATTAGAAATGTTAGACTGGTAGTACATGAGGAAGACTAATGCAATCAGGCATCATTAGTCTAAAATGAAACTAGTTGTAGCATACCTGAAATCGAATATTGCACAAAAATGGTTAGTTACTGAATAAGAAATTGCATAAAAGTGAAGTTCATCTACAAGATATTAGAGAGTAAAATTCCTGGCCAACTCAAGATAGATTGGATAAGGCTTCGATTATGAAAGCAAATTGTTTTAGAGAAGTCAATAGATGGAAATTAACAAGAGAATGAAATGAACAAAAACTAAAAACCATTATGTTCTGTGGAGCATGATCATCTGAGCTCTATTTGTAAACCCTAATCAAGACAGTATATAATATCGTTTTCTATGAGAGAAAGCTAACGGATTTCTTGCCTTTGAACATAGTGGATCGATGTTGAACCCGTAAATGTATTGAAAGGGAACTAATTGTGGTTTAATTCTATATGTGTTGATTTACTTCCTTCACCCAACAATAACAAATGACTATTTATTCATAAAAGCTTCATCTGACAAGATTGAATAGAAAAGGCTTTGCAATTTTTCAGAAAAAAAGAGTGGAAATCATGCTGACCAGCTTGAGTTGGTTTAAACTCTCCATAGTAGGAGGGACATGGCTTCCACAAACATGGATTACTTCTTCACGGGCCTTACTCTGCCACTCTGTGTGTGATGCCAAAAGAAGAAGTGCCCATGTAAGTAGATTGGCAGTCGTTTCCTTCCCTGCAAAATAGAATGTCTTGCACTCATCTATGATTTCTTCAACTCCAATTCTATCTCCTCCTTCTTGGTTCTTGTTTGCAGCCATCATCAAGCCAAGCAAATTCTTTGAACTTTCTCTTACTTCTCCTCCATTGATGTCAATAAGCTTTCTCAAAGACTCTCGAATTTCCTTTTCCAGCTTCCACCTCTTCCTGTTCTTCTTGGTAGGGATAAACCTACAGTTGGAGAATCAGGTAACATTTCAACTTTCATTTCAGGATGCAAATTTTAAACAACTACTAATTTTTGCAACTTCATCCATAAAAATAATTCTCTTGTAAAGTAACAATTAGGATTAGATATCCAACCCAAAAGACTAGCTCATTATGTGGAATAACTCAAGTCCTTTATAAGTCCCTAAACCTCTATTGTGAAATAAAAAAAAAAAAAAAACAACCACAAACCAAACACACACAAGAAGAACACAAAGATATACGTTGTTCGGCAAAACCGCATACATGCACTTCCACTATGAAGAATACAATCGGACAATATAAGGATTATCCAACCCCACCCTTTGTCCCCATACCCACTCCTTTCTCTCTATTTTTCTCTGCTCTCTATCCCATAGAAATCTGTAGCCACTGCAATAAACCTTAAAACAGAAAAGGAGAATATATATATATATATACATGGACTTGCATGAACATAGAATGGGTCTACTGGGCCTGGGCTTACAGATAGCCTAGGCCCAAGAAAGGGCTTTTTAGAAAGGAAAGAAAAAACCCAACAATCTTCCCTTTTCACAACTAATGTGGGACTCGTTCGCTACCCCCAACAATCCTCCCTTGAACGAGGCTCTCCAATGGATAGAACGTCGACAGTCATCCCGTCCAACTAGAGAATCCACAGAGTCTATATGCATTGACTTGGGGATATGGCTCTGATGTCACTTGTAAAACTGAGTGTCGAGCCCAAAAGACTAGCTTGTTCGCTCCCCAACCATAACTTCATTAAGTCGATAATGACACATTGATGGTAATTGAAAGGAATATCATCGACAATGTGCTTGTTATCCAATGATATTAAGGCTATCAACATGTTTGTTGCTGCTAATGGCTGATGGGCCTTACCTGAATCCTGGAATGTAAATACTTCTGATGGCCTGTGAGACCAAAAGCATCTGTTCTTCTTGCAATTGGAAGATGAGCTTCCCCTCTTCACAGCTGCTTCCAAAAGCCGTTCTCGAGATGATGTCTGCAGTAAGACTGTTGAGTTCTTTGTGCACTTCAATTTCAAACTCTTGCCAATTTGATCCATTTCTTTCCCATTTTGCTAACATACTAGCTGTGCTTGTCACCATTGCAGGCACCCAACCCTGAAAATACAGAATGTGTGCAGTGCAGAGCACTGTGATCAGGGGCCGAAAATTCGGCTGATATTTCATCTTGGCCGAGATTTTCTCTCCTCATTTTTTTTTGTGAAAATCTCAGTGGCTTTTTTTTTTTGAAAAAATTCATTTAAAAAAAATAAAAAAGGTTGTTTTTTTAAAAAAAAATTAAAAAATATAAATATCGGCCGATATCTAGGCCGATATTCGCCTGTATCGGACGAATATCGGCCGAGATATCGACCGGGCCTATGTCGATACGGCTGATTTTTTTTTTATATCTGGCCGATACGCACAGTAATGACCGAGATTTCGACTCCTGACTGTGATATTCAGACGCTTTAAAGTAACTAAGTAAACAACGTTTTTATACTGTGTCTAATACTCATTTTTATATATAAAAGCTACGTCTTTGTTACATTCATCGTAGGTCTAGACATCATGCGTGAGTTTTATAGTAAATTTTTTTGGTCTCAAAAAGGGATGGCAACGGGCTGGACGTGGACTGTACAGACAATGTAGAAATCTGAGCTTGATTTTTTATTTTTTTGAACCAAAGGGTAAGATGTCATTAAAAAACCAAAGATGCTCGCGGAGAAGACTCAGGAAGAAAGCAAAATAAGATCCGCGCCCACAGCCCGGGCCAGACAACTATAAAAGCCCAAACCCCGGGCGGGCCCAAAAAGAACTTACGTTGCAATGTTGCATACCTGATTTCGACATTGAACGACTGAGCCTGACAAGAGCCCAACAGAAGACCCGATTCGGAGGAGAAGCCCGAATTGAAATGAAGTTAAGGACTGTATATTCCAATACCTAGTTCATTTCTCTATTTCTTTTTAAAAATAATAATTAATTTCATAAAAATTAAACCATACATATTAAACATAATACTTAATGAGATATAAGTGTGAAAAGTTTTAGAATAAAAATCAATTTATAGTCACTTGATATTAATTGTCAAAGTCATCTGATGTTTTCAGAAAAATTCAAGAAAATGAGCCATGTGACTTTTACCACTAAGTTCAAATGGTTAAAATTAATTTTTAAAGCGAAATTTGATACAACATGTATTTTATCAATATGTATTTAAAATATGGAAATATACATAAAATATTTAGGTTGGATATTGGGCTCTGGGATTGAGCATTGATATGTCCAAGCTTGAACCCAATTAACAATGGACTATAAATGAATGCTCAAGCCTTATTTTCAAAGGATTATTGAAATTTTAAGTTTTGGAGTCATTCCCATCCCTACTCTGAGGTACTGGATACTAAACCTTATTAAGAAAGTTGGTGTGGCATATGCAATATTAGATAGAAATTGATAGTAGACATACCTTCAAACAATGATCAGATTATGAGATTTAAGTAGATAATTAATGATTAATGATAATTAATTATAATTAATTAAATTAAATTATTATCATATACTATATGTGAAGCACGTATCATAACTAATATAAAGAAAAATGAAATACCTAATTATAATTCATTTCTACCCCAGAGATTTTTTAGGTGAAAATATCAAAAGTAGAGGGCACATCTAAATTGTAACCACTAATCAGTAGCATATAATTTACATGGCTTGACAGACTTGTTAATAGAAGTTTAGTTTGGTACTAAACTCTAAACCCTAAATTCTAAACTCTAAATCCAATTATACGAATCAAATTTGAGCATTTTAAATGGGTATGGGATTAAAGTTTCGTATCCGAATTCGAAATAAACTCGACTAACTTATTTAATAAACAAGTAAATAATTGTTGATAGTTATTGATTTGAATTCGAAATTGACCCAACCCAGCCAATTTATTGCCAGATCTACCTTGAAGGCTTGAACTAGATCTAACAAAATTTTACTCAATTCGATTGTGAAACTAAACCTGAACATTTTAAATGAGTACGAGTTTAAAACATCTGACTCAAATCTGAACTAGATCTAAACTGATTAACCCATTTAATAATATCTAAGTGTGAAATCAATACGACTTGATACACTGTAAAGTCTAAGCCAAATGCTTGTTTTTCAATTGAAATAAGACCGGCTGTCCAATACCTTTTCTCTTATTCCAAATTTCCAATAGACCAATTTGCAACATGTGTGGAGTCTACCAGTTGCAATGGCAATCTAATTCACTTTGTTTGATCCACTTTGGCCAGTTAAATTTATGATAAATAGTTAGATCTATTTCCTAAATAAACTTCAAATGCATGTGGATTATAAAAATAATTTTTTATTTGATGATCAGAAGCATTACTTAATGAGCTCCAAAGTAGATAACTACAATAATTCAATGCAAGTTCAATATTTTATTACTACACCACACTCACTTGTGCTTACTACCTGCTACTATATATAAAAAAATTCACGCCACTTAGTTGACTAGTACTATAATATAAAATGTTAAATATTAGAAAAATATTTTTTGTATATTATATGTTATGGGTCAGTCGATCCCCTCACCCTATCACACTAAATATAATATAATAAAGTATTATAAAATTGAAATATAATGTCAGGATCTATTTTTAACCATCAAACATGGGTCATTCAAAATCAATGATGGGTGATTATTAATTTAAATAATTTTGATGGAAAATTCAAATTGATTGGAGTGATGGCTAGGAACCAATCTCTGAAAGTAAAATTCTGAATTTGATTCTCATTCTACTTAAAAGGACTAATTTGGTAAAATTATTAGTACGTGTGGTTAGAGAGACTCACATGAGTGCTTTTAAAAGTTGAGACATTTTTTTTAAATTTACGTATAGAAAATTCAAACAAAATCTTACTAAAACTCCTACGGATAAGCACACTATCTCAAGACACATCAAGATTAGGCCACTGGGACTGATAGGAAAAAGTTGAGACACTTTGGTAATAAAAAGAAATATTTTAATAGAATAGTTACCAATTGTTCTTGATATGAACTTTTAACTTTAATATATTATATAATTATATATTTATGGAACTGAGAAAGTATTATAGTAAGCTTTATTACACATCATATTTAATATTTAAAAAAAAATTGCTTTATGGTCCACTACCAACCGGCAACTATTTAAAAAAAAAAATTGGGAGGAGAGAGAGAGAACCTTGACTCGTTCCAAGTTGAAGGCCAAGTTTGCTATCCTTCTATGGCGAGCCCATTTGTCCCCTTTCAGGCCGACGAGGCCTTGACCAAAGAGCTGCCCAGAAAGAGGATTGAATCCTACCTTCTCAAAGCAGCCGCTGGAATTGAGGAGAACCTGTTTGATGAGGTCCGGCAATCCGGGGCTTGGAACCAAACCAGTAGAGGAAGGTCTTGCCGTAGCGCTTCGACCAGTGGTAGTAGTGGGGCATCACTCTCTGGCTTATCTCGTGGCTCAAACCAGGCAACGGCTCGGCTTGAGCCCTTGCAATGAGTTCCCGAATCTCGCCGGAGTTTCCGACGATGGGGCGGTGGGAAGGGCCGCGCAGGCCTTGCCTTTGGAAGTGGAGTGACAGTTTCCATGGCACCCAGATGTGCAAGTGTATGAATCTCAATAGGAAGGTCAGAAACAAAAGGGAGATGGAATTCAGAAGAAGAAGAAGTAAAAGAGGCATGATAGTGAGGGTTAGTTCAATGGAGTGAAAGAGGAGGAAGGAAGAAGGGAAGGGGAGAGACTTAAGAAGACTTCTGACCCTATTAAAATACCATAATATATTATTTTGGTTCTTTAAAAATTAACCCAATGTACTGAGCAGGTCTCTTCAACATCTAATTTATAATAAATGAACAACCTCTCTCTCTCGAAAAGGAATACTCTCAAGTTGCTCTTTTTATTGTCAAATATCTTATTATGGGTGTAGCTCAACTGGTTAATCGTCCACCTCACTGTTTCAGAAAGTGAGAGGTGCCGAATTCGAGCCCTATAGCCTTATCTAGTGTACCCTAAGGGCAGTCGGTATTATTTGTGGGAGTTTTACGCTGGATTTTCCACACATAAATTAAATAAAAAAAAAAAATCCTACCCACATTGTTCATGGACACTACCTTGTTCTTGAAATGGGTCAAGGTCTCACATGGGAAAGTCTGATTGATAGAGAATCATATCTAGAGGGATTGATAAAGTTAGTGCAAACGCTTTGCACGCCAGGCCCTGCTTGGTTGAGCTTATTGTTTAATCTAACTTCATCCAATCCCCGTTGGCAAGTGGATTATTACATCTATTTTTGGGCATTAAAAACAGAAAAAATAATATAATCTGTACTGAAAAAAATGTGGATGAAATTGGTGGTAAATCTCATCCTTTAATTCAACTTTCTTGTCTTGAAAATCTACTTCCAAAACAAGGCCCAGAATCTTCTCAAATCAGTCCCACCGTCCCTGCTTGATCTGGAGTGAATATCAGTCACAAGATACCCATTCTTGCTGATTTTAATCAAGACAAAATCATCTAAAGCCAGTTTGTAATCTGGCTCTACACGTTTCAGCTTGAAGTTAGTTAAATCTGGGCTTTCTAATTCGGTCATGAAGGCCCAAACTACTAAAAACGCCCAAGCCTGCTGTTTTACAATTTTCCCATACATGTTGCGCCCAACGTGTCCTCTATGTCAGCATCTCTTGTGGCATTCAGATGCCCAGCTAGCTAAGAGCATTTGGAATTTGGATTTAATTTTATAGGCTTTCGAGGTCCAACTCGTCTCCAAATGGGCCCTGGTCCATGATTGATTTAAATGGGCTTTAATTCTTGTACAAGTGGGTCGGTCCATTAGGTTGTGTCCGAGCTCCCCTCTTCCCTCCATCGATCTGTGCATAAATTCGAAGAGCCAATTCATTAATCTGATCCAATTGGATCGGCTCATCTTCAATCGGGCTCTGGTCGAATTCATAGAGTTCGATGTCCGTCTCAAACTTAAATACAAGCATAACTAAAAGTAACCCAAAATGTATGGATAGAGAAACTTACACATATCCCAAAAATTAATAAGATACCTAAACACTTTGGTCAAAAATAATAATACTAACGTTTTTACTCAATACAGTCAATCATCCGGTGTTACTACAAACCAAGGGTAAAGATATCGGCCGGTACACAGTATTTCTACGCCAATATGGCCAATAAATCGGCGATATATATTGGTCCGATATCTTCCGATATTCATAATATCGGTCTTTTTTAAAAAAAGTTCAAAACAGTGGTGGGCCCAAGTTGATATCTTTGCCGATATTCTCGTTTTCAATTTTTTTTAAAAAAAACCAGCTTCCTTTTGGGTTTTTACTTATTTTTAATTAAGAAACATAAAATAATAAAAATACCGATATTTTAAAAAAGAAAAAAAGAATAGAGTGAAATTTATCTGCTGATATCTCGGTCTCGCCGAATTTTTCACCCCCACGCAAACTATGTCATTTTCTATATTCACGTAACAAAATATATGGCTCCCATGTTTTGACTGTTAGATAAGGAATTTCGTATTTATTACTCTAACAAAACCCCATGTTGCCCCTCTAAAATGATATTTTATTTTCTAAGATTTTCTAAAACGGCTAATGAAAGATTTTTTTCATCTTTTTAGAAAGCACTTTTTATTTAACACAATAAAATTAACTATATTTAATTCGATTGATTATAGAGATACCTCTTATTTCATTCTTAAAGACACCCTCCATTTAAAATAGTAAAAATAATTATATTTGATTGTGTAGATATAAAAGTATTTCTATCATTATTCTTTAATTTTTATAAAGATAAGTTTGCCATTAATATTCATTCTTTTAAGTAACAATTGTCTTTTACATAAATAAAAATAATGAGTTTATGAAGCCTCCCATTATTCTTATTTGAATGGGACTAACTTGATCCTATGTATACCTTTTACTTTAAAATATTTGTAATTTTATGAGTAGACTCTTATACATTAGAAAATCTGGTCTACATGAAGAGTCCCTCTTTTCTCTCTATTTTCATTTATTTGATTAATTTTTTCTTTGATGACATTGAATAATCATGTGAGAATAGTGGGCTCTATTGTATATATTTATTTTATCGCACTGGCCTACTAAAGTTTCAAAAATTCATTAGCATAGATGGGTATGTAGGACCTGACCTTATTGTGATCACGTATCCTGCATTTGATCATTTTTCATAAATGAATTTTATAGTTAAGGAGTGATGCTTTATTAATTAATATAGAAGAAAAGATTTTAGTATATAAAAATAATATTTTAAGTTTTTATGAACATATTAAGTTATTTACTTTAAATTTATCAAATAGAGAAATTGATTTTACCAAGGTAGATTAATTGAAAAGAGAAGAAAAAAAAATGTTCACATAGAATTAACACAATTGACAAGATACATCAACTTTCTTTTTCACCAGCCAATGTTTCTAAATAGGAATTTGTAGCCATTCTAGAATTTACCTTACTCTTATTTGATATATCCAGTTCTAACAATTTGGCAAAACCTGATATATAATAGATATAAATATGTGTAAAAATCGAAGAAAAAATTATTTTAGAAATGCCACAATTCACAAAAAAAAAAAAAAAAACTTTATTTTACTTACTAAAGTTAGATAATTATGCATGTCTAAATAAATTAATTTTTTCATTATTATATTAACAATCATTTTAAATTAAGATATAGATTATTTAATAAAATGGTGACTCAGTTGTATCTGCTTAGATCGAAAATCTCTCATGAACGTAACCATGTTACGTGAGGTATAAATGGTGCACGATACGTACACGTGGGGCACATGTAACGTACGTCCGAGTCTCAAGAGAAACGTGACACACATGTTATGGTCCCAAAGTCGCAAGCCACCCAATTCTCTTATCATCACTCATATATATATATATATAATTTAAGACATTGGTGACGTGTTGCCTGATTAATTCTTAAAGTATATACAAACTTTTAAATTTGTACATATTGAATATAAATTATTTAGAAGTATGATCTTTTTGTATTGAGGGAGATCTGATTTCAAAAGTTACTGTAAACAAATGTAAGTTTTGACCATAAGCTAACTCTTTAAAATTTCTCTGCACTTTATTTATACATTATTTTGAATATTAACATAGAAAAATCTATACATCACTTCATACACGAGATATCATACTTTTTTTTAATAATTATAATTCAAATAGAAATATATCCATACTTTTTATTATAAAAATAAAGATATTTCTATTATTTTTTCTTTATTTTAAATTATGTGTTTTTTAAAAGATAGGGATAAGTTTTAGAAAGAGATAAAATTTTGATTTGGACAATTGTACTTATAAAACTGAAAAAACACTAAAAATCATGTTAGATGGTGGCCCTTTCTACTGAAGAACACAAAACAATTTCTACATATTCTTTAGAAACTGTATTTCAATTTCTGAAAGTATGGAAAATGATAAGGTTTTTTTTTTCATCTTCGAGCTATTTTTCGAGATCACAGAGAGTTAGACATTTTTCTCTTGTTCCAAAGAATTCATTTTCTATGGGTGGAATAGAAAATTTTAATGAGAAAAAGAAAGAAGTTATTCTCACTTATTAAAATAAGAATTTGTTATTCTGTCTATTTCAAATTAGTTGTCTTATATGGACTTTAGAATTGTTGCAAAATAGTTATTTGTTCTATTTATCATAAAATGTGTTGAAAATTGATGAGATCACATGTAATGTTAGTCTTATATAGAGAGTTCTTTAAAAAATATAAATTTTCAAATGAGACAAATAAAATGGGACGGAATAGGTATTTTTTACGAAAATTGAGATTTTGATGTGAAGAACAAAAACATTGAGTTGTGGTCCAAGACACGGTTAAATTTTATAATATAAGTTGAATCATATGAATAGAGTTCAAATATATTTTTTTGAACAAAATAAGTTTTTCAAAGAATTTGGTGAACAATCACTCCCTCAGAGATTTAAAATTCGCCTACTTATATGTATGAGCTGATGAGGCTGTATCGCTGATACATTTTCTCTCTCATTTTCAATTTTTTTAAAACAAAAGAATATGACAAAAAAAATTTAAAAAAATATGCAAAATTTACTGTGAGCATATTTTTCTTACAAACAGTCATTTCATTGAGAGTCGAGATTTCGCTACGTGGAAACTTCACACACATGCAACTGTACTTCACAACTGCTCATTAAAACATCACATGTATATGCAACTACACCTTCTGAATGCACGTCGGAACTTTAGACTTTCTCTCACGTGTACCGAACACACGAAACTTACTCTGATAATACATTAGAAAATCATGACTTGATAATATTTTTGAGGTAAAACTTACTTAAAAGTTAACTTTTAAGAGTGAATTCTACTTCAAGATTATTATCATGTCATAATTTTCTAATACGACACGCAAGAGAGGATGAGTTGTTACACGTGAGGACAGATATAAAGTGATAAAGAGAATTTCACATCCTCTAATTTAAAAAACTAATGTCTAACCCTCCTTTCAATGGTTCTGACCCTTCTCTCAATAATTAATTTTAGAAATAAATTTTATTTTAAAAATATTATCAATTCATAATTTTCAAACAACAGGAGGTAACTTTTATCATCAACTTTCACTGACAACCCCTTTTTTTATTATTATTATCCTCTCAAGTAAGTACTGTTGAAAAGGAAGGAAGAACATGTCATTAAAAGTCTGAAATAATATCAGTCCCCACACCCCCACTGCCGTATTTGATGATTGGAAAAGGAGTAATCATCTTTTAATGACTGACCTGTTCATTTGATGGACCCCACCATAATCAATACGTGTCGCCCCAGCCTCAACTCGTCCACTTACGTCATAGTTTCATAGATTCTGTTTAGAGGAGAGGAGAGGAGAGGAGAGCCTCTCCTTCTATTTTATCCAGTAAATGTGGACCACCTAAACCTCTAACCCAACCATTTGCATGCCTTTGCTCCTACAATTTTATTTGTTTTAAAGAGACTTACATCAGTGCTAATGCCTTGGAAGATGTTGACTTCTGTAAGGATTTTCATTTTCCACAAACACCTCACATTAATTAATACTTATCACATCTGTCAACTTAAGAACAGGTGGGGGAATCCATTATTTCCGATTAATTTTATTTTCTTCTTATTTTATGATAATAAATTAAAATTAACTCAGTAGTTCAACAATAATCTCTTATTTCAGAAAATAAGAGGTATTAGATTCGAACTCCTATAGCTTTACTTGGTGTGCTCTAAACATGGTGCGCATTATCCTATAAGAATTTTACGCTTTCAGTAAATTATTTAAAAAATAATTATAAAACTACCCTAAAAACTATATTAATCACATTAACATATATCCGTTCAATTTCAATTTCATCACCATTTGAATATGGTTTGACTATATTATTTTCATAAAAGAAACACAATTGATTGAATATAGAATTGCAAAGATATCTAAGACACCATGAGTCCCATCTCAACATCTACCCACAAATCATTAATTTGTGTTCGTACATTTGAAATAGACATTGCCACACAAGATTTCAGATGAAAGGGTTACCAATTTATGCAATTGGTAAAATCTAATCAATTCCTTTTAGATGGACCAAACCCATCATTGTTATGGCTTGTTTTGTTGTAGGACATAATGTAGTGGCTATTTACTTAATCGACCATAATCTGAGTTGAGGTTTTAGTCTGAAGCCTGCCCATTAAAAACCCAATGGGCAACCCAACTCTCTATCATTAGACCTTCCACAAATCGATACATGGTAGATGTATGTGATGTATCAGATTTTAATTACTTTTGCATTAAATTTGGTCATTTACACTTTTTATTGCATTTACTCTAGGAAGCCCATATACACATCCAAGAAATCTTTCCCTACACCCATTTTTCATATAAACAATTTATTAAATTTATTAAATTACTCTTTTGCCCTTTCACTTAAAAATGCTATGGAGTGTAATTTTCAAACGAGGTCATTTCTCAGTCGATTTGTACAAACAGGATATCAAAATTCTTTTACTCTAAATTTTATAAACTTCAGGACTGATTTTAAGTGAAAAGAGTATAGTTTTGGATTTCAAAAATTGTATAAGGGAGAAGTTCCTTAATTCTTTGAATATGATTTTTAAAGTCCAAAATTATACATTGTTCATTTAAAATCAGTCTTGGAGTTCATAAAATTCAAAGTAAAAGAATTTTGATACCTTGTTTATATAAATCGGTCGAGAAACGGATTCATTTGAAAATCTCACTTCACATCAAAAGCATTTTTAAGTTGAAGGCAAAAAAGTAATTTCCATCAACTTTTGAAAAACAGGTGTATAGAGAAAGATTTCTCTGATGTCTGTATGGTTCCCTTACTCTAGGAACAAACAATAAATTTTGAACTACTTGGATAGACTTTTGAGTCAAGCTCAGCTAAATTTCAAACTAAGATTTGATTAACAAGAAAGTAATAACATTAACCGTGGCCTCAATAATATCAAATTTTTTGTTCATTCGACCTCAAAGGCCTTATTCAGTTTGTGTGGATAGGTTACATATGCCCCGAAGATTAGTCGGTTGTTCTAAGAGACCTGAACACCTTTGACATTTAAAAAAAAAAAATCACTCATGGTGTGTTTTGTTTTCATTCTCGCTTCGTAATCATTCCTCTAATTTTTATTTCTAACATTCTCATTTTTTTTTTAATTTACGTGTGAGAAATTACAGGATATCCAGTGTAAAATCTCCACGGGTGAGCCCACTACCCTTAGGGCACACCAAAGTTAAGCCATGAGGCTCGAACCCGCAACCTCCATTTCCTGAAGTGAGAGGCAACCAATTGAGTACAGTATAAATCAATTTCAAATTATAAAGATTATAATAATACATTAATTATTCCTGTCAATATTATAAATTTTTTTTATATATAATCCATCTATGATTGGCCAAATTAAAACACACGCCCCAAGATATCATCATCATAAGCCAAAATCCTTCTCTCTCTTAATCGACCTAACGGCTTTTTCTATCACATAGAAATGTTAAACTAACATAATTTTGTTCCTTCAGTGAATATCTAAACCCGAAACCCTAAACCCTTACGTGAACTAGTATGCCCTCTCATTTGGAAGATCTACTTGTGAAGTCTTCCAAAATTAAAATTTAAGAACAAAAGAATGTTTTTGGCCTATACATTTAAACTGATCCAAATCAACAGTGATATTAGCATAATTTCATTATATTCAGATTAAATGACTAAGAATGACTTTAAATTACATTATTTGGCCTTTGTAAAGTTTATCTTTTAAAAAAGTAAATTGTTCATTAATTTCTGAATGCCAAGATACATATATGGAATTTTTTAGGTTTTGTAAAACAATAGAACTCACCGTTGGATTGAAGAAATGAATAATGTACTTTTCATTTGATCCATCCAAAGATGAATTCAATAATTTCACAAAATCTATTCAATAATTTCACAAAATCTAAGAAAATACATATGCATCTTAACTTTTAAAATTTAATGAATTGTTTAATTTTTTTAAAACCACCTTTTATGTTGTAAATGACGCCATTTAAAGTCATCCTTACCATTAAAATAACAACATAAAATCTAACTATCATTATTTGACTTCACTCCATTACTTTTACTCCAACTACCAAATAGGTTAAATGGCCATTCCAAACATTCTATTACAAAATTCAAACTCATGACCAACCTTGAAGGCTATAGTAGCCGTGTCTCTTTTATATGACGATAAAGTCTAAAACCCTACATTTAGCTGAGTACGAGGATTATTGGATAAAATTTCAAATACATGTAGTATCTTGTAAATCAATATAAGATTTTTTTATTATTTAAGATCAAAATATCCAGACTTCTTAGAGTACTTGACTAATTCTTGAAACATGTGTGAACTTCACCATCCACACGTATTGAGTAACATTATAAGAAATGATCCTTTTGTGTTGAGAGTGACATAAACCTACGACCTTCTACATCTCGCCGAGTTCTTGACAGCGAAGACAACCCAACCCTCATGGGTTACCATTTCAACAGCATCATAGAATAAATTCTCCCCTCCGACAACCCCTTAAGAAACTTAAATAATTTAAGAAAAAACTCAAAAAACCTCATCAACTCACTTCACTCTTAAATTAAGTGAACCGAGTCCAACTCGACTAAGTTTTTCCTAATTTTAAACTGTGGTTAAGGTGGACATATTTGGAAGAAGGATATCTCCCCACTCCAAATCACTCAAAACTCATAAACCAAGACAATATTTTCAAATTTGATCCAAAACATGTGGTACAATATGGTGGGACCAGAACTTATCTCTACATCAGCTCAGTTACTTTCAACGGTTAAATTTATCTAAGAACTATTATAATTTATGTTTATTTTTCTTCTTTTCTTTATTTGAAAATCATTTTACAATTGTTCGCTATTATAGAATTGCAGTTACAGTATGATTTTCATTTTTTATATAAATATATTAAAATATTTATTATTATAATATTATACTAACATTGTCGGTTCAAAATAGGTCAAAGCAATTTAATCCTACAATTGGACTTAATTAAATCAATGTTGTCTAAAAAATATTTAAATAACTAATCCACTTAATAGTTAATTTTTTTTAAAAAAAAAAAAAAACTTTTTCTGTACAAGTGTAAACATGTTACACATTTGAAATGGTGAAACTCACATTTTTATAAATTTCAACTTTTCATATATCTTACCCAACAAGACCGTAAGAACTGAGCCTGGAAATATATGCCCCGCTAAACATACGGCAACCGAGGCAGTATCAGAACCCGGCCGTCACCGACCAGTCCACGTGCTACCTACCGTCATGTTAGAACAGTCAACAACAAGGGGCATTCTCGTAACTTCACCCCATAAATTAGTCCTGCAATAGGTTCAGAGTGCGGGCATTTCTGGAAATGCAAGAAAAACATAGGCTACAGACAGACATCGCACTGACACCAAAAAAAAAAAAAATTAAAAATGATTATTGACGAATATATCCCTAAAACTTACAGAGAATGACAAAAAAAACCTCTGTACACCTCCCTCCTCCTTCCTCTTCTTGTCTGCAAAAAAAAAGTCCGAACCCCTTACCATATTTCGAAGATTACCTTGCTCTCATCAACCCAGAAAGATTTATAAACAAAATAACTCATTAATTTCACTTTCAATCCCTATCAAGAAAATAAATTAAAACTAGGTAATAAAAAAAATTTAAAAAATGGTTTAATACCAGCATCTCTTCGCCTTACCTGCTGCATGCACAGTTCGTCATCCTCATGCATCTTGCATTAAAATATCATGGCCGTTGGGCCATTCTTGATGCATCTTCCTACGACTTCCCTGGCGAATTACCACCACCAAAAGATGCGGCGACGTCGAGCCCGCCGCCGATTGAGGTTAACAAAGCAGAAAGGCTACCTGCTCCGGCACCGGCACCCATGCCCAAACCAAGAAGATCAAGAGTAGCAGGCTTTGACCCAAAGAACGACTGACCCATCATCAACTCCGGAAGTGCGACATTGGGGAGACCTAGCCCGAGATTCTCCGATGCGGTGTCCGACTCAATTCGGTGGTGCCACTGGAAATTCTCATGCTGCTGCTGCTGATGTTGACTGGAAGGCGGTGATGCTGATGTAGATGATGGTAGTCCAAGACCAAAGCCTCGGAAAAGGGATGAATTGGTGGCAGCTGCACCCATCTGGGCAGCTTTCTGCAAAAGCGCTGTGGCGGACATGTGGGGTGATGGAAGTGGAGCGAATTGCCGCCGGTCTTGTGGCGAAAAGAGGGATGGGCCGTTGGAAGAGAGGCAGAGAGAGGTGGGTTCAGTGGAAGTAGAAGGCACACCCGCTGCTGAGGTGTGGTCGGAGCGAGTCATGGCACCAATCAAATCGGAGAAGGCAGAACCTTGCGGCTGCATGGTGGAACCAGCGGAAGCAGAAGCATAGAGACTGGCAAACAAGCTGCCACTACTTCCACCGCTGCTGCTGCTGCTGCCAATTCCACCAATGGCCAGTGGTGGCATCGGAATTTGATGTAGAATATTAGAATTGTCCGCCTCTGCATTCCCATCCCAACAGAACACGAGAAACAGAAAAATCAAGAGAAGAATCAGAACAGAAAACAAGTTACAACTCAGAAACATTCATCATGATAAAGGGTTCCAAGTTTTTTAAAGTAAAAAAAAAGCCCGAAAAGCGGAAGCAATCATCAGCATCTTACTTCCTTTTAAAAACTTTTATATCTCTCCCGCGAATTACAGCAGAGAGGAAGAGAGATCAAACAATCAAACAAAGGCTTTGGAAAGCCCCGCTCAGAACTTTTAGAACTACATGACTACATCTAAAAAGCATGAACAATCTCACTTTTCTTACCCTTTTCGCCCTTCCTCCCTCTCTTCTGTTTTTATATTGAATCTTGCTTTAGCAGACAAAAACAAATCAAACAAATACAACAAACCCAAGATCTCAATGGGATTTTTTTGCCCAACAAGCAGATCAGACAAAACCTCCAATCCCCAAATACAAAAACCAGTAGGATAATAAAAATAAACCATTATGCCAAAAAAAAAGTGTACCTGTTTGTTGAACATGTAAAACCCCAGAAGCAGAAGCAGCAGAAACTGCAGCTGCGATTTGGAGCTTCGGATCTTCCTCCGAAGTGGAATTCGCTGCTGCGGTCTGTACCTTGGCGCTCTCCTCCGCCAATGCATCGCAAAACGCTCGGTGGGTGATAAAGCTGTCTCTCCTGGTGAAGAAAAAACGTGAGAAGCAGGAAGTCGGTGAAGTAGAAATTCAATTCTAATGGCCGCTGGCAATTGAGATGGATAAGAAGAGGAAATGGGACCTGGAGAACAAGGTTCCGCAATCACAGCGGTACTCGCGGGTGCCGCAGGTCTTGAGATGAGCCTTCCAGTCGGACTGGACGGCGTACTTCTTTGAGCACTTGTCGCATTTCCACTTCTTCTCGCCGTGCTTGCGGCAGAAGTGCTTCTTAATGCCGGTAAGATCGCCGAGAGCACGGGCAGGGTCGTGGTGGACGCACGTCAGCTCCGGGCATACATACACGCGCTTCCGCACCTCCTTCCCCGACCGCTGCCTGAGCTTCCATGGCAGGTTGTGCCCTCTCCTGTGAAGTTGCAAGTTCTGATCCCTCTGGAACCCCTTATTGCATATCTCGCACACGAACCTATTTGTCGCCATCAGAGTCTTTGGGGACAGCGCTATCACCTCCGCATCCGGATCTGCAAAAATCAAATTCGAAAATATTCCATCAATTGGGATTTTTCCCTTCTTTTTTCTTCTTCTACTCTTTCATATCCTTCCACACTTAAATGACGATGATCACTACCTGGCATTCCGGGGAGGCTCCGCTTTTTCTTTGCTATCGCCGCAGCCGGTGCTTGGGCAGCTGCGGCGCCGGAAGATGACACGCTCGCATCGCCGGAAGCTGAATTCTCCAATTCAGCAGACATCAGAGACCACCAGAAATTTAGTTAAATATAAAAAAGAATAGAAAATTATATGATTTTCCAATGTTCAGATTCGAAGCCCCTCAGCCTCAGTGGGCTCAATTCAAGGATTTCTGTTGGACTTGAGAGTTCAGTTCAGCTATGGGTCACAATCCATGGAAAGGAAATCCGAGCTAGGAAATCCGAGCTTCTGCTGTTTAGGGATAAACCAACCTAACAGTTATTGGCACTCGCCTACTGCTCAGACCATAGCAACAAGCCAACAACTACCAGTCCAACCCAAGAATACACCTATACAAGTACTTGGTCAGATTCCGACATGAATACGGAAATCCGGCAGTTTGATAAGACAGATAGAGGCCGAGAGGTCGTCGGAAACGGCATTTCCAGTACGGAAAGAAGTCTCTGAGTCGTATGAGGCGGCGAAGAGAGAGGGGAGAGAGGGGGGCTTGTGGGCGGAGAGGATTTGAAAATGTGGAAAAAGAAGAAAAGATAATTCAAGTGGCCAGAGTTAACCATGGTTAAGACTTCAACTCAGGTTGGGTTGGGCACACCAACCTTCCAGTCTCCGCAGCTGAAATAGGTTGAGAATGTCGACCGTCCACGTGTCCAAAAATGCGGATATCTGGAGTTGTTTCGGCATCTGTCGCAAGAACTCGGACTGAGGTGGTGCCCGCCAGCTTTGTCGTTTAGTGGTGCGTTTGTATTCTCTCTATTTCTTTAATTAATCGTAAATCGGAGTTTTGGAGAAGGCAGGCTTTCTCTTCAGTGGTCCGCAGGAGCATTGGATATTTCCTCCCCTGTCAGCTGCGATTGTGGGACCATGTAAACGTGACGTTCGTTACTTTTAATTTAAATAAGACTCAGTTTATTAAAGATTCAAAAACTTTCACTTGTTAAAGATAAAGTTGAATTCATTTCTAGTTATTTGTTTAAATAGAAAAAAATCAATGTCAACTTGCTACATTAAGAGTGTGAAACCAGAGTAGTTTTGCTGTTGGTATATCTTGAAATATTTATATTACTTGATTACTATAATAAAATAATATAATATTTGTGTACAATAATCTTTGGAGTCAAATTATTATTTGAGATATAAATTAAGGTTGTCATTTAACATACGGGCAAAATCTTTTAGCAGACACGGGATAGAGTGAAATGTCCATTTTACTCGTACCGATGCACCGCTCAATAAGTATCGGTGCAGCGATAACACGCTATTTTGCATGTATATGTTCTATATACCGATATGCAGTTGCACCGGTACTTATTGAGCAGTGCACCAATAGAAGTAAAATGGGCATTTCACTCCATCCCGTATCTACTAAAAGATTCTGCCTGTATTAGGATGGGTACCCTAAATTAACATTTCAAAGTTCAATGAAAAATAAATGAAATTGAATGTAAAATTTAACAACTTTATTTTTATCTAAACTTGAATACAAATTTAAATTTTCTAATGCAAATTTATATATTTCTAAATTTTCAGTTCGATAACTCATTAATGTCAATAATGACGTATAAGTTATATTTAAAGAGAATAAACATGCATTATAAGTAATCATGTAAAAAGTTAAAAAAATCTGAATATAATATATGTACTGTATGAATTATCTTCAAATAGATATTTAAAAAAAAAGTACTCAAATGCGAATTCGAACTAAAATCCTATATAACAATTCAATAAAATTAAATTTGAATGCAAATCTTATATTTATTCCTATTCAAATTTTACTTAAATGTAACTAAAATCCAACCTATTTATATCCTTAAAAGGGTCGGCTCTACCTATAGACGGCTTAAGACTTTCAAAATTTCAGAATATGTCAGGGCCCAAGAAAAAAAATACTAATTGCAGTAGAGTCCATCTTACGATTTCACGTAGGACTCCTGAAATTTTAAAATATCTCAGAACCGACACCGCTTAAAGTCTAATATAAGTTGTTAAAGCTCTTTATGGAAATCATTGTCTTAAACGCATGGCATAACATGCACGTGAACTTGTCAACATTTGATAAGTATCAGTTGAGAACTTGAGATAGTTAACTTTGCCTGGACAAAGAAAATGTAATTCAAAACTATATCTATTTTGTGTTGTTGGGTTAAAACTAGATCTCACGATGGGTTGAGTCATTTTGGATGCAGGTTGGGTTTTAAACGATTTTGGTTTAACAAACTTCAATCTATTATTTACTTGTTTATTTAATGATAAGTTAATTTAGGTCTATTTTAAGTTCGATTTAGAACCGTTGAATTTTAAGTTATCCACTAATTTGATAAAACATATAGAATTATAGATTTTTAACTTATTTTAGAATTAAACAATAAAATTCCTTTAAATTTAAAAGACATATAAATGTTCAATTACTAAACTTTCAGATATTAAAATATTTAAAAATTAAAATATCTACAAGAGTATTAAAAAATTCATGATTGATAATTTTAAACTTATAAGCAATATTTCAATGCTATGATAAAGTGAAAAAGTATGTAACAAATGTTCAATTTTACCTTTAATGGTGATGGAGAAGGGGATTGAACGGAAGGGAAGGGAAGGGAGCAGACGTTGCCTTGTTCAAAGGGACAACAGAGACAACAATCGACTTAGGTGTCCACCGAGAGAGATGAGAGGACACATTCATAGTGTTGGGGGTGAAATTCACTTGAGAAATTATGTGGGTCAAGTTATGAGAGTCGGATTAATAGGTTAGGTTGAGAATACAAAAATTCATATGGAATTCAAGTCGAGTTGGGTTGAGGAATTTTCAACTTAACCCAATCCGACCCGACATGACTCGAACCAATCTGACTAAAATTAAGCTAAAATGTGTTAAAAATGCAAGTCGGATCAGAATTCGAATTAAGTCAAATTTAAATTTAAGTTGGATCGGATCGAAAATTTCCAGTCAATATCTCAGGTCGAATTGGATCGAGTTCCATCGTATATTAACTCAAAACAAAGACTTTTGTAGCAGACTCCAAGCGTTGCCTCTTTATAAAATTATTATTTTTTTATATAAAGGAACATGTGAGAACATGAGTTTTATATCAAATGTTTATTAATATTGATTTTCCATTTTTCTAATTTTTACAACATATTTTACCATATCAAAATATTTGCTTTCAATAGTTTTTTTTCTTTTTCCAAAAATACCCCTTTAAACAAAAATGTGTTCACATTAAGTTTTTTATTTTTTATTTTATTTTTCTATTTTTTATAATCCTAACAAAAGTTCTTACCTTGCTGCATGTTGTCTATTTAAAGGCTAATACGTATCAACCAGTATACCTATCAGCAGCAGACCCCTGATTTTACCTAATTTTAATAACACTCAAGGCTCGAGTATAATCATTTGGTATTAATATAATGGGTGCCCATATAGACACCGACGTTTTCTGCCAGCAGACACCGAATTTCAGATTTTAAGTGAAAATTACCATTCTACCCTTCACGCATGAAGGAATCGATCGATTGATTCCCGAACGAGTGGAAGAAAACAGCAAAACAGATCGATCGCACGATGAAACAATCGATCTGTTTTCGAATGAAAAAAGCAGCTTACCAGCGTAATAGTGCGATCGATCTGTTTATGAATGGTAAAATAATTATATTATTTAAATAATAAAATTTCCTTTAAAACTTTAAAGTTATTTTTTAAGCATTGTGTGTTTTTAAAATTTCTCAAATTTAATATCTGGACTAATTACGATAACCTGATAAAAATACTTTAACACTTCAAGGTCTTTTGACACTCCTAAATATTTAAAACACAGTATTTTACAAATAAGGATATCCCTAGGGTATGTCAAAAACACATTTAGGAGTGTCAAAAGACCTTGAAGTCTTAAAGTATTTTTATCAGGTTATCGTAATTAGTCCGGATATTGAATTTCAGAAATTTTGAAAATACATAGTGCCTAAAAAATAATTTTAAAGTTTTAAAGGAAAGATAAAACTTTAACCTAAAATCTGAAATTCGGTGTCTGCTGGCAGAAAACGTCAGTGTCTATATGGGCACCCTAACATAATAATTAGTTTAAAAATATGAAATTTTACAAATGATAGAATTCATTAAAAGATTTTTAGATCCTTCAAAATACTCGACTAATTTACAAAAGATATGTAAATTTTTCTATTCATATATATTTGATAATTTTAGTGAGAATCAAATCCCACTTCTTCACGGGAGTTCGTGAGAATTACTCTAAGACCTTTGAGCCAATGTGTCAATTCTTTAAATGTTTGAAAAAATCTCATACTATTGCTACATTCGTATCTTGGGAACTACGTAAAAATCTCATTCTATTGCTACTTTAGTATCTTGGGAACTACGTAAACATGGATCAATATCAATGTTTATTACTGAAAAATATTTTGTTCAAAGTCCCATCACTCACTGCCAAATGTTACTATTTTCTTTTTATCTTAACTTTTTCTTCGTCACTTTTTTTTTTAATTTATATATAAAAAATTATAAAATACTCAACGTAAAATCCCATCGTTCCCCACTTTAATATGAGAACTTTACACTTTATTCATTCACCTTAAAATTTCAGAAGGATGGTGATTTAAGTACTCTGTTTTTGTAAATGATGGACTATTTATGTACTTTTTCATAGTTGTCACTGATAAAGAATTAGTAGGGTGGTGGTTCCCTATGAAAATAAAAGTGCTTTAGTCACCATCCATGACAAAATCGTATTTATCACATGGATAGTAATGCACATGAAATGACCCTTTAGAACTATGTCTTGTCTCACTCAATAATTAATCTAATTAGCTGAGCAAGGGATGTATATGGGTCTGCTTTAAATAAATCTAAATTAATTAGGGGTGGCAATATAGACACCGACACTTTCTGTTAGCAGACACCGATTTTCGAAAATTGAGTGGAAATTACCATTCTGCCCTTTCCGCGCGAAATCGTGCGATCGGTGCTGCAACGCCATTTCGCGTCGATCGATCGATCTGAGGCGTATACGCTCGATCTGAGGCGTATACGATCGATCGATCGATTCGACAGTTCATTTTCGAATCGATCGATCGATCATAACACGGGTTTCAGTCGATCGCACGATTCCATGGGATCGTGCGATCGATTTTAACTGAGACGTCGACGGTTTGACAGTCGACCGCTCCCACCAAGATCGATCGCACGATTGTATCTGATCGTGCGATCGACTGTGACCCATTCAAAGATCGATCGCACGATTGTATGTGATCGTGCGATCGATCTTAACTGAGAGCTCGACTGTCAGACAGTCGACCTCTCATCTCAAGATCGATCGCACGATCACATACAATCGTGCGATCGATCTTCTGTTTAGGGCAAGATCGATCACTGTGATCGTGCGATCGATCGATCACGCGAAACTAAGTATAAGTTCAATTGCTCCCCTCTTCACTCTCATTTTTCGTTTTCATCTCGCCCCTTTCGAAACCCTAGTCCCTCAGAACCCCGATTTCGAAATCTTCTCCTTCAAAACCTCCCCGATTTCGAAATTTTCTTCCTCAAAGCCTTTTCTACACCCCTCTCACTCAAACCCCTCTCTCTCAAACTCCTTTCCAAACTATTTTCCCTGAAACCCCAAACCCGCTTTAAAAAACGAATCACTCCACTATTTGAAGATACTCTCTCAAATCGCCTATATTGATTCGAAAGTATCTCTCAGAAGTTACTCTCTCAATCTCCGAACCGGAATCAAAGGTAACTCTTTCTCAAACCCAAGACTCTCAAAATTTCTTTGAAATTAGTACTATGGATTGTGAAAATGATGAGATTGTTGAGAATGATATTGTTGACAATGAGTTTGTTGAGAGGTGTTTTTCAGGTCGTGATGATTTAGTGAAGCATGTTAAGGAGGTTTGCACTGCGCAAGGATTTGTAGCTACCATTAAGAGGTCATGCAATAGAAGCAATGTAGTTATTTTTGGGTGCGATAGAGGGGGTATATATCGTAGCACAGTTAATTTGAAAGATGACGAGAGGAAGAAGAAAGCATATTCTCGCCTTGTTAATTGTCCATTTCAAGTGAGAGGGAAACAAATTGTTGATGGGTCATGGAAGTTGACTATAAAAGATGTGGAGCACAATCATGATCTGACGAGCGTATTAGTAGGTCATCCGAGTACAAGGTGTTTTTCAGATGAGGAGAAGAGAATGATCATTGAAATGTATAACAGCAATGTACCACCCCGACAAATTATGACGACCCTTCGAAACGAGAATCCAGAGATTGGAGTATCATCTAATGATTTGTACAATTTTTTGGCATCGGTTCGAAAAGAGCAACTTAGAGGTCGTACTTCAATTGAAGCCTTGTTAGAAGATCTTCAAGTAGGTGGTTACCAATATTTTCTCAACTATGACAGTCAAGGTCATTTATCTCATCTTCTCTTTGCACATCCACTGTCAGTTGTACTTATGAAGACCTATAATAATGTATTTCTCATGGATTGCACTTACAAAACCAACAGATATCATATGCCATTGCTTAATATCGTTGGTATCACAAGTTTCAACAAGACTTTCTACTCATGCTTTGCATTTATGAGGAATGAAAAATTTGAAGATTACGTATGGGCGTTACAGATGTTCAAGAAGGTATTAGGAGTAAATCATGATCGACAAGTTTTTTTGACAGATAGAGATTTGGCGTTGAAGAATGCCATTGATTCAGAGTTCCCTAATGCTGTACATATCTTTTGTATTTGGCACATCAACAAGAATATTCTTGCTCATTGTAAGCCTCTTTTCAATAAAGTGGAAGAATGGAATGCATTTTTGACTCAATGGAATGAATGCGTCGAGTCTCCATCCGAAGTTGCATTTAATGAAGCGTTTGAGGCATTCAAACAAGATTTTCGACATTATTCGGATGCAGTGAATTATATAAGACGCACATGGATCCCACATAAGAAGCAATTCGTCAAGGCATGGATCGGTTGGAGTTTACACTTTCAAAATGCAGCAACTTCAAGGGTTGAAAGTGCACATTCAGTGTTAAAACGATATATAGCTAACTCCACTAGTGATCTATATGTTGTCCGAAGGAAGATATCCCATGCAATTGAAAATCAGTTTCAAGAGTTCAAGATTCAAACGGAGGATGAGAAAATCCGGTTTGCTCTTACTGTATCGATTCCTTTCTTTGATGAAGTGAACGGCAGAGTATCACAATTTGCATTATCTGAGGTTTACAAGCAATATGTTATGCTCATAAACATGTCATTTTTACCCAATTGTACACATGAGTTTACAGCTTCTATGGGTTTACCTTGTGCTCACAGAATGCAATTTATGAACAAGTTACATTTGGATCAGATCCATCCACAATGGAGAATCGATTTGATTTCATTTGACGACTTGAACATTGAAATGAATCGACCCGGAGATGAATTAGATGTATACTGGGAAACCATTAAGAAAAAATATGGAAAGTTGTCTACATTTGATCAAGATGAGCTCCGAGATCATATCCAAGATCTTGCCAGTGATGAGATGCATATCAGCCAACCTATTATGCAGTACAACAGATGACGTCATCCAGGTTCAAACACCTCAAAGGGTCAAACATCTACAAGACGAGATCCTTCTGCGTTTGAGATTGTAGAGAATCAATTGACTGGAAGAAGATGTGGGTTATGCAAAAATATTGGTCATACAAAGAGAACATGTCCGAATAGAAGTGCTGCACAGTCATCCTGCAGTGTAGATTTAAATGCTTTACCTCAACCATTTAATGATTATTACCCTGAATCGCAAGCAACGAGTTTGTCTCAATTTTCCGAAGTAAGTTTCGTTTACATAAGATACATATTTACATTTTCATTCATATAGAATAAGGTGAACAATACTAACACGTACTCCTTTTTCCACAGCCGACTGGTTCTTATGGCTTCTATGACGATTCGACATATACCTCTGGTGATGTTAGAGATCCTGACGAATTACAACATTGGTGGAATCAGTGATGGATGTCTATCATTTTTTCGTGTATTCAGTTGCAAGAATGTATTTCATTTCCAAAAAATTGTATTAATTTTAATTCCGATGTACTGAAGTATGTATTCAAGCAACAATTGTTTTTTAAATGAATCCAGCACTGAGTGGTTTGTTACGAAATACGGGACCCTTGCGTGAGCCTTTCACTAAATATGGGTTTTATGGTTTGTCGCTAAACATGAGACCTTTGAGCGGTATGTCTCTAAATATGGGACCTTAGAGTGAATTGTCGCTAAACATGACACCTTTGAGTGGTCAGTCAACAAGTATGGGACCTTAGAAATCAGATGGCCTGATTAAAGAAGAGTTTTAACCATTAGTGAGGAATTTTGTCAAGGAATACTGGATTAAACAAGCATTGGTCGTTTACTCCAGCATTCCTTGACAAATTTTCTCACTAATGGTTAAAACTCTTATTTAATCAGGCAATCTGATTTCTAAGGTTACATACTTGTTGATTGACCACTCAAAGGTACCATGTTTAGCGACAATTCACTCTAAGGTCCCATATTTAGAGACAAACCGCTCAAAGGTCCCATGTTTAGCGACAAACTATAAAACCCATATTTAGTGTCAGACCACTCAAGGGTCCCATATTTGGTGACAGACCATTCACTGCTCCCATATTTACTGACATTCAAAGGGTCTCATGTTCATTCAGTTGTTTACAAACAAACCATTTTATTCACCATGTTCATTCAAATAGACGAAATAGTTCATAAAAAGAAATCATTCACTATGTTCATTCGAGATTCACAAACGATGTAATAAAAAGAAAACATTCACTATATTGACAAACGATGTTACATATGAATATCAAAAGAGTGTATGAGCAGGAGCTGGAGCAGATGTAGAAGCAGGTGCAGATGTAGAAGCTGGGGCAGATGCAGTATGAGGAGGTGCTGGTGCCGATGAAGAAGGTACTGGTGTAGGATCAGGAGGTGCTGGTGCCGATGAAGAAGGTACTGCTGCAGGATCAGGAGGTGTTGATGCCAATGGACGACGTCCAGTCGCACTATGCTTGGGGACAGTCGAACGCACCTGACGAGTGGGGCCTGTCGGACGAGGATGAATGGTGCCGGACGGAAGAGGCTGAGTGGAGCCAGTCGGACGAGACTGTGGGATGTCAGTCGAGAGAGCCTGACTCGTGTCAGTGGACGAAGAGGCTATCCCCCATGATTTCTTTATATTCTTCTCATTTAGCATACATCTGATGATCCCGGTTCCCGAATCGCGTCCAAGTTGTGAATTTATTCCTCCTTTTTGCAATAAAAGAACAGAGTTTCTCATTAAGTCTACCGTATGAGTCTCCAAAATATTCAGCCTTCTCATCGTCATTCCTACCAACTCACTATTTTTCTTATCAATTGTGGCATTCATCCTCACTTCCATCTGAGCCAATTTATCGTCAACCAATCCCTCAAGCCTTCCGATCAATCTTCCTTCCATCTCACCTAATTTTTCATCAACCATCCCTTCAAGCCTGCCCATAAGCCTTTCTTCAATCTCGGCAAATTTTACATCAATTTTTTCATTCAATTTTTCTATGCTATCAAGAATCAGCATAGTACTGACTCCTGTATCATGTGCCTCACCACTCCCAACTTCAGGTGCCTCTGCTCCCTGAACTTCAGGCGCCTCAGTCCCCCCAACTTCAGGTATGTCACCCTCCTCAGGTGGCTCAACCTCAATAGGACGATGTTCTACTTTGGGAACCCAACGTGCATTGTCGAGTTTGTATCCCATCTTGCCCAAAGTAGACGCATCGAATATATCGGTTTTCTTCATTTCTATTTTCTCATCAGGAGGGAGGGTGACTCCGCAAAATCGAAACAAGTAAGACAGAAACAAACCATATGGAAGGCTACATTTTCTAATCTTACGAGATGCAGCCATGTGTTTTATTATGATGAAGGATATATCAATTTACTTCCCATTCAAGATGCACCATATCAAGAAACTATCAAAATACGGCACTTGATTACTAAGCCCTTTTCTAGGTAAAATATTTTTCCTAATAATGTAATATACAATTCGGGCCTCTAGGGTTAGCTCCATAAGCCCGATCTTATCTCCTCTGGCACCATCACTTCGCCCACACAATTGGGTCATGGCCTCCGAGGGAACGAATCCGTCAACATCGGTGGGCCATGAATTTGGTTCATATTTCGAAATAGTGGCACTGGGAAACCCAAACATTCTGTCCAATGCCTCAGTTGAAATATCAATTTCTGTCCCCCTAACTTTGGATTTTATGGAGTGTCTCACCCGGTCCTCCGACATATTTGCATAAAATTCCTTCACCAATTTTGGGTAAAAATCTTCTTTGATTCCCAAAAAACCTCCCCATCCAAGTCTGTAAATATACTCATCGATTCTTAATTCAAATGCAGAAAAAAAGCTTAGGTCCATGATTTTACCATAAATCATCGGCCGAGAGTACAAATCCTCTCGGTATAGTGTGGCGGCTTCCAAAGACTTGAAGTGGTTCGGGTCGAAGGCCTCTGTCTCCGTAGGTGGTGTCTCCGTCAATCTCGCTCTTTTCCTTCTAGATGAAGCCGGTACCTTTATCTTTCTCCCTCTCGATGTAGAGGCTTTGGATGCCATGTGAAGGAGTGGTGTGAAGGAAATTCGGCGAGGAAGACAAAATCTGAGAAAGGCAAGAAAAGGGGGAAGCTTTCCGGAAATCCGGCGAGGAAGATGAATTAAGAGGGTTTCCGGAGAGGGCAAATCGGAGATCCGAAGATGAAATCGGAGAAAGAAAGGGTTTCCGGAGAGGGCAAATCGCACGATTTGGAGAATCGTGCGCTCGATTTGGGGAAGAGGAAAGGGTCGATCGATCGTTCGACAAGAAGAAGAGAAAGGGTCTTCGGTTTCGAGGGTTGAATCGCAGGAAAGGGCGAAAGGATCGATCGGTTATATATATAGCTGATCGATCGATCGCACGATCACAGTGATCGATCGATCGATCTTGCCCTAACCAGAAGATCGATCGCACGATCACAGTCATCGATCGATCGATCTTGCCCTAAACAGAAGATCGATAGCACGATTGTATGTGATCGTGCGATCGATCTTAACTGAGAGCTCGACTGTCAGACAGTCGACCTCTCATCTCAAGATCGATCGCACGATCGTATGTGATCGTGCGATCGATCTTTGAATGGGTCACAGTCGATCGCACGATCAGATACAATCGTGCGATCGATCTTGGTGGGAGCGGTCGACTGTCAAACCGTCGACGTCTCAGTTAAAATCGATCGCACGATCCCATGGAACCGTGCGATCGACTGAAACCCGTGTTATGATCGATCGATCGATTCGAAAATGAACTGTCGAATCGATCGATCGATCGTATACGCCTCAGATCGAGCGTATACGCCTCAGATCGATCGATCGACGTGAAATGGCGTTGCAGCACCGATCGCACGATTTCGCGCGGAAAGGGCAGAATGGTAATTTCCACTCAATTTTCGGAAATCGGTGTCTGCTAACAGAAAGTGTCGGTGTCTATATTGCCACCCATTAATTAGTCATATTAGATTAAAATATTTATTATATAATTTTAAGAAATCAAAGACTAAAATAATTTAATAGATCTCATTTAATAGTCTCATTGTAATCTGTTCATCTCATAAGATATAGTCTACATAGATGTAGTTCAATCGATAATCTCTCATTTCAAGAACTAGGAAGTGTCAGGTTTAATCTCCCATGGTCTCATCCGGTGTGCTTTAAAGGCAATGGATATCATTCGTGAAGGTTTTACGCTAGATGTCCCATGAATTCTCCACACTTAAATTCAAAAAAAAAAATGAAAATATTAATACCAAGGAAGGTCCTAAAAAAAACTCAATCACATGTGTCTCTTATCATAGTTAATTTTGATATACTGACCAACACATATTTAGGCCATCACTATTGCATTCTGGAACTGCCCATCATAAGCTGGGCCTTAGATAATTATGCAGGAAATCAGCCTCCAATGATACTCTTAAATTGGGCTAAAAAAATGGGTTCGCCGGTCATAAGAGATTGATATGCATCCGACAAAAGAATTACCCTAAGATGATCATCTCATGGCTATTGAGAACGAATCAAATCAGATGATTATATTTTTCAATCTTTCTAACTTATTCCTACTGCATCAGGGTTGAAAAGGTTGAAAAAGTCAATCATTCACAATCACAATGAAGGATTCCTCAAAAACTTAAAGATTTTTAATCTTTTTTAAAAATTAAATAAATTCAGTCATCAAAAAAGAAAGAAGGTGAGTTCTTCTTTCTTTTATCACTTGGGAGCCGTGCTGCCTACACTCGTCTGGCATATGTGTTCTAAGAAAAAAGAAAAGAAAAGAAAAGAAAGTATGGTCAAGTGACTCATCCTACAGTGACAGTTAAGCCATTTACAGGTAAAAAAAAAAAAATTCATGTAGGGAAAGTGACTGCCCATTTAGAGGTGTGCACTGCCTTTAGCACCAATTTTAGAGGTCCGCACCCACAGACTTCAGTAATTCTTGTTCCACTTGCTCAACACTAGTAGCCTTTGTGGGGTAATGGACTTTTCTTCATAATGTATGGAATATTCAGCAATGTTATCTTAGATGGGACACAGATAATTATGATTTTTTGGATATTTTTTCTTCTTTTTGTCAAAGTGATGGTAACACTTAAAAATGAATTTAATCTAAGCATTTGGCCTTTGGATGAAGGTTTTAAGTCTAAATTGATCGAAATATTGGATTATGTTTGTATTGTAGTACTTTCTTTTTTACTCCAATACGTGAATCCTTAAATGCGTACTTATATGATTTTTTATTAAATCTATATTTATATGATTTTTCTGGTATTTATCATTATCTCATAAATATTATTTGACACTTGATTTGAAATTATTTGGCGGGAGGTGCCGGGATGGAGGAGATGTCAGGTTTGAGTCTCGATGGCATCATCTAATGTATCTTAAGGTCAGTGGGTACTGGATATCAAGGGTGGAGGTTTTACATTGAGTTTACTGCCGCCTCCCACATGTAAATTTAAAAAAAAAAAAACTATTAAAAAAATTATTTTTTAAAATTATATTTAAAATAAAATTTCAAACTAAATTTTATTACACTTCTTTTTTTAATGACAGATGTATCAAACTTAATCACCATTTAATATAAAAGGATTCTCAATGGTTAATTTCTAAAACAAACTGCCCTTTGTGGAAATGTAAAAACAGCCCATGCCTGCACAGAGAGGTAACTTTCTCTGGTGCTGGACTATACAAGGTGGGACCTACAGAGAGGTAACTTTCTATTGTGCTGGACTATACAAGGTGGGACCCACCTATTGAAGGGTTCCAATCACCCGACTGCGTGGTGTTTGTCCCAAATGCAGGCAGGAGCAGGCCATCAAACTGCTTCCCAGTGACTGCTGAATTCTGCTGCAATCCATCTCTTTTGGATATTTTTTAACTTTGATTGATAGAAAATAAGAAAAAAAATTAAATAAAAAATAATGGGATAATAGGAATTTCAATCATAACAGTGGCGTTGAGCAGATAGGTTATCATCACCATTCAACTGCTCTCTATTCAGATGAATGGATGGCTGCAATTGTTTAGTCAAATCCAAATTTAACCATTAACATAATTAATCTGTCAGTCATTATCTAAGTGATATCGATGATTTTGATAACAAGGAATCGAATTTATCTATATATTCATTAATTATGAGTCCAAGAGGCCTCCACGGTTTTAAGTATAAGTCTCAGCTCAGATTCAATCTAAATAAATAAACTTCGATAAAAAAAAATTGTTTGATAAATCGAGCTTGACCTAAATAAACATGCTTTAATTAAAAAAATTTATCTAAGCTGGTTTATTTAGTTCGGGGCTGGGTTCAAATTTTTACTTAAAGCCCATCTAGACCTGCTGTATTCGTAATTAACTGTACTTGGGATTAAAAACTAGAGCCTGAGCTCTCAAAATCTTTGTCCTAGTCTGTTTATTTAGGTTGGTTTCAGATAAATGAACACTTCTTAATTATTATTTATTTTTTTAAAAAAATAAAAAAAATGATAAAATGAAAAACATAATCATCAACAAAATTTAAACTCATGTCACTTATAAAAAAAACAAGTATCTTTATCAATAGACCATAATACTTTTATTTCTTATTGAAACTCTAAAACAATATATAAAAGACATCGCAGAAGTTCCATCTGTAAATGTACTTCTAAAAAGGAAGTCACACTTGTCTTACATGCGAATGGAGGCATTCGGATCCAGTAAATACGAGACACCTAACTCAATATTTTTTTTAAAGTACAATATGTAAAATCTCAATTTTTTTTTAATGATAGATTAGTTATTGATTCAAAGTGGGGATTTTTTTTTTTTTTTAATGATAAGTTAGTTATTCAAAAACGTAAAATATCAATGATACAAAAAATCTCAATTTTCAAAGTATTTTTATATAAAAATCCCTATTATATGGGTTATCCAACGGATGTCAACTTTTACCTGGCATTGCCAACCCTAATTGAAACTCCATCAAGGCAAGAATATAGTCTATTATGAATCATTTAAAACAAGTTGATTGGAACTTACTTCAAAACAACTTTTTTTTATTAATGAACTCTCATTCAAAGGACTTCCTTCACTACAACCTTATTTACAAGCTCGTACTTTTGCAGAGGATCTCTCCCTCCCAGACAACTGCTTTCTTTCCAAGTAAATTAATGTTAAGCTGCACTGGAATAATTGGAAATAATTATATTCCCTTAAATAAATTAATTAAAAAGTTATTATTTTTTTAATATGAATATCCTCACCTCATATTAAAGAAAAAATTAATTCCAAAAACATATATAAATCTTTCAACCCACACATATGATAAAAAGTAATTGTAAGTATTTATTAATGGTCACATTCAAAGACTTGCTTCGAATTTCCGACCTTCTATCGGCTAACACCACAGTAAGAGATATTCCAATAACATTACCATGTATAGACTAGATCATGAAACTCGTGTCGGAAACAAGAGGTAGAAACTCCTGCAACTAGAAGACACCATCTACATGGGTATAGTTCAGTTGCCTCCCATTTTATAAAGCGAGAGGTTGTAGATTTTAGTCCTCCATGGTCTAACCTTAGTATGTCCTAGAGATAGTGGACTCATTCGTGGGGATTTAATTCTTGGTTTATATTTCTTTTCTATTTCTTTCTCTAATTATGGGATTGTAATTTTCCATTGATTAATTATTTCCTCTTTAATGAGCTATGCAATTTCTATATAATTGTTTTGAATGAAAGAGGTCAGTGAGCCGTTTTCCAAATTCTTTTTAGTATCAGAGTCCGTTCTCATCCCAACTTGATAACTCTTAGTCTCCTTTTCTTCATATCATCCTGGTCGAGACAATCGCCGTCAAGGCCGTTTTCCAAATTCTTCAGAACCATTGACCCTAGAGAACACGTGGTCTTCATTAAGACAATTTGCAATGAGTTAAGTTTTAAAGTGGCTTATAAATCTAAGACAAGTGTATATCTTTTCTTGAACACAATTAAAAAATATATATTTTTGGAAGGATTCTTTCGGCGCTCAAAGTTCCCATTTCTTTCATTGATTGCTTGTGGGATCGATAGAATCTTATGAAATTGTCTTCCTTCTCCTAAAGAGGTTATGGGTCATATCATCACTCTTGATTACATGGATAAGTCTACAAAGATCTCAACCGCGAAAGTCCTTTGTATGCCCCTCGGGGGTTAAAATCTCGGCCGATATAATCTCGGGTTTTGGACACTTGATTGGCTAGAGAAAAAAATTCGACCGATTTCTTAAAAAAAAAAAAAAATGGTTGCGGGCCGAGTTGACATCTCGCCCAATATTTTTTTTTTTTTTTGAGAAACAACCTTTTTTGTTTTTTTAAATGATTTTTTTAAAAAAAATCATCGAGATTTCCCAGAAAAAAAAAAGAATTTTGAAGAAAGAAAAAAAATCGACTGAAATCTCGACTGATATGGTACGTTGAATATTCGATGCCTGATGCTACTATGAAAGCAAAAAGACTTGGGATCAAATAAGCTTTGGTTAACCTTGTAGGCTTGTACCCTTACATGTGTTGGAGGGTATGGGCCTCAAGCAAGAACGGATTTGAGAAAGTGAATTGAAGATTTTCATAATTTACAGCTCCAAATTTCTCCTAAATTTTGACTAATTACAATTTACAGCTAATATACAAGATATCTTTTATACCTTCCCTCAAACTTGCAATAGGACTATAGAGACAGTTTGTGGATAAGAAAACGAAAATGAGAAGTTGTATGAGCTCTTGTAAAAAGATCGGATAATTACAACGTGAATATAATGGCATTCAATTGGAATGTATTTTGTTTGATCATGCAATTTGGGATTACAAACAATCTGAATAATATTTTTGTTGTCACCAAACAGAGTGAATAAAAGTGAAGGAGATTTCCATGTCATTGAGTAATAGATAGAACCGAACAACTTCGATAGTTGTATAGAGCCATTGCTCGATACTCAACTTCAGAATCTGAATTAAGAAACCACATTTTTTTTTTTCGTTTTTCAAGAAATAAAAGAATCACCAAGAAAATATAAAATTCATATGTGAATTTGCTATAGCGACTGTTCACCTGCCCAATATGCATCTTAATCCCTAAAAATCTATAACGTTTAAGGTCATCCAATTCCAAACACAATCAACCAGATGTGTTGAGCATTTAGCATTTTGACGGTCTCATAAGTTGCCCATTGGTTAGTCCTATTTAGTGTCAGGTCCTGAGATGCTCTGAAATTTCAGGAGCCCTAGGCGAAATCGTAAGATGGGGCCCTACTGTAATTAGTATCCCATTTTCTTTTTGGGCCCTGACATACCATGAAATTTTGAGGGCCCTAGGCGGTGGCCTAGGCTACCTATAGCCAGGGCCGGCCTTGGTCCTATCATCAAAACAATTATGCAATCTAAAAGGGTGTGAGGGAGAAATCTAAAGATTTATAAAGGACTGGAGTACTCTACCTATCATGTTAGTTTTTTGAATAGTGATATCAAATCAAGGTCTCAAAGCCATAGCATGTGGATTCAGAGATTCTCTAACCGAACGGGGACTTTCTAACCGTCGAAGAGCCTCGTTTGAGAGAGAATTTTTGAGTGAGAATGAGAATTCTACACTGGTTGTAAGAGGAGAAATCTAAAAATTTTTTTCCATAATTAAGACACTCACTAATCTATACTTTAGTTAATTACTTGTGACAAGTAGTCTCATCTCAAAGCAGTAGACTGGTCTGTTAGACTATCCCTTGGATAATCTTAAGAATCTGATATTTACTTTTTTTTTAAAAAAATAAAATAATCATACGATAAGTGGCTTGCAATTGGACATTTTGGACAGTTCCAAAGCAAGATAAAGTCAGTAATTTCTACTCAATTTTAAAAAGAGACGTAACTAAAATGATAATAAAAGAAAAAACAGGGAACCTACTGGCAAAGGGTCACGATAGGCCCCACCAGATGGATGATGCGGATCACAAAAAGATGGACCATGTATATTATAATTTATGGGCCTAAGATACTTATTAATTTATTATTAATACCAAATTTTCTATCTACAATACTTACATGCATTTATAAGGGCAAATTTGGTATATACTTTCGGGATTAAAAAGTTCTGTGTCTTGACAGATTATAAAAGAGAGTGCTCTTTCTAAGATTAAAAAAAGTTATATAGACAGATAGATAGATTATTAATCATATTAATTCTTATTTTTTGAGATTGAAATTGAACTATTTAATAAATATTTTAATTTATCATAATTAATTGAACAAGTGAAAAATATAAAAAAATGATTTTAAGTTTAAAAAAAATAAAATGATTTTAACAACATTGGTAGAGTCTATAAGACAATATCCAGCATTACATATTACTTGTAAAAAATACACTGAATACATTACATATCGACCGCAATATTAAAAAAAAAAAAAATGAAGATTGATACTTATCGGCACAGCCAAAGTCCAGACGGTGTACTGATGAACCTGAAATTTTACCCCAGCACGCGCACAAGGGTGAATGTGTAAAAGGTTAATATGGACTCTTGAGTACGATCTATTGACTGGAATGTGCGGTGGGGTGGGGCCACTATCTTCAAAGCAGGAGGTAAAAATGTCAAAAATTCAGATCCAATGCATCTGTGTGGGCCACCACTCTAGTGTCTGCTCATCAAAATGCATGGTCAAGGTCCCACCCACATACTTGAATTAGAAGCCCTTTGCATTCTCAAGGTGTAATGAGAGCAAAAAATAGGAAAGAAAGAGATTTTTTGAGACTCAGACAGTGTTGATAAGATGCCATTTGAGAAGAAAGCTGAATCCAATCAAAGAGTTTTCATGTTCTTCCTTCTTTCTCCACTCAATCATTACTCTCATTGACTAAATCAATCTAAACCTTGTTATTTTATTTTACTCAATTACTCATTCTTTTTAATACTTCTTCTTCTTCTGTATAATCCTAATCTGGGTCTTGTCTTAGAGATTTCTATTCTTGTTCTGGACTTCGTTATTTTGAAAGCTCAAGTGGGGCTTCTCATTGCTATTACTGCTTCTGTCTTTACATCTAGTCAGACAGATTGTGGGGGGATCCACTTCTTTATTAATTAATCATTCAAGAATGCTAATAATTATCCTTAATCATGGGAAGAACTAGAAAGTATGTTTAAATAAAAGTAATTAATAATTAACATTCATGCAACTTTAACCAACAATCGTCTCTCCTGCTCATAAATTCCTTCAATAAGTATTGCATATCAGTTGATATGTAACTATCATTTATACAATTATAAAAGCAGTCAGATATAAATTGTTAAATAGTTTATATATATATATATATATTTTTTTTATTTTTTTTTTGAGATTCTAATATATCCAGGCTTCTTAGAGCACCTTGACTAAGTCATTTGAGCGTGTACAAACGTCTCTATCTAACGTTAAATGGTTATATTGTAGTGACCAATATAATTTCTGACTGCTTTTATAAAAAGGAAAAATATTTTCATCATATCATCTTATAGTAGGTATAATTTTAAGATAGTTTAGAAGCAAGTTCTTCAAGTGTAAAATATATTTTTATTATAATATATTATATTATATAGATTTGTCAATTTTAAATTATTTTCATCAATTTTTTAAAAATATTTTGTTCTATTACAATCCTCATTTTGCGGATTTTGTTAAATTGATTTAATGAAATGATATTGAGTATTCATTTAATTGAATGTGATTGTTATAGTTTGTTGAGTGCTTGTGTGATCTTCTCAGTTTTTTTTTTTTTTTTAAATAGTGAAATTCTAGATTTCTGACGTAATTCCCATTTTGAATTTTCATATGAATTTTTTTAATAAAATGATATACAAATGTTTATAGAATCTATAAGAAATAAAGGAACTTTAAAGTTGTAAAGGAGAGTTATATGTCGAAAAACTGAGATTTAAAGAGAAAATGAAAGTTGATAGGAAGAATTGGGATGTTTCAATGAAGTAAATGAGTGTTTTAAGATACATTTAAAAAATTTGGGATTCTTGGTGAAAATGAGTGTTGTAGTTCGAAATGAATAGTTTTAAGGATGGAGAGTGAGAGTTAAGGAGGATTATATCAAGAAAATTGAAGTTTTGAGAAGATTATATAAGTGTTTATTGAATGAAAAGTAGAGTTTTTTATATGAAAATCATTAGTTTTTAACGAGGAAATTTGAGTTTCAAGAAAGAAAGAAAAAAAAATAGAGGAGTTTTAGTTTGAACTGAAGAATTTTATCGAGAAAAGTGAGAGTTTTTCATTTAAAAAATATGCTTTTTAAATATTGAAATTAGAGATTTTACTAGAAATGAAGATAGTTTTCTATTGAAAATGACTCAAAGGTCCATTAGCAATGTGGGACTTTTACCAATACTCTCCCTCATCACTAGGGCTAGAAACTACTCTGCTCTCTCTCTCTAAACAACGCTGGAGATATGAATCTGACTTATTTCAGTAGTACCTCTGCTTTGATATCATATAAAACACCTTAATAGCGTATTTAAAAATCGATTTATAAAGAGAGAGTGTTCGTATACTTATAAACTTCAAGACTAAAATATCCACAATATGAGATTTTTACTAAACACGATTGATAGTGAATAATGGTTAATTGACCTTTTCTTTACCATTCATTTATTTCTAACAAAAAGTCAATTATCAAATAACTAAGATCTTAAATTTAAAAATCCACTAATCTATTGCACATTGACTAATGTGCAGCGACCTTCCTTAGCCACAATTCATAGTATGTAAGAGTTTTTAAATTATTGACATCTCAAGATATAAATAAGATAATATCCTTTTTAAAGGTCTCCCATCTACTGATGCACAAACTTTTGAAATAAGTCAATGCCTATAAAAAATAAAAAATTTAGACAATTAGTCAGATTGCCCAACCATTGTCTTTTTTAACAAATATATGACCCGTTCATGTTCCAGTAGTCTGAATGATCAATTTGGATCTGCAGAGGAGTCATGACACCGCTGTTTTGTCTCTAAGTCCACCCATTTTATGATGAATTAGGGCATCCATACTTTTCAAGTGAGAATTTTTAATAAGACTTCTTAAATCATTTGAGAATTTTTAATAAGACTTCTTAAATCATTTGATCTATACAGTTAATTTTGGTGGATAAGTATAGATATTTACTATGTAAATATTTACTAATATGGTCCTTTTTGTATTAAATTTCATTAAATAAGATTCATATTTTTTTTTTTGAATTTACGTGAAGAAAATCGTATAAAACTTAGTGTAAAATCTCTACGGGTGATATTCACTGTCCTTAGGGCACAGCAGGTGAAGTTATGGAGGCTCAAACTTGACATTTCTCTTTTTATAAGACGGGAGATTACCAATTGAATTGCACTCGTTTGGACAATACTTCTATAAAAGAAAACTTCGTTATTAAATCTGGGTTGGGAAGTCTTGTTAAAAATTAGTATTATGAGATTTTCTACAACAACAAATTAGAAAACTTTTAGAATCACTATTTCATATTTTTATAATTTTTTTTACTTTCTTTTTCAGTTGCAATTTGGTAAGAGGTACTCATGATTTAGGGTTGATAGGTCACTCGAGTTCTCATTATTCTATCCCCCTGTTATTATTTTATATCTTTCTTTATTATTTCATTTACGTTTAAGATATGTGTGCATTGTTTGTGATGAAGACCTAAGAGTTCTTTTCTCATGATGTATAGAGTTTAGACCTTACTTTCCTTGCTAATATGATATACTTTGTGGGTCCCACCTTCCCTATCAAAGGTATTGAGTCAATGACTAATCATTCATTTGAATGTGCCCTTGTTTGCATCCACCCTCGAGGAAAGAGGAAACATAGAATAATTATTCAATTGCAGTTTGCAAGCTATACCTTTCTTTCTTGCATAAATTGCAGATGTTCATTGATAAGATGTTTCACTCACTTCTATGAAAAAAAAAATTACTAAAAATATAAAATTGAAATGAGAAATCAGACCCAAAACAAAGAATTCGCCATTTGCTTATTCAACAATTTTTTAAAAGTGTTTTTCAAAAGTTAGAAATTGATAAAAAGGGTGTTGATGTATTTATATGTTGTACATTCCGAAGGTATTCAAGTGATGTGAGACTATACTAACACTCTTCTTCAATGTCTGAATTGGAGACACTCGGCTCTCTTTCTCTATATAGAACTCGAGACACAAACTTGACTTATCTCTGTGATACTTTGATACTATGTTTAAAATATGAGTAAACCTCATTCTAAGAACTCATCCATTCAGAAAAGAGTAATCATATGTTTATAAATTGCATATCCCAAAAGTACTCACACGATGAAAGACTACACTAACAAAAAAAAAGTCTGTGTATTAAAGATTACCAGTAAAACCATGGAGCTTCTTATATTAAAAAAGAAAATTCCTTTTTTTCAGTGTACATAACTTCAAGAAAGAGAGTAGGGAAGAAACCTGAAAATTCCCAATAAAAGACCCTGAAAAAAATCATCTGAAAGAATGGGAGTCTTCCAAATTCAGTAGGCAGATCAAAGGAGGAAGTTGGATCAATTAATGAACGGATCTCTCCTCCTATCCCTCCATTAAAGCCATAGTTCAGAAACACAAAAGCCAACTTAACTCGATGTTACTGCAAGTAGAATCAACTCAATGAGTCGGTGGGATCCACAATGATGTCTGGGTCACTAGTTTAAAACACTTTTTGAATTTCCTTTGTCAAAATTGGTGAGCAAGACAAACAATTCAGATGAGATAATAGGATTCCTTTCCAATAATTAAATTTGGGGTGTTTTGCATACTTGTTTTAAGTACAAAACTAGATATTCCTACGTATTTTGAATGGTCTAAAGAAGATAAAGAAGTCAATACATCTTCTTTAAGTATGGGCCACTGTCTGACTTGTTCGACTATCTAATCTTATTGCAGTAAACACATTAAATAGTGGTTATAGACTTATAGTGTCTAAAGAAGCACATTAACAATTATAGAAGATTTTTATCTAGTAGAGAATAATTTTAATTTTAGATACAATAGTCCAAAAAAATAATAGGATATTGAGGATGTTTTTAGTAGTAAAAAACACTGATATACTTTTTCACCACTTATATGGAAACAAGTGAATGAAATGATAAGTCTAGTTACTCTCTCTATTCTATTTTAGTTGTCTTATTTGAAAATTTATATTTTTTAAGGAACTCTCTATATAAGGCTAGTACTCCATATGATGTCATCCATTTTCAAAAGGAAGTATGTTATAAAAAATACATGTCACTGCCTAAATTACAAATTTTGCCCGAAATTTTCCAGATTAGACATGGGCCGAAACATAAATTTCAAAAATATTGGTGGTTTTTCAGAAAAATTGTATTGACCGATATTTGTGAGATTACGGTCAACGATCATATTTTGAAAAATATTGGTTACATTTCAAAATTTTGGGTAATTTCACCTCTTTACTAATTTTGATTGCCATAGCCAATATGTCTAATATGGATAGAAAGTTTTCAATACCACTCAGGTTACTATCTCCTATCTAATCCTTGCAATGTCCGAGTTCATGGCAAACTCATAATTGATTGGGATCACAAACTCAGATTGTACTAGATCCTTTGGAGGATACAATTTTAGAAGAAAAAAAAAGATTTATTTTTTAATAGTAAATGGTTATAATAAATCCAGAGGAGACCTTAAAACATTTAATTATTATAAAAAGTTCAATAAATTTACTATATGATTAACTGCACTTAACTGAGTTAATTAAAATGTCACAATTAGGTGGGTACCTTTAAACATTGTAGCATTTTATCAAAAGACATTTCCCTTTTTTCATTGCATTCCATTGTCGTATTCTGTTTTATTTGGTGGGCCACTAATTAAAAGAATTGGAGTGGCGATAGTAACCTTTTAATTTGTGAGATCTTTAAGAATACCCACTCACCTTATGATTGTGACTCCTCAAATCTTGTTCTTACCCTTTCTTATCATGTGACGACATAAGATTATCTTCTCATGATCTTTTCGTAAAAGAAAAAAAATAGATGAAAACATAAGTATATTATAAAGGTAGCATTTAAGAACTTTAATGGGTAATATTAAAGGAGTTCACTCATACTAAGGTGTTAAGACGTCTTATCGGACTAATTCTTGAGGCATTATCTCTCAATCCACACATATTGAATACAAAACAATAAAAAGTGACCATTTTTACATAGGAGAATTGATCACAAAACTTCCTGCAAACATGAACGGATTTTGAGCATCAAGCCAACATCCGACAATTTGGAGGAATTCATATTTGGGTGAATGACTCAGAAATCAAGCCAACATCCGACAATTTGGAGGAATTCATATTTGGGTGAATGACTCAGAAATTTTGAGAGTAAGGTACTTACGAGTTTAGAACTAGAGCCGTTTATGAACAAGTTTAGAGTAAACTTTCACTCTTCAAGTTTAAGCCTATTTATATTTTCAAAGCTTGAGCCCACCCATTTTAGATTAAATATAAAGCAGAAGTCCTCCTATTTCAGTTCACTTATAGATTACTATACTTGGATAAAGTTGGTCTAACATCATCTTTAAAGACGTATTTCACATTTTATATAACATAAATGTACAACCCGTGAAAAGACCATGTTCAAATTTCAAAGAGATGACTTTGTTTCTCAATGGGGAAGGACCAAAAAGGGGTTTACATCATATGTGAGGCCTACTATAATTTAGTACCACTAATAAATATCAAGGTATAAATCTTGACCAATACCTATCGTATCAGCCAAAGAAAAAAAATTCAAACAATTTCTTTTTTTTTAAAAAAAGAAAATCAATTGTAGACCCGAACTGACATCTCAGCCGATTTTGCTCATATCGAACAAATATCGGCAGACATTTATATATTTTTTTAAAAAAACAGCTTTTTTTATTTTTTTAAATGATTTTAAAAAAAAATTAGCCAAAATCTCAATTAGGCCGAATTTTCGACCCTGACAAATATACATAGTTAGCAAAATGGATAAAAATCCAAATGAGATTTTATGGGCTTAACTTGAAAGCCCAAGCATGATTGTTAAACAAGCTCAAAATGTTAGCACAAGCCTAGCCCATTGGTCAAATACACATGTTCATTGTTTAAGTCCATTCTTTTAGAACATGTTCATTTTTTTAATTTTTAATCTCTTTAAATATCATTTTCTATTTTAAATACTAATAATTAAAAAGTAAAGATAAATTAAATCTTTCAAATTCACCAAATCAAATCTTAAAAATCATTTTTCTATTTTTAGATATTAATAAAAAAAAAATCCATTTTCTTACTGAACAGAGACACAAATCACAATCATATAATGAACAAATGATCATCAAGATTCATTTCAGTCACTTTAACATATTTCTTTCAAAAGTAAAGGATACTAGTCAAACAAGTGAAGCTACGTCAAATGATAAACAAGGTCATGTTGATGGATCCCTACACAATCGAGATTGTCTTCTCCTAAAGAAGATCTAAATATACCTGGAAAATCAACTGTGCTCCAAAATCCTATGATACAGAAAAGACTAATAGTGCACAGCCTGAAGGACGTCAGCCATCATACTGACCTTGGGAGAAATTAAACTCAGGGTAAAAGACCGCAAGGACTTGATTCCCCCCAAATTTCCTTCCATTCAGTCCAGCCCTAGCTTTCGCAGCTCCATCAGTATCGGCATACTCCAAGAATACCTGGAAAAAATAAAAAAACAAATTTCGCCGTGGATACAATAGTCAAGGGATGAAGAACAGAGGTTTAAACAAAAAGGGAGCATTCCCCTCCTCCATCATCGACATTATATTCATATGTACAAATAAAGGCCAATTCTTCATAAGCTAAAGCACTTTAGCATCAATTATATAACTCAAGTCTCTTGAGAAACACCTCTAAGACCAGTATAGTGGAAGACAAAGGTTGCAGATCCAAGATGGCTGACTTTCAGAAAGAAAACCATCACAATCTCTTACAAGTATGCTATAAAATCTCATTTGACTGCTCCGCAGGCTCAAAAGAGCATGAAAGAGACGAAAATAAGAGAGGTCATATGAAAGAGGAAGGGTATCAGTGTATGCAAACACCTGCTCTCAGAAAGTTATGAAACCCCGTGCAAAATTATGGGACCACCTCACAAAATACACCAAAACAGAACAATCAAAGTTGGTAACTACCATTTTAACCCTAAAACATGAGATTTAAGTGCTTCACCAAAAGCTTCAAGTCCAACTTGTCCTCATGCCTTCATATAATCCAGGTGGAACTAGAAGCCTCTAAAGGCTACACATCACATTAATGAACTCCCATCAAAGTTTCACAGGGTTCGAAGTTTTTAAATTGGGGGAAAATACAAATTCTAAGTACTGACCTTCCCAACTCCAGGAGATGGTTCACCATTGGGATTTGGCCGTGGGATAATTATATTCACCAGTGGACCTGAAACAACACATTTTATCTGTGAAGCTCCTCTGCCAAGATGACATATTTAGGAAGCATGGTAAAGAAGAATATGAAGCTTTTACCATATTTTTCGCCTTCTCCCCTCATATCTTCAACTATGTCTTCATACTCCTCATCATCTTTTAACTCATCAGCATTGACCACCTGTGTTAAGCATACAACCTTTGTAGGAAGGGCACCGACTTGGAGTACGAGTTTCTGCAAAAACAAGCACAATTTTAAAAAACGAAAATTCTCACTGAGGTTTACATTAACAATAGATTTACCCTAACAAGAAAAAGAAAAGGAAATTCCTCAAAAAATAAAGATGGCTACTGAGAAAATCCCCCATACCTGTAAAGCTACCTGCTGTTGTGCCTGTAGCAACACGCTCTCCTGTTCAGGTTTAGGCTGAACAGTGCCCTGGTTTGCTCGTCGCACTGTGAGAGTTTTGTCTCCCATTTTGATGCCATTCAGTGCGGCACATGCAATGTCTGTGACAGATAGGTCCTGGTAAACACAAAAAGCATAGCCTTTTGAATTCCCTGTTTCCCTATCCTTGACAAGATCGAAACCCCGAAGGGGCCCAAAGGATTCCAAAAGCTCTCGGATTTGTGACTCCGTGAAATAATAGGGAAGACCACCAACAAAGATGCGATCAGGTCCCTCAAGCCCACCCGTAGAGCCTGGTGTCAGCCCCACTGCAGCGAGGTTTAGATTAGGATTTGGTTGGCTAGGACCAAGTGCTGCAGCAAGTGAAGGGTTGTAATCACTAGGCCGCCTCACCTTCACTGGCGCCCCCTGGAGATAAAAGTCAACTCAAAAAATCTCATGCTAAAGGTAGAGATACAACAAATTCACTGTTTCTCTGTAAGCTTCGAAGTTGAAACATTCAACAGTTAGAAAGCCACAAAATCCACCTTTTCACTCGGCAGTTACAAAACCTAAGGTTTTTGTCAATTCGCCCCCTCCCCCCCCCAACCCGCCCCCCCCCAAAAAAAAAAAAAGAGGTAAGAAAGAAAAAAGAGAAGAAACCAACCACAAACAACCTTACAAGGAGTTCAAGGAACTAGGAATAGTTGTTTGAACAGTAAGTTACAGACCATAAAAGAAATAACTGATGGCATTATGTTTTTTTTTTACCGTTCGCTTCCAAAAAAGAATTGAGACACTAATAGTAACCATTTGAGACGACAATTATGAAAGCCCACCTTAACCAAGAGAATAAGAGTAATAAGAAAAGGATCTCTCCTCTTAATTTTCCCAAAATTCTGCTAATGATAAAAACTTTGTTGCAAAAGGATGGTATTTTCTTTTAATCCTCTTTTTTTTTCTTAAAATAGTGTAGCATGAGAAGATTCATAAAACCAAAATTCTGTAAAGTACAAAAGTTTATACTGCAAGTCAAAAGCCTCACCCAAAAAGAAAAAAAATTCAAAATTTAAGTCCAGACCATACAGTACTTAATTGCATTACCAAATTTCTAAAATATAACACAATCGTGCAGCCAAACAAAAAAAAAAAAAAGAAAAAAGGAAAAAGAGAAAAAAACACTCTTCTGAGTAGGCCACAACTTCTACATAAAGATTATGGTGGTGAAGGCATGTGAATGAACGAAAAGCATAACATATAGTAAAAGCAACTTCTGAAAGTTTTTATTTCCTTTTTTTACATGGCATTAATTAAGAGTTGTTCTGAAGATAATATTCCCAATGTCATATCACGAGTAATAACAAGTACTTTCATGGGAACATACGTGCAATGTCAAACAGCTAGAACTAGTTGTTTAGAGGCATTCTTTAGGCATGTTTCCATAAGGCAACACAATTTAAGCAACCCTTTGCCATATTATAAGAGGGAAATTGCTGCACCTCTCAATTAATCACCTATAAGAGTCCTTATTTTCCATTTTGTCTATTACTTTCCATGGGTGGATGCCTGATATCTGCTTCGAAAATGCACAGGAAATAACACAAACCTCGAAGATGATACCATCCAAAGCCATCGCATTACTGGCTTCTTCAACCGATCTCATCTCCACAAAAGCAAATTTCTTCTCATGGTTTATGTATACATTGACTACAGCATCACCTGCAAAAGCAAACAGATATCAAACATGCAGACAAGAAAGTTGAGTGAATTATAGCAACAATCCATAAAATGCAAGTGCCACAGACCTGGTCCAGCAGTGTTTCCTCCAATGGCAGCCATAACCTGGCTGAAAAAGGTCGCAACAGACTGGCAATAAAAATGGACAGGTTGATCATGAATTAACAGTGAGCAATGCAATTGTAGACTCAAAATAGACCAAAAGATGCTAAATATGCAATACCAGGGAAACATGGTTTTAACGAAAAAAGACCCCCTTGGTAGAACATCTCTATGGCCATCACGTCAAATGAAAAATAAGTTCAATGAAAACCACCAGAACAATACCGGTTCCATAAGACCACCAAAAGCCCAATCATCAGTACATATAGTCATGCTATGCATTGAACATGACTAAAAAAAACAATATGCATCAGCGTTCAACAAAACTAAGAGCATACACATTTAACTGTTGCAGAGCTCCTTCCACGAGATCTTACAAGAGATCCAAACATGGAAAACTCATGAGACCAGAAAGAAAAAAACCTGTGCATGATTAAACAAAGCTCATCAATATGAACATGTAAACCACAAGTTTAGTGTTCAATTATCCATTGAAATTAAAGTCCTTTTTGTTACCGCTCAAAAAAAAAAAAAAAATCCATTGAAAACCTCACAAAAAGCAATGGCTATAATTATTTTTACCATAAGCTTTGCTCAGCTTTTGGCAGAATTGCTGCTTTCCATCATGTAACCAGTCAATTCTTAAGCAGGACACACAATGTGCCTGCTACTTCACTTGATTTTTTCTTAAATTGTGACGTGTAATAAAGGACATGCTATAGGGGAGTGTTTTAAAAGGGCTTGGTAATGTTTTTTGGGAGAATATACCAGTGCAGGATCATGTCTTATTCTGGGAACCATCCAATCAACAGGCCAGGGTAAGTGAATGCTATGAAGTTTTGGGGGTGAGAACAGTGTGGAGCCTAGAGTTTGGGCATCCTTCATTGGAGTCAGAGTCAGCAAAGTAGACAAGGCTTCTAACTATAGTTAACAGTGTTTCCATTTGCAGGGATGAGACAGATATTAGAGATCTTCAACCTACAGTTACAATTTGACAAGGAATTCAAATACTCGAGTTTTAAACTTATGAACATAAATAACTAATAATACATCCGTTCTAGACTGAAATAGATCATTCTTCAAACTTCCTGTGCAACTTGGGTTGGGTTCAACCCAAACCCGATTGACCCAACTTGAAATATGGGTGGGCTAACCCAAAACCATTTAAAATATGAGTTCGGTCCGGGCCAAAAAAACTTTACTTATTTTTAAGATGGGCCAGGCTAAGGTCATGCTTTGTATAACCCAACCCAGCCAAATTACCCGAATTACATATATTAACATACACCTCATTTTTTATATCAAAATTTGATTATTTTTTAGAATAAACTATTTACAGTTATTATATTTTAGTGGTGGAGATTTGTTTCCATGGATGACTCTTCACTTGAAGCAATACTAATACAATTTATATAGACACAGTTATCTACTTAATTAAACGGCTCATGACCAAATCTAACCCAATTTGAATTGGTTGACATGAATTAAAAATGAGTTGGAGTTCTAAAAATGGTTGGGCTATGAGCAGGTTGGAGGAGGACAAAATGTGGGTTGGGTTGAAAATCCAAATTAAATAAGGGTGTGCTAAGTTTGTCTCTCAACCCAACCCGCCCATTCAGATTGTGTCCCTACTATAAACCCACTTGCACTGCAGCATCTGTAAGACAAGACACAGTGTACGACTACATAACCATGTTTGTCAATTACCATTTAAAAACACACATTTGAACAAATATAGAGAATTGGGAACAAGGTCTAACCTGTTCATTAGCAGTAGGCGAAAGCCCGCCAACATATACACGGCGTGCATGTCGGGTAGCCTACAAAACCAAAATGCAGTTTTAGTTGAGACACAAGGGCATAATCAAGGAGACAAATATCAAAGAAAGAGGTCCTAACGAACCTGCTGAGTCATTGCCTGCATTGGCATCATAGGGAGTGCTCCGAACTGCCTCATGCACAAAGGCATACAGAACTTAGATTATGACAGAAACATTGAAACAACCACTAAAACACTACTGAAATAAAATTCCCAACTCTGTTCCATTGTGGACATAATGGCACAAACAATTAGCTTCAGTTCATATATTGAAACACAACTCCAATTAAGAGGAGAAAAAAGAACTTTATCCCAATCATAATGACACGTTGTGATCCCCTCCACATTGGTGTACAGTGTGGCATGCCAAGCATCCTTGTGTGGGTCCCACATTAGACCATGAGACCAATTTTACTCACTGAAGCCATTGTCACAAATACCATTCTCGAAGATATTAACGACAACTGGTAATATCGGGATATTTTCAAATTCTCTAATTTTTAAGGGAAATTAATGGAAAAAATCTCGCAAAAATATAATTATTTAAAAATAAGAACATCTAATAAATGAAAATATTAATAAAATAAAAAACTTCATAACATTCATGAAAAACTAACAACCAATTCAAAAACAAACAATATATTAGAATATAGGTCAATAAATATCCTACAATCTTTAAAATATTAACAAATATTTTAAATCATTGTAAAAATTTCATTAAGATCATTATTGCAAAGATTTCTTAATTGAGAATTTATCGGCAATTTACCAAGATAATATCACGATATTACCATTTATTGCGTTTTTAATGCAATTTTAGCTAGCATTTACCGTTAAAAACGGCAGCGCATTTAAATACAAGTTATTAACGTGGTAATGATATTTTGCTGATAAAAACATGATAAATTTGAAATTATCACCGATAGTTTGTGACATGTTTGAAAGTAGGGGTTTGATTCAAGTTTTGGCTGCAAGCCACCTGCATCAACCCACCTTGGCCTAAAGTTGTTTTATGATTGCTTCCCATTTCCAGTTTCAACATACATGAACCCCGAAATTAAGGGGTAAGAATCTAACAGCTTTTTTTGGAAAAAAAATTAACGGTCTATTTCCACAAATTAACAACAAAACTGAGATTCCAATATCTTTATCTGTTTTCAGGATTTGAAGCCTCTGGCATTATTTTGTAAAACATATACAACATCATCATAATCCTGAGGGGTTAGTTTGATGGTCAATTCCTACCCTCGTTTGTGAGAGGTCTTGTGATCAAGTCTCCCTCTACATAAAAAGGGCCACAAATTGTCCCGACGTGTGCGGATTGGAGGTTTACACATGCACCAAACATTAGTCAAGTGAGACGCCTGGATACATTGGTCTTCAATATATATATGTACATCATCATGATGCACAAATACAGATATGGGTATGAACACAAATATGAGGAACCACACTCCCATCTTTCCAAAATATAGAACTAGGAAATCTGAGCATTGAGCAGAATATACTTCTAGATTGGTTTTATGATTTTTTTTTATTTGAAATAGTTTACCCAAGCTATTGTTTCCTCTAATTTTATTACATATATTAATCTTTCAAGCATGGTAGATGTCACATAAGTATCTTATGGATTTTATGAATTTTTTTATTTGAAATAGTCTACCCATGCTATTGTTTCCTCTTTTTTTTTGGATAACATGGGTATCCCCACCCCCACATTAGAGGTGAGACTAATCCCATGGATACACGAAACCACCCGCAAGCCTCGTGTACTATTTAAGCCCGGGAGGAGTTGAACCCAAGACTAATCCCCACATGGGTTTCCTCTAATTTTATTAAATGAATTGATCTTTCTAGCACGGTAAAGCCATATAAGTGCCTATTTTGTTAAGCTTTCTACAGTACATTATAGTTCTTTTGAGACTGTCAAACAACAAAAGTAGAACAAAATCCTTAAAGCATATGTATGTAGCATCCTACAAGCATTGGGGTGTGTGGTGGTGGTGATTTGGGGGCAGGGGTGCGGGACAGGGGACAGACATATGTGCATCTTGATGTTTTTTCATTTATTTAGTCTCCAAGTGGGTGGGGAGCCCTCAGCCACCATGCAAAACCATCTCTTTGTTGGCAATGACTTCCTAAGATAAAGTGAAAAATAAATAAATGAAAATGGTAAACATGATTCAACCCTTCAACTACTATAGTTGCAATGGCAAGGACATGTCCATTGCCAGGACTGACTAGTTCATTTTGTTTTTAGTACTTCTTAAATGGTAATGGAAAACTGATATTTATTTTCTTTGTCTATACCTTTAGGTTTTACCAAAACAAGAAATTTGTTTGAATACTAAAATTAGTGAAATTAGCTGGACAAATGAACTTAGTTTCTGTTCAATCATCACAAGCACCACAGCCAATGGCTCCCATTCGATATGATGATTGTTGTAGATGTAGATATAAGTGTATTTCACATTTTACATGTGTTTTTTATTATAGTTGACTTGTGGTTGTCATAGATTGTAACATATTCTTTCCCCTTTTCTATCGCCGTTGTAACATATTATCTTTCCTTTTTTGTTGCCTAGATTGGCTCCCTTTACTATATGTATTCATGTATTTTCTCCTATTGGAAACAAGCAATACAATTTACAGAGAATTTATCTCTTCTATTTTCTTCCCTTCTCTTCCGTTATTTCTCCTTTTTCTTGTTATCAGCCAGCCAATCCATGCCATCCATGGTAAGTAGCATACAATATACAAGTTACAGTTAGTGTGACAAAAGTGGACAGCGGTCAGACCAATGGATTAAAAATCGATGGGGATATAATTTCAACAGATTTGTAACCATTGTAGAATCAAACAAAGGACCCAAATATGGAACATAGTGGCATGTTTCTACATACTAATAAAATATAATTATATTTATGACATAAAATAGACATCTAGGCTACACTAGCATATATTAAAGGGGCCCTTTAATATATATATATACAAAAATGCATACATATTATGGAGTTTCAAGTCCATTGTCATGACTTGAACATGATTTCCAGAAGAGCAAACACCTAGACCAGAACAAAATTTTCCTCATTAGATTTTTTAGGGTTCGAGTACCCACAAGGTGAAACTATAGCATGGTTACAAGTGGTCAACAGAGATGTGAAATGGCAAATGAAAAAACTTGGTGTGCATGGAGGGAGAGAGCTCTAACAAGAAGGCCAAGGAAGGTGGGAACCACGATGCCCACATTCAGCAAAGAAACAACACTGGCACGGGTTTTAAAGGAAAAAAAAAATGAGTTGTTGGGCACAATATGACATGAAAACATTCACTATCAAGTGTTTGACTACCATGAGTTGGGAACCCAAATCAGATGCCAATTGAAGATGGTGAAGAGGAAAAGGTTGGGGTGGTTCCCGTTCCAACAATAAGCCAGTTAAACAATAAGTGCAAAAATTCCATGCAGACAACAAGACTAGAGAACATTGATGCCTATATCATGAATTAACTTGCCCTATCAAAACTTAATTTCACATTGCATTATTAGACTCCTAGTAGAGCATTCATTTTTTCTTTGGACAAATTAATTTTATTAAACGCACATGCGTGAGCACACACGCAACAGTCAGATGTAGCTGATATGACAAATTCAGCAGTTACTGTTAGAGTTTGGTGTTCCATTCGATGTGGACCTGTCCAACCTGCATCAGATGATAGCTGATGCAATACTCCAAATAGGTCTGGATATATGATGCTACTGTGTTGAGTCTCTCTTAGTAGGAATACAGGAGCATTCAACTAAAACAAGTAAAATTTTCAGTTTCATAATACATTGGCATCCAAGGAAGAGGATTCCTTAAAAAAATGAGGATAATATTTTTTTTTTTTTTGAAATGAAATGAGGATAACATATTACTGGTAAATGAAACCTGGAGAACCTTGATGTTATAATCCCATTGTAGAAAAGGGGAAAAAAAAAAAGGAAACAAGGACATTTTGCAAACAAGCCAGCAGGATGAGGAGAAAAAGGACATTGATGTTATTGCAAACAAGAGCCAGCTATTGCAAGCAAAAAGGTCACTCTTGTTGAGTCATTTTACCATTTAAAAAACGATAATACAGTAGGTTGAATTGCAGAATAATCTCCAGAATCCGAGAACACCCCCCCAGCAGGACAAGGAGAAAAGGACATTGACGTTATTGCAAACAAGAGCCAGTAAGACAAGTTGCCAGCTATTGCAAGCATAAAGGTCACTCGGTTGAGTCATTTTACCATTTAAAAGACGATAATGCAGTAGGTTGAATTACAGAATAACCTCTATAATCCCAGAACTCTCTCTCTCTCTCTCTCTCCCCCAACCCCCTTCTTTTTATAAAAAGGGGCTATGTAGTTGATCAGTGATGCTCATGCATAGTAAGTCAAGAATAGCCAGCACCCAGCAAAGAAAGATGACAAAACTTGCCTTCAGAGACAAAGAAAATGAGAAATTGAGATTATTCCACACTTGCTGAAAGGATGACCATAAGAGTGTTTCATTGTCATTGATTGTTGCTTGTGAGGAGTTGGTTGTAGAGAAATGATAAGAATTTCAGACATGATGGAAAAGGCAACAATCATGTGATGTGCATTTGAGGATTTAAACAATATTTACTCGGTTATGCAATATGTAATGTTTGGCTTTATGTTACTTTAGTAACTTCAGTTATAAGCATCAAAATGTGGTTGACCACTTAATTCCTATTCCAAAACTTTGAACTGACCAATGATCACTTATGCTATTTCCAATGAGACCCAACTCTAGAGCTCCATATATATTTAAGACCTTCAGATTGATAATCGAAAGATGTATGTCACAAGGCTGATTTTACAAGAAGCAAAGCATTAAGATGAACAAAATGAAGTGTAAACTAGTGCAAAATGATATTAAATGACGTAAACATGTACATTTATAATAAAATTACTTATTTTTCATTCCATTGTTTTTTTTTCATTTTCATAAGTTCCCATTTTTTTTCCAACCATCTTATTGAAACAGAACACCAGAACAGCCAGAGGATAAAACATTCCATTCTAAAGGAAAAACAAATGTCCTTCAAAACAAAATTGACCAGGCATGGAGAACAAATGTCACTACAGGAAAAGAAAAGAATTACCTGTCCAGGAGCTAATGGAAACATGCTTGGGAACATTCCAGGGATGGTAGGTGTGGTTCCAGTCATCTGACCTGTATAACCAAACTAAATTACAACAGAATTCAAACCTTAAGATTTCTAGATTATTGTAGTATTACATACAAAACATATCAATGTACTACAAGCTGAGTCATCCTTGCATGTGCTTGCTGGCATGAGAAAACGCCCTAGCCACTCGGAATATAATTTACTGAAGAGATGAAAGGAATATATGATTTTCAGAATTGGAGGAAATATCTGTAGACTACCAAATAGGCAATAGTTGCCGGTTGAAGACGAACAGGATCCATCAAACTGATGCATCGAATCCTCCTTGTACATAAAAGCTACAGTAGTCGGCTCACACCCATTGGCAGCACAGTGGGGCAAGTAGCCCAACATTGCCTTCTTACAACAAAAAATAGACACAAACAAAAAAACAACCACCAAAACAAAAAAACAACCAAAAATGGCTCTCAGTTTCTGAATTAATCCATCAAGTAAAAAATATATTAAAAAAAAAAAAACAAAATTCCATCCAGACAAAGTAGTGTTAAGTTCCTAAATTTCTAGCAACCTGTGATAATGCAAGATGACATAAGTACAGCTTACCCAAACGCTACCATGCATTCTGATATGAACTTCCCTACATGTTCACAAACAACGTGAAACTTAGAATATGACTAAGCGAAAAAGATGTGTACCTGCAGAAGCAGTAGCACCAGCCATCATTGCAGTTGCAGGAGGCGCCATGTCAAAACCACTAATACGTTTACTGCAGTGAACAGAATAATTTGCATTTATATTGATCTTGTTATCAAATCAAACAGCTAGTGGCCATTGAAGCAACAAAAGGATGAAAAGAAAGGCAAGTATAACAATTAGCACAAGAGAATTGAGAACAAGGAGAAGAAAATCTAACATAAAACCAAAGAAGATACTACACATGAATCACAAAAGCTTGGTTAGATTTGAGAATAGTGATAAAAATACAAGTTACAGCAAAACCAACAGAAAGATAGTAAACTAACACATGAATCACAAAATTTTGGTAAGTGGCAAGAATACAATAGAAAATAGTGATAAAAAAACATAATAGCAAAACCAACAAAAAGATAGTCAACTAGCACCATCTTGCTAGTTTAGCAGAAGACATTTTAGCAAATCTAGCCTCATATATATTCCAACTGGCATTATAGCTCATGTTCGAAAATCGGGCATATTTAGAAATATTAGAACTGCAAAAATTATAATAAAGATTACAAATCCATTAACATATAATTTAGGTTTTAGAGTATTTTTATTGAGTCATACTAGTCATAAAGTCATAATACAAAAAACATCTCACTAAACCATTGAGCTAATCTTCAACTTTACGTCGTATTTGTTACGGCACCTACATTATACTTTTGACCAAAGAGATCATTAATGCATCGCCAAACATCCAAATACTTGCCACAGCAAAGGAATTTGCATGACTCAACTCCTAAATTGTATGGGTACAGATGCGAGTGTCAAAGCCCAATATGTGAGGTATTGGACCCAAGAAACCAAAATATAGGATGGGGATACAAAACTGTATTTAAATAAATTTAAATCTAAATTTATTTGAATAAAAATAAGGTGAAAATGTAATACTAATAGAAAATAATATACTAGTTTTATTCTAAACAATTAAGTGGCAAATATACCAATTTTTTAATTAGGTTTAAGAGGAGAGGTGTTGAAATCTTAGTCATGTTGGAAAACAATGTTCAGTACTAGAAGAGTCCATGAAGAATGGGTGCAAGTGTCCACCATGGATATGAGTATCCAACTAGGACATGTCACACATCATGACGAATCCATGCAAGATAGCTCAACTCAATTCTAGTTTCATGCTGATTTGTTTAATGATTTTTACCTATTGACACTATTGAATATAAAGGGCAGAGTGATACTGAAATCAGAACTATGGTTGCTACAACTCATCAATTTATAGCCATGTATTGAAAGGCTAAAAATTATATAGGATTAAATTATGGTTATTGGCTAATATGAAGTCCCACCTTTTATTGGGTGGGTTGATATGTCAACAAATATGCATTTTTTTCATATTTAGAGGAAACCAATTTGTTGTGGAAGTCAGCTCTAGTATGTGGGACCCACCTTGGATCACAAGGATGAATCTTTTAAAAAGATCTGTAAATAGACAGGACCTACCAGTCGACTCCAATAAACCACTCTACAAATATGGGCTTAAATGCTTAATTAAGTGGTGACCGGTGAGTCTAACTTGAAATGGGTTGAAATGAGGTAAAAATTCATTTGAAAAGGTGGGGTAGGGTTCGAAGGAATCCATTGGAACCAGCTACTAATGGAGCCTAAATTTATATCCTTCTCCCCTTAAGAATCATCACCATCGATAGAATTGAATCCATATACCCGATTTAAAGCCCATCTGAGATAGACAGGTCAGACTAAGCCAAATTCCTATGGATTAATAAATCTTTGTAGCATTTAAAACCATACTTATAGTGATTTATTCAACTTTATTATTGGTAAACACCCTATCCAAACATATATTTTTTAATCCATAAAAGATGAAACATGAAAGTTGGTACTGCTCATGTTTTCCTAAATCCAAACAAGTTCTCCAACAAACTTATTTTCATGATGAAAGTAGGCATGTGAAAATTTAGTTAGTTGATTAACCCATGAGGGTTGGCTTGACCGTCAAGAACCCGCCTGAGATGCAGGAGGTCTTGGGTTCAAGTCACTCTCAACACAAAAGGGTCACTCCTCATAGTGTTATCCGGTGTATGTGAATAGGGAGGTTTGCACATGCCCCAAGGATTAATCAGGTTGCTCTAAGAGGCCTGGACACCTTGGTCTTCAAAAAAAAAAATTTAGTTAGCTGATTCTCAATAATTCAGTACTCAACAAGAATTCTTCACATTAAGAGATGATGAGAAAGCAAATAAAACATGTTTAGAAAAGAAATGGGCATACTTGTAATTATATATATATATATATATGAAGGCATTTTGTACTCTCATAAAGCAAACAAAAATTTAGAATATGGAATGAGAGCGATGAAGCACTCTCCTATAGCTTTCAGTTATAAAATAGTAGTGTGGCCTCACGTACTTGCATGTTTCTCCAAGAAAACATCACTGAAAAATATCACTTATTTCATCGAATTAAATAGTATACTAAAATTATACACTATAGTCTATATTATAGAAAATTATAAACTAAAAAAACATGACAGAAAATACAGTTTCATGTAAATTCATATGCATATATCAATCATAAGTAGATAAATCATTTAATAAATTAAAGGTCAATATCAATTTGATGGAAACCTAAGAGCGTTATCTGGAAAGAGTAATGAAAAAGCTCAGTCTCTAAAACAATTGATACTAGTTAACTCTTTCATGTACTCCACAATTTTTTGGACAAAAATTTTCAAATTTTAGATACTGACAAAAAAATGTGGGTCAAGTTGTTCAAAGGCACCAAATTTAATCATAAAATCCCCTTTTTCTAATTTATTTTGGTCATTTTGCACCGAATTTCCTCTATTTTTATATAATAATATGATAGGGTTGGACCAAATCCTTCCAACTCATTAAATCCAATCTTAAAATCTCTTTTCCTATTTTTATTTTTTTTACATGAATTTCCTTTTTTTTATATGACGGGGAACCCCAAGACACACACGTCTCTCCAAGTACGAGGGTGTTGGGTAAAACTCCGGATGCAAGCACACCCCCGCAAACCACATGCATTAGGTTACTACGAGACTCGAACCTAGGACATCTGGTTCCTGAGCCAGAGTGTCGACCAGTTAAGCTACCCCACGTGGGGCCATGAATTTCTATATTTGTTAATACTAATATAATAAGGGCACGTTAAATCTTTCAAACTCACCAAATCAAATCTTAAAATTCTTTGTTTTATTTTTAGCTTCTTTTTTGGACAAATTTTTCCTACATTTTACTTGCCAACATAGAAGCAAATCACAACCATTTAATGAGTGAATGGTTAAAATTCATTTGACAATCACTTCGAATTGTTCTTTATATATAAGATAATGTAAAAAGATGATTGCTGATAAGTCATTTATTACTAATACAATAAGTGCAGCATAGGAACTAGAAATGGCTCCTTTTGAACAAAAGCTAAATCCTAAAACTTCAATCAATGACCAAATTTCCGTGCAAAGCTATTGCATCTGGAGGTGGATCTATATATGTGAACAAACTCAAACCATTCTTAAGATCATTTAAAATCTGAAAGAAATTGATCCAAAGACAAAGTAATCATCACTCATCTTCAAAATAAAGAAAAAGGATTTGATACATGACAAACTTATCCTTGCATTTTACTCAAATAATAGCTCAGGGTTACACTCCAACCAAATATCGAGATTTGAAAAGAACAAGAAATTACTTGCAAAAGGGTGGTCATTTCTCATTAGGTGCAAGCCAAATGAATGGAAATGTCAATTTTATTGCTCCCAAAGTGTAACTCAAAATTGGACATGGGACCAGATTCTTCACAAAGTTTTCTTCTTTTTTTTTTTCATCTTTTGGGTTGTGATTGTGGTTTGAGAGAGAGGGGGGGTGGGGGGGTGGGCGGGGTTGAGGAGGGAATGGAATTAGGGTAACAACTTCAAGGAACTAGAAGGAGAGGAAGGTATGCCAAGTTGCTGAATGGTAGAGAACATGGCTTTTGATAGGGTTGCATGGAAACGTAAAACTTATATTAAAGCCAACCCTAGATAGATGAGATAAGTCTCCCATGATGATGTATTCACAGAACCAACATCATGAGTGTTTGTGATGTGTAACAATAAAGATTGTGGCAATGAAGCAAAAGTCAAACATCACAATGGCAAGTTATCATTGAAAATGTTTCTATCAACACATAACATAGTTAACTGACACATTCAACATTGATGCATGGATGATCACCTTGTTGGCTGCAGATGATAAAATGGAGAATACACCTAGTTAAAAGCTGAGAGTAGGACAAATGCCTATAAGGGAATGGTGAACAAAATATAAAAAGAGAAGTAATCTTAGCCTCAATAATGAAGAGGCACAGAGCGCTAAGACTGGATGGTATTCTTGTCGAAGTTTGAATTGTACTTGGTGCGTGGAGTGTTATGGTTAACTCAATTATCCAACAAAATTTTAAGCTCTAAACGACTGTTGAGAGTGGTGCAAAGACATAATGGTCCCTTTCTATACAAAGTTGTGCAAATTGCCGTGCTATTAAGTTTATAAGTCACACTATGAAGCTTTGGGAAGAATTATAGAGGCTCCTCTAAGACAAGAGTCGAATCTCTTAAAAATCAATTTGGATAGAAGACAAGTAGGTCAACAACAAAAAGATATCTTTACAGTAAGATAAAGAGAAAAATTTAGCATAAGAGGAAGAAACTATTCATGATAGAGGTCCAAGGAAACTGAGTTGGAGTACACTGAAACAAATGCATTCCTTGTGAACAATGTTTAAAAAAAAATTCAAGATATGTATGATGGTGGGACCACCAATGTTAGAACTATTTGTAGAGAGAGAACAGAATTCTTAGTCGAATTGGGACTCCTCAAAGGATTTGTTTAAGCCCATGACTTTTTGTACTAATCATGGATAACTTGACAGTAAGAATCCTAGACGAAGAGTCAATGGCATATGCTGATTGCAGATGATATAATATTTTTTTGAAGTCATGCAGATGATATAATATTAATAAATGAGACAAAACAACAACTTAATACTAAGTTGGAATCTTGGAGAAAACTTTTAAAGACAAATGGCTTAAAAGTTAGAACTAAAAGAAAATACAAGTAGTGTAACTTTCATGGAATAGACAAAAATAGAGGCCAATCTAGTAAAATATGGAAACAACGTGGTTCCACACTATGACAAGTTCAGATACTTGTGCTTTATGGTAGAATCTCACGAGGACTTGACCTAGATATAACTAACAAGATGTCAGATGTGGACAAGAAATAGACAAACTAGCTAAGTTCTGTGTGACAAAAGAATCTGACCACTTAGAGGAACAATTTTATAAAACAGTCATAAGATTAGCAATGTTCTGTGAGCTAAAGTGCTGGGCTACGAAGGAAAGACAAATAGAAAAAGGGTAACTGAGATATGCATGCTATGATGGATGAGTGGTTTAGATCTAAAGGTTTGAGTTAGAAATGATTGCATAAGGGACAACTTAAAAATAGCCCAAATAGAGGACAAACTAAGAGAAACTCAATTGACATGATTTGGCCATGTAAGTGGAAGATCAAAAATGTCCATAGTACATAGAATGGAGAGGTTACAAGTCACTGGCATAAGGAGGAGAGGTAGACCACTTAAAACATGGAGGGAAGGGATAAGAAAAAACATAATAGATAGTGGGGTGACCTGATAGTATAGTTTTGATAAAGTCAAATGGAGAATGGAACTTGAAAAGCCGACCCCAAGTAGATGGGACAAAAGCCAACTTACAAGACACTTACCACGTTAATAATTGCTATCAAGGATCCCCATATGACAAAATAGTGATATAACCCTTTAAAAATAAACAATTAACAATAAACAAAATAGTGATATAAGACATGAGTATGGAATTGTAACAAGAACCTCAAGCACAGAGGGTAAGAGCTCGTTATTGCAACGTGAAGTTTGCAAGGTAGAGCCTGTCGGTGTCAGACAGCACTTTGCCCATAGGGAAAAAAATGCCAAATTCAGTTGCGACTATCAACCACAAATAGATTAGACAAATGACTCTAATGGTGATAATAATAACGATCAATAAGAATAAGAGGGAAACTTCAAAATTTAGCTTTCAAAAAAGTTTAAAAAAAGGATTTCCTCCATATATAAGATTGAAAGAAGCATGTTCTAGGTAGAAAATACCACTCTTCCTACCTTCTAGCATTTCATCTTTATTAATGTGAGAAAGGGGATAAAATGGTGCTTGATTTTCCGATGTCTAAAGATCCATGTAATACCAAAAGAAAAGGTACAGTAAACAAGAAGCCACCAACTACAGCATCTTCAATTCTTGTTATATCCAAAGAATACAGTGCATCATCTATTTGGATTTTGTAGAGATAGTTCTACCTTTAAAGAGGCTGGTAAATAACTTGCTTTCAATATTCAGTTCTGTTTATCTTTGAAAAAAAGAAATATTTTATATTCACCAGAAAAGATTCTAATAAACAGCTAAATATCATATTTAATACCAAGAGGATTAATGAAGTAACCAGCACTTAAAACAATTTGTTTTGGCAATTGGTTAGAAATTAAATATATTGAAACATAAAAGTCAAAAATCTCATATCACGTTGTAGTAAAAGTATAATGCAAGCCTTATTGCCTATAAGCAATTTTTCACAAGTCTGCGTTACTTATAATTTAGAACTCCCCAAAAATCAAAATCTCACCTATAAAATTCTCCCCACAGAGCTGTCCTAAAGTAACAAAAATATATTTCATAATCTCCCAGAAAACCAAATATCAAAAATCAAAATCTCGCCTATAAAACTCTCCCCATAGAGCTGTCCTAAAGTAACAAAAATATATTTCATAATCTCCCAGAAAACGAATATCTTGCTTGCAAAAATGTCTCTTCACGTAGCTATTCTTATGACATGTAAGCATAAAACATTAAAACCAATTGGAGACATGACTGACAATTCTGTTGCATACTGAATTCCCACAATAAAGGAAACCTGATAACCACGAAAAATCTTCAGCTTTTTTAAACACAATATTAACAAAACACACAGGAACTTCAAAAGACATGAACCTCCTATACATGAAAGATCGTAGAAAATAATTTTGAAAGATGAATCTTTAGAAAATAATGTGAACTACCTTTTCGATCGTGACCTTGAACGAGACTTTGACCTTGATCTGTGATCTGATCTACCTCTTGAAGGAGATCGAGTTCGATGTCCATGGCCACTATCTCTATCTCTTTCATGATCTCTGTGTCTGAAAGTAACATGGAATCAACACTTATAAGCATGATAAATGGTACATGACAGCGATGTCAATTTATTTAAAAACATAAATTAAAATGATCTTTTGGTTACAGTCATGTCCAAATTATTCTGCAAACTGTACACAGATAAACATGAATCTGAAATCATGCAACTGCAAATCCAGCCTAAATACCTGTCATATTCTCGACTCCGGTGAAAGCCATAATCATCATCTCTATCTCGCCCCCTCCCTCTTCTACCACTCCTGTCCCGTTGGTGATCTCTATGATGGCGATCACGATCTTTGTAACGCTCCCTCTCCCCAATTCTGTCTCTGACCCTGTCTCTGTCTCGGTCCCGGTCCTTCTCCCTCACCTTTTCTCTTTCTTTGTCTCTGCTTTTTACAGAATCTCTTTCATATTCACGGGAATTTTGCTGCAATCATTCACTGATTTCAATGAATACAGTTTCAAAAAATACAAATTTTCAAAAAACAAATCACTGCATACAATTTATCAGACAAGTAATGTTAAGCACAAATGTGAATCTTGAAACAATTCTTTCTTTTAAGTGAAACCAGAAATATGTCATTTGAAAAAAAAAGATACTGTCCTCAGTTCTGAACACACTTTTTTGTGCATTGAAATGTAACTTGTAACTTTATTTGCTCTGAACACAGTTTGTCTTTTTTTCCAGGGGAAAAAAGGTTCAATGCAGTTCCAAATTTGAGTCTCTAAGGAGAACAAACAAATAAGAGAGAGAGAGAGAGAGAGAGGGGGGGGGGGGGGGGTGTGCATTTTACAGATATTAAGGACTGGTCCAGAACCTGAGGAACACCATGGCCTTGATAAAGCCCTAAAGCATGGTTTCATTGCTGCCATGCCAAAGTCCATCAAGACCAGAAGAATTCCATAAAACACCAAGGGAAAGAGAAAAGTCTTACAGCCATTTCTCAATTCTTTTGTTTCCCAGGATGAAATCTGCCAAAAATAGGCTGGAAATGGCTGACCACAATGTAGGACACTCTCAGATCACAGCTTACTTGTGATTCAGACAAAACTCAGGAAAGTGGCAACCAACAAGTGGAATTGATTCAGACTCAGGATGTTAAGTTAATTTCTAATTCAAGTAAAAAGTTTAAAAATAACTGAAAAGCTAATGATGATCAATAAATATAAAATCAAATAGTCATGAGAACCTTTAGTTATTACTTTTCCACATCAAATATAATAATAGTATGAGTTGTTAATGAACCGTGAGGGTTTTAGTCATAGAAGAAAACAAAATAAACAATTAACTAGAGGATAATTGGATTGCTTGGTTAAGATTTGTATGTAAATGATCCTTGAGGGTTTTAGTCGTAGAAGAAAACAAAAAAAATTACGAAGTGGAGGAAAAGTGGATTGCTTGGTTAAGATTTGTATGTGTTGATTGAAATCACTTTCATTGCAAATTTTTTTAGTTGACAGATCAGTATGATCTAGAGGACTGCACACTAATGTCGAGTAGGAGAGATCTATAGCATGCTTGGGCCAAACTCTTTCACATGCCACCTCAGAGACAGGGAGAGGGGGCTCCACCCTTTGACATGGACAAAAGAAAGGACATATGGTATCATGACAACTATGAAACTGCCCAAGTGGGTACTATCAAATGATCCTAACCCTTGATTTTGACATTCAAAATTAAATCATTGGATAAATGCTATAATTTCTCATTCTTTAAAAAAAAAAAAAAAATTGACTAACCATTCTTTAAAAAAATACTATACCTATAATTGACAAGAGAATGTACTAGAAATTATTAGTGCTACACTTGCAACCACAAAGATTACGGTTACAAATCAAGTTATAATTTTAAAAAAGAATGAGAAATTATAGCATTTATCTAATGATTCAATACAGACTTGGACAAAAAAATTTCAATATATACATATAAATACAGGCCTTGGACAAAAAACATTACCAGACTAGCCCAAAGGCTTAAAAGTACCAATTAAGACCCCAACAAAATCAGACCCCTTAATACCAATAGTCACCAAAGACAACCAAAACACCCTGCAGATGCCACACAACCCAACTAACCTCTCTTGAATCTGGATCTTATGGATATCTGCAGCCACAAGGAAAGTTATGAAGTCAGGTATGAAGCCCAGTCATTCATGATAAACAGCTCGCCACTTGGCTGATGCATCAACAACAAAATTTGCCCTTTGGACGATATTGAACCACTAGTATGGATTCATCGACCTTTTCAAAAAATGAACTGGATGGATGTCCACCGGGCTGGATTTAAAGACAGAGGTCAGGTTAGTGAGGAGTGTTTGGATTGACCACTGTATAGGCCCAAAGTAAGTGGGAATTTCATTAAGTTGTTTGTAGATTTTCCAAATGGGCACTCATCTTATATAAAGCATGGACAAAAATCATCATAGTCCATACTTCATACATCATATGAAGATCATGAAAGAGAACAAAAGTTACTTAATGCTATGGTGGTGCAGAAGTGTTGAGAATTAAACTAATGGTCTTGGGTTTAATCCCATACCAATGTATTTTATGAGTTTTGGCATAAAAAAGTTAGTCACCTGCATTTGTTGAAGTAACACATGACACAATTAAGTCCTTAACTAGTCATTTAGTATATGTTCGGTAGCTAGCAAGCTATGTTTGCATTAAACTTAGGAGTTAGGACTCCCCCCCACCCCCATTTTTCCACATCCCTTTTAGAATTGGGAACAGAGAATTTTATTCCTCAAGTTGAAATATGTAAGGACTACAGTAAAACAAGTAGAAGAAAATGAAGGATGGTAAACAAAATATCAAAAATGGAAGTGAAATTGCTTTGAGCAAGATGAAGGAAAGTAGAGCTTTAGGGCCAGATTGTTTCCCTATGCAAGGGTGGGTCTTATTGGGTAATTTCATTTTTTTTTTATGACCAAGGTGTCCATACCTCTTAGAGCACCCGACTAATCCTCGGAGTATGTGCAAGTCTCCCTACCCACACACCGAGTAACTCTATGGGGAGTGGCCCTTCGTGGTGGAGTAGGAATCGAACTCAGGAATCCCACTTCCTGGGGTGGGTTCCTGGTCATCACTCCAACCCCTTTGAGTTAATCTTATTGGATGATAATGGGATTAACTGACTAACTAGGTTTTTTTAACAAAATCTTGAATTAAAAATGATGCCTAAATGATGTACTAGAAATATGATCCCCCTCTATAAAAATAAAGGAATATTCAAAATTGTGCCAATTATCAAAGTATTAAACTTATGACTTATGAGCCATACCATGAAACTTTGAGGAGAATAATATCACAATTAAGACAAGCATCAAATGTCTCAGTGAATCAATATGGGCTTATGAAAAGTGTGGTAATAACATAAGCAAGTATTGTATTGAGAAAACTCATGGAGAAGTCAAGGGGGGAAAAGGAAAAATTTACACATGACTTTATAGACTTAGAAAAGGCCTACGATAAGATGCCAAGATAATTAATCTACAGGATATATAGGACTGAGCAACAAATAGTGTAAGGACGAGGTTGTTTCTAGTAGTATTTGGTCCAACGATCAACTTTAAGGCCACATTTATTTGTCTTAAAAATGGATCGCTTAATATCCGATATAGAGGATAAAGTGGTGGAAGTTATTTGCATTCAATATAGCATTAATTGGTGAACAAGCAATCAATTAAATGAGAAATTAGAATTATGGTGGAAAGCGTTCAAGACAAATGGGTCAACAGTTTGTAGAGCAAAGGCAAAATATGCAGTGTAATTTTAGTTGTTTAGAGAGCAAAGCAGAGGAGCCAATTAAAATTGGGTAATTTCATGCTCAAAGGATGTCGAAAGATTTTGCTGTCATTGTGGAAATTCCATTTTCACTGCAATTAGTATCTTCTCTAGAAGAAAAAGATATAGCAAAATCTCATAATTCACAATCTACTCATTATATACTTCCCATTTTCGAGGAGAAATTATCAGATTTAAATCATGTGTCAGATATACTAATACCCTACCCATCCATCTGGAAATCTCAGTTCAAACCCTTTGTTGCTAGATACAGGATGCACCCTCTTTGCATTTATTCTGATTCTTTCTCCAAGAGTATTGGAATTCAAATGGTCTCATTACTCCAAAGAAATCCATTTCCTTTTTTTCAAAAGAGAATCAAAGATTATTCGTGTTCCCATGTAATTCTCATGTATATGAATGTGAATCAGTATTCATTTTTCGCCAGAAAGATTGATAAAAGCTTTTCCTTATCTTTCTTTATTATATGATATAGATGAATTTTATCAATTAGAAATTCAATTTAGATAAAACAATTCAAAACAGCTATCTAAAATAGAAAGAGTACTTCTTTGATTTCGCACAAAAAGTTCTTTTATTCCCCAGCCCTGGCTATTAACAATTCAATTTAGATAAAACAACTTGAAATAGATATCTCCAATACAAAGAATACTTATTTGATTTCGCATGAAAGGTTCTTTTATTCCCCCAGCTTGGCCAATACCTAGCCAGGTTGTTCCTTGTTTTGTTCCAATAAATCATAGATCAAATGATTCATTTGATTTGAAAGCGAAAATACTGCTATTGAAGCAGGAAGAAGGTTATTTTCATTCCTAGGATACGAGTTTTTGTTTCTTATTATTCCTTCTTATTCCTTTTCTCGAATTCACTTACTATAATAAAAAAATCATATTTTTTCCTATTCTAATTTATATATTTCTTCAAAAGACAACCTTTGTTTGAACACTTAAGTCCACAAACAAAATGAAAACTATGAACTTTCATTTGGTATCACATTGTGGTAAAATTAGATACATAGGTGCAATTGTCAAAATGGAGAAACACACACACACACACACACACACACACACATATATATATATATATAGCCAATAGGATGGAAGTAGGGTGGCTATGTGTAGCCAAGATACCAGAGTGCTATCAAATAAAAGAGTACCATGTAAATTAAAGAAGAAATTTTATAAAACAACCATTAGGCCAACAATGCTTTGTGGAGCCATATGTTGGGCAATTATTAAGAAAAGACAAGTAGAAAGACACAGTTATCATGAATTTTCTACTAAAACACAGATGAAAGACACTTGAGGTGCTAGAGCCAACTATACCTATAGGAAAATTCAGGATCATTGTCTCAAAGCAAAGGCTTCGAAACAAGTCAAAAAACAAATTTCTAAGTCTTCATTGGGACAAAATTGTTGTGACAAAATCCTTCAAGAAAATAGGGGGGCTTTCACACACCCCGGAGGACTAGTCAGGCGCGACGCCTGGACACCTCCGGACCTCAAAAAAAAAATCCTTCAAGAAAACTTTGAAATAGGATATAAGGTAATAAAACCTTCAGCAAGAAAATGGAAGAAAAATGAGAAAATGGTCTAAAAAAACAACTTCTAAACCTAACAGAAAATATGTGAGAAATAGAAAACTTAATTAAAGGTTTTCTCCTAACAAATGTACTTGTTACATTTGCAATGAAAAGGACCACATTGCACCCAACTGTCCTAAAAAGGAAGAAGCACAAAACAAATGTTCAAATTTCTTAAAGAAAGAGATTTAGAAACCTGTTATGGTGAGGAATTATCTGAAGATGATTTAGTTCAATATGAACTTGAGTCAGAAATAAACGATAACCAAATTATCTTCGTGATGAAAGAAAAAGAAAAAGAAATTGACTCAAACAAATGGAGAAGTGTTTCAAGAAGTTCCAATCAATGAACTTCAAAGTCTTCGAATAGGAGGTGTCGTAGGAGATGAAATGGAGATAACCCCTCCAAATTCGAAAAGATTAAAAATCTCAAACCATACGAGATTTATGAATTGAGTCCAAAATTCAAATTTTGGACAACAAAATATTTCGAACAATTTAGTGGCGTGCTACCTGCAAAGCTTACTAAAGAAGGAAAGATAGAAATTCCTATCTTCTCTAAAGAAAAGATTTGGAGACTTATACAAAAGTATCCAAAACGTAGATTCATCGACATAGGGATAATTCAAATCAATCATTATTGACATTAATAATTTCTAAACTCAAATGAATTGAGAACGAGAAGACATGCAGAAATGTGAAGGAGAATTACATAAAAATGTGCCCAGAAAAAAAAATCCACGACCTCTTACAAAATGGGAAGCCTATGTATCACCTAAAATAACCTCAAGATGATGAAATAAATGCATAAAACATGGAAGACTCATTGTTAACTAAGGTGGTAGAGAATGGAACCATGTTAAAGTGACAAATGTGTTATTTTAATTGAAATAACATAAAGCATTTTATATCCTAATAAATCTTCTGGGGTACCAACTTGAAGCAGGGAAAACCATATATGAGAGATCTTAGCTTTAAATCTTTGACTAAATAAAACCAAAACTGGGTTCCGGCGCCCATGCTTATATCTACTGCTTTGTGAAGAGTGCAAAGAGACCAAATCCCATCATTCATCACAAATCAATCAATCCCTAAACACTGACTTGTTGCCATTAACCAAACCAGAAAACCATAAAACCCTGGACATTAAGAGATCGAGGCCTATTTTTCCCCTAAAACTAACAAAAAATCAAAACGAGATCCAATACATATACTTCGTAATTGAAGAGGCCTCGGGAACCTGAGATTTGGGGTCATCGAAATCGCTAAATCCGTCGTCATCTCCGTCATATCTGCCGCTGTTATCCGCCATTTTCTATCGCTGTTGCTTCGCCGTCGTCGTCTCTCCCTCACTCTTCTCACGGTGTCGAGTCGTAGCGGTTCTGGGTTTTCTAGGGCATACTAGGGCATGCCTTCCCTTACGCTAGAATAAAACCAAACAGATTCCAAACTGACTTCGCACACTTCAATATTCAATGAAGCTTTAGTAATATTGGTGAAAATTTAAAAATAAAAAATAGAAATAAGTGCTTAATAGATTTGTGTTAGTTAAAGTCAGTATATTATTTCAAGAAAGCAATTCTGTTCTTAAAACTATAGATGAGTTGATAATTTATTTATTTTCTATTTTATTTTAATTAAAAAAATGATTATAAAATTGAAATATTTTAGTAGCATTATTGATGTGGGCATTTTCTCAATTAACATTCATAAATAAGATAATTAAATTGAAGACGAGCCAATTCTAATTTGTAAAGACATTCTTGGAATTACTTTCAAATCAAAATTTCAATGGATCAAAAGTGGATCTAAAATAGTTCTATTGGAACCCGAAATGTTAAATTTAATAACTGATGGATTAGAACATTGGATCAAACGTCTAAATTCATAAAATTTGACCGCTATTTACCGTCCATGAAGTGGCGTAATAGGAATCAAATATGACATGCCATATCTCTTTCCAACCCCTGCAACTTAATTTCTTAGACTCTTCACAACCTTACAAAGCCCCCAAGCACATGGATAATCCTTAAATCTTGTTGATCAAGGAAAAAGGCATGGAATTTACAATGGATGAAAGGCAAAAATAACAGAGATTTTAGCATCTCTCAATTTTCTCTGAAATGTGTTCATCTTCATTGAACGATTGTGTTTGGATAATAATTTTTACACCATGAGTTTATTCCACAGTAGTTTACTTCTCTCGTTCTCTCTCTTTTCCTCTTTTCTAAAAATCAACACAAAATCAAAATTTGATTCAAATTTAGTGGACCGTGAGATATATTCACAGTGCAAAAATTACTTCCCTTATATTTTATTTCTTTATTTCATTTATTTTTATAATGGTCATGCAATAAGACCTGAGGCATATGTAGATGGCTGAATACTTGAATGGAGAAGAAAAGCGAGTTAAAAAGAAGCTAATGGCGTGTGAAAAGGAAGCAGGGGTCGAAATCCTGAGTTTTGGATGCCCGAGATATCTCGGCCGATATGAGATGTATCAGCCGTATAAGCGAAATCTCGGCCGATATTGACCGAGATCTCGCCAATATCGGCCATATAGCCGAGATTTATTAAAAAAGAGAGAGAGAGAGAAACAAATATCCGCCAATATCAGCGAGATATCCACCGATATTCAGCGGGCTCGAGATCTCGGTGTCTCGGCCGAAATCTCAGATGGACCCTTTTTTTTACCCCTGAAAGGAAGAAAGGATGGGTGCATGAAATCCTAGACTTTAGGACTTAGGATCTTAAACCTAGAACTTAGGGTTTGGGAAGAAATTTTTGCAAACCAACGACAAATCACTTGTATAAATGAATGGTGTGGGTGACATTGTCGGACAAGTCATTTTGAGCCAATAAACAAAATTATTTAAAGGTTTTCTCTCTGCATCTGGGGAATGTGTTTATTTTTGTTTGAATTTATGTAATTACTTATCTTTACTTATTTTAAGGATTGTAAATTTTCAATTAACTGTTGTGGATTATTTAAATTTAATTCAGCAACTTAAAATTAACTATTGTACATTTAATTGTGTGAGTTTTAAATTGAAATCATACCTTTGCCCATTTTATTCTTTAGCGATTTGTTGATCAAGATGAGATTAGGGCCTTTTGTATTTTTTTTATAGTGAAATTGCCATTAACCCAAATTATTTAGCCCCTTAAATCCATTTAATGTCAATAATTTATCTATTTAAACCGGTGAACCCATCACTTTTATCAATCGATCCCACCCGTTACGTCAAGTACAACCCCTCACATTTGGCCATGGGGTCCACCAAATAGAATATTATTAAATGGATTTGTTGAAAAAGCTATTATTTGAAAACTTATTATAGAGGAGGATTCAACGAATGCAATTAAGTGGACTAAGGGATTAAAGGCGTCTATCCCGTTTCATTGCACAATGTTTCTTTCAGTTCAGATCGGTCGGAAAGCAAATGGAGTGGACGACTATTTTGGCAAACTTGGAGTTTATGACCAGCTTCAGAAGTCTTTTTTCTATGAGATGGACTCGACTTGTAAACTATTTTCTTTTGTTTTGTTGTTTTGTTTTCTCCCTCTTCTTTTGTTTTCTATTCCTGTCATACTGTTCTCTTTTATTTGTATCATTTTCTCTCTTTTAAGGTAATCAATTTTCTTACTGCTAAAAGAAAAAGTTATTCTTTGAATATATTGCTACTAAAAATCCTCTTGATTGAATCAATCGAGTTAGATTCTCAAGCTCTCCAAAATTTAATAAGTTTAAGTGATTTTTTAATTTCTAAACTTTGCAATCTTAAAAAAATGACTTAATTAATCTGATCAATGTATATTTCAGTGAATTTCACGATCTTTTTAATAAACTTATCAACACCTCATTCGGAGATCCACCCATACCAAGATGTGTGGAATAATACTGTATACACTATATGCAAAGGTAATCATTATTTCATCAATATACTATTTAACATGTTTTTAAAATGACAATCTAAAATCATTTTTTTAAGTACATAAAGAAGATTTTTCTCAGTACAATAGAACTTCAGTTTGTAATACAATATCATGGTATTTTACACTGAAGTGAGTAGTATGAGAGAGAGAGATTGAACTGATCTTGATTTTCTCTATAAAAGAATCCAATCCTATTAATTCAACATTGGTGTTACAAAAGGTAATAAAACATCAATGTCACAACAGCAAGAGACTTGAACTCCAGACAATGGGCCTTGAAACCCGATTGAAAGCATCACAAAACCAGGCCTCATTCTACAATTGCAACAAAGAACCTCTCTCTCTCTCTCTCTCTCTCTCTCTCTGATAAATAACAAGAATTGATAGATATCTGTTAGCCATATCTGCTAAAACGAAGTGAAGAAAAGCAATTAAAGGTATTGAGTTTGTATCCTTTCTCTGTTCTGTTCCCACCAAAGCTTAGCATGGACCTCTCCAAATTTTTCCCGGCTGCAGATTTGAAGTGATGAACAAAGTTAGCGTAATCCAAGAGAACCAAATGTTGTAATTAAATAATCAAACAATAATAATCATTTTTTTTTTTGAATGAAAGGTAAGAATATTAATCACTCAAGGAGAAGCAAAGCAAGCCCAAGATAGGAAAAAACAGAGCAAATCCCGGGCCAGGCAAAACAATAAAAATCATTTTGTTGAGTCACCGTTGTCAAATTTCTGACATACAAATAATATACTTAAATGGCTGTACAATTACAGTCACGAGGAGGATGTTTGGATCAATTAAGATGAATTCAGCTGCAGATTTGGGTTGGAATTTGGAATGCTTCTATCAAGGATAGGTCCATCCAATTTTCTCTGGGGTGAAAATTGTGTAGGCACAGGTTTGTATTTTGTTGGGTCGTCTTTAACTTTCTCTCGAGCAAGCACAAGAATTGTGAAATAAATCATTTGTACACACATCTCATCAGATTGCTGGTTACAATCAACATTTTTAACATATGTGATGGGGTTTAGGGTTTAGCACATTCCATGAATCCAGAAAACAAATTTATACCTGAATCTGACACGACGAAGCTCCCTGGTGCCATCAGGCAATGCTCTGATTGTGATGTAGACACCAGGCTCGTCTTGCTCGACCCACTCTGTCTCTTGGTCACTGGCATTGCTGATGGATATTGAAGCCTCATCTCTTGATGACGTAGTAGTCCTGTATGCATCCATAGAGCCCATCTCACCTCTGGTTCCCATGCCAGAAGCACTTGGCATGGAACTGTGGTGTTGGCCATAATCTGAAGGCTCGGATTGGAAGTATCCTTTCCCAGTTGTGGATCTATGGAAGTTCCTCATAGTCATTGGGCTCTCTCTTGCAGATCCGACCCGCGAGTAAGAATCCCTCTGCAGTGAATATAAGTATCTATGTTCATTAGCACTTGTTGTCTGATCCATGGGCAGAGAACAGAGTTGGAATGAATGAATGTATGTTGTAACAGCCATAAGTTTCTATACAGATAATGGTAAATGATGATGATGAAAACTTGATGGAAGATAGGCTCGAGGGCGAGTTGAAGATGAATGGTTACCTCATCCTCAGACCTTGGAGGAGTATGAAGAGCTTGACGATTGAACCTCTGGACATTATAGAGCTCCATGATTCTATCATAGTTCTCGCCCCACCATCGTTGGGCTTGCCATTTATTGAACATCTCACGGCTGTGTAAATTCAATGAGAATGGAAATGAATTACACAATCCAAGTGCAGTTCTGCATTCTCAATAAATGAAAGAACTCATGTCAATGTATAAGCACCTGAAACGAATTCGCTTTAGATCATTTCCTCCCTGGGGAAGAGAGACAAAGGTGATGTGGACACCAGGCTCAACCTGGGCCATCCACTCCTTGGGCTCATCATCATCAACAAGGACAACATCGCAGGACCGAGCAGAGATAGATTCAAAACCTCCAGGGGTCCGATCACCACTGTGGACTCCTCTGTATCTCGCATCGGAGGGCAGAACAGACGGGTCCCTATGGATGTTTGTCAAATCCCACTGCAGGCGTAGAACTTGCGCTGCCACCTCCTCTTAGGTAAGGGTGCTGAGGCCCTTCGGAGGCAGTATCATAGTCTCTGTAGGGGCGGTCACCTTTCCGGTAACTACTGCTACTTGAGCTGCCGGTACAGGGCTTGCACTGCTTGTATGATCCAGTGAACTTCAATGCCATGTCCTTGATCTGCAAAAGTTTCAACAGCTTTGAGACATAGCACTGGCCACACAGTAAGACCTTCGTTTTTTTTTTTTTAATTTATTATTATTATTTAATAATGACTACAAGTTGTGTGGAAAGGTGAAAAAATAATATCTGAACAGCTAAAAAATTGTAGAGAGGGATACTACCGATCCTAAAAATTCTTCCCTTGTGGTTATTGCTCTCTTACACAAGAAAGATATACCCAGTAGGACAGTATATGAATCATTTACAAAACGATATTATTCATTGTTTTTTTTATGACTAAGATGTTAAAAAGCCTCACCTATATTTGGACAAGGAATTGACTAGTCTTTAAAATATATGTAAGTCTCTCAATACCAAAACGATATTATTCATTGTTTTATGTACACTCAAATTGAAACGATCGGGGTTTGATAATATGAAGGGACACTGTAGTTAAGCCTCATCAAGAATAAAGTTTCCATTTAAAATGAGATTATCATTGATTATAATCTACAATCGAATCTAAAATCATATTAAAGTTCTAATATTTGCCGGCACCAAAACCGAGAGAAGGCCACTAGCAGACCTACATGAGATTTGCATGGTCTGATGTGCCTTACGGGTTGGTAAAGACTGAGTCAGAGTTTCATCATGCTAACTTGATAGGGTGAGCACAACAAAATCAGAGGACTCAAAATTTTGTAAAGGGTTAGGACCACATACACATTATTACGGAATCACACATTTTGCAGGCAGAAACCCATTCATACTAGTGATTCTGACATCACCATTGGGACCAATGTTTTGGGTTTCAATTTTGGATCGAAAATTGATATCTATTTAAAATCCATTCATTGGATTTTAAGAGGTGAAATGTAAAAATCACAAAGTTTTTGAAAATGGGTCAAGACATGATAAACAAGAGATTTTGGATTTATTAGTGACAATTTTTTTATTGAAAATTTGATAAAAAAAAAAAAACTATTGACCCATTAAAGGCACAATATGTTGAATATCGGCCAAGCTTAAATTTACCCTTTTAAATTTGCTTTAAAAGGGTAAATTAAAAATTGATAATGACGCAACCCTCCAATTATGGTTCCAAAGAAATCTAGGATTTCCCCCCTTTGATTTCCCCCCTTTCCTTTTGATAAAGAAAAGCTAAAGTCGAAATTCATCTGCTCTTTACAAAGAAAGAAACCAATTTCTTCCTTTTTTTTAAATTTTTTTTTCGTTATTTTTCACTTTGTTTACTCCAGAGAGAATAAAGCTAAAAGTGGGTATGTAACACATCGACATAAACATTCATATGCGACAGGCACGCCATTCTGTAACACTGACCACACTTCAATAGTACGGCATGTTTTGGAATCGACATAACCCTGAGTTGCCTTGAGTCGGTTTAAATTGATGGGTCAATTTGAAGACAGAAGTGAAGCTTGAAGCAATGTCTTTAAATAATGGCAATGAGAAAGTGATTCAATTTGGACTGGTAAGGAAACAGTCTGAGTCAATTCAACTCAGTTGTGAGTCAGTAAAAGAGTTTTACTTTGATTGTCTGATCAGAAAAGAATAAAAAGATCCATCCCTCCAGAGTCCAGAGCACCTAGCCATGCAGAAGAAAGGACAGAGGGATTCCCCAGTAGGGGACATGTCTAAATTCTGAGGCAAATACGTCCAATGGTACATGCATGCGTTGGATGTAGGATAATGGCCTAACAAAATTTACTGACATCTCTTATGTAGTATTGTCCGGACACTATCTAACATTAGTAAAGAGAAAAAGGAAAAAATAAATAAAAATAGATAAAAATGACAATACTCTAGAAAAACTGAACTGAAAAGAAAAAAGAAAAAAGAGAACCAGACTGTCTGTCGATTCAATTTTTAGAATGGTGATAAAAATGTATTTTATATCAATTAAACTTAATAATCAGAACTAAAAAATACAATAATTTGATGGTTTGAACTTAAATAATTTTCCATTTATCTAATTTTCTCCTATACAACTTGTTTTGATGATTTGGTCTAACAATGGATGAGAACTCAAGCACCTATGTTACATAGGGCTAAATACATTAATTTACACTTAGATTTGATTATGACCTGAAAAGATATTTTATCTAATGTATCTGAACCGTTAGATGACGTTTTTGATAGTGTAAATATCTATGTAATCATTTAAACTGAATGCTAAAAGAATTAGGAAGAAGTTATTTAATAAAAGTGTTTTAGACAATCTCATAATACTTAAAAAATAAATTAATTATCTATTCTATCGAGAAGTGAGTCCAACTCGCTGACATGGGTCTTCAGGGCTGCCACATCTCCCAGGCCCCTTGTTCTCAAATCGCCACTAATTATTTAAAAAGTGAATATAACGTAGGTGGCCGTAGTAGCCAGTCAGCTCTTCAAACTTGATAGAAAATATACCTAGCGTAGAGCCATGGACTGATAATAGAGATTCACAAAGAAAACTCTGAGACAACTCAACTCATCTGCACGCATGGTATCATCCAGGAATCCCACTTGGTAGTGAGTTTGTACTGGGGTACGAATGAGAAATCTAACAACTTATTAGAGATTGAGTTAGTTTTTGAAAATTCAATCTCAATAGTGGTATTAAATTCAGATTTTCAAACTACAGTGGATTAAGAGATCATCTAATTGAACGGGATGGTTGGCAAGAGACTCGTTTGAAGAGGCATTGTTAGGATACGAAACAGAGTGTCCTATACCAGTATGAGAAGGGAAATCTAAAGACTTATGAAGAACCAAATTGGAGTCCACCTATCAAATTATTTTTCTGGATTGGAAGCTGAGACCCAACAGTTTGCTTAGGATGATATATTTGTGAGCAGTGAGTAAGCAAGTTTGAGTGGCGATTATTAAATAGTAGATGAGAAAAAAAAATAATGGTGAATAAGAGGAAAAGCACAAAGTCAGGATCATTCCATCTCCACCAATAAACCCTGACCCCGAATTTGGCTTACTCGGATCTGTCCCCTTAAGGTTTCACTTTGTGAAACACAACACTAGAATACAAGTCCAGTAGCCCCTATTTAAGACTCTCTTTTCGCTTTATCAGGGATCTAATCTGACATCCAAATTCTAAAAAAATTGATATCTACAAAACTCAAATTTTATATTTGACCAGACAAAGCACTAGTTCTTCAACATAAGATACTTCTCAAAACGCAGGCAGATGTAAATGTAAAGCATGGCCAGCTCAGTCAACAACATGGCCCACGGAAGGTGGGGCCACGTCCAGATATATGACAGAAAGGGCATGGAAGTCACAGTTGCTGGGCCACTGGAGGACCCACCAAGGGAGAATTTCTGAAGGCCGTGCAAGCTTCGGAAGGATCCCATCACTGGGAGAGCGGCTTTTTACACGTGTACGATCTTAGACCCACAGAGAGGGAGAGAGCCAAGGCATATTTTTTTATTTTTTTTATTTTTAAATATTTGTGGCAGAGAAGGTAGAAGACGAATAGAAGAGGGACATTACAGAGCTACATTTTCTTTTATTTGTCGTAAAGAAGAGGATGGGATGCCAGTGAGAGATGTGACGCTACTCTGCCGAGCTGAAACATGGATTGGTATTTGCAAGGAAACAAGTCGACATATGGCCTTGTCTTTAGGATGCCATGTCAGCTTTCCCTTATATGCAGAGTAACTAATAAGTCCATAAGAGAGACAAATCATTTATTCTCTTACTCGTGTGACAAGCATCCATATCAACATCACCAACCATGTCTTAAAAATTAGAAAATAAAAAGAGAGTTTTTTAAGAAAAAAAAATTACGTGTGGAAAAATAGAAGAAAATCCAATTTAAAACCCGGGTGACACCCACTGTCAAACTTATCTCTTATCTATTCTTATTTTAATCTAAATTATTTATAAATCAGCTAAAATTAAAATTGGGTATCTCTTATCTCTTAATGAAATTCAAAAAACAAACGTAAAACTTGATATGAATAAAGTATAGGAACATAAATTCTATAAGAAATAATTCATCCATTTAAGAAATAGTCGTTGTCAAAAGAGTAGAATTGCCGTGTTTGGACGATTATAATATCATTAATCTGCTTTTCCCAAACGGCCCAACAGAGATGCCCCACTCGACTGGACTTAAGATTCCGGTCAATCAGAGCTAATTATGAAAAAAAGGACTCCAGTCACTGAGATGTGTGAAATTACCATTCACCCATCCAGCTATAGGAGATAGGTCGATGGGGGCCATGGTTTAAGGGTAGGGGTATTGTGGTCATATCGGGTTAACATTCTTTCACCGATTCAGCAGCCTAGGAAGGGCTAAAGGAGAAAGAAAACCAGAGGAAATGGACATGGAAATGAAAATGGGTCGTGTCGAAGAGAGAAGAAGAAACTGAAAAAGCAAAGATGCAGACAGATGAGAAGAAGGGTACCTGAGACGTCAGACTTTTGACGGCGTCTTTCGTACTTGGAGTACCACGCGCACCATCTTCCCCAGAATCGTCCAGCTGCTTTGAACATATGCATGTTAACATATTCGCCCTACAGAAAACCATCCGGACACGCCAAAAAGTCAAAAACCAAATACTAATAAATAAATTGTACAAAATTGAGAATATGTAGATTTTGATTTTTTTTAAATTTAAAGTCTGTGGATTGCTGATCACTAAAGTGAAAATGTGTACCATGAGTAAAGAGTTTTAATTAAATGGGCACAAGATTAAGAACAGAGATTCACTTTATGCAGGGTACTCATCTTCAAATGCCCTGCTTTTAACACATTTGCTATAAATTTACTATCCATTAAAAAAATTAATTTGAAACAAAATTTGCAGATGAAAAATGCCATATTTTCAAAAATTGCATGACTTCTGGCCATTCTCAAGATAAAACAAAAGCGTTAATTGGAGAATCTCTGTTTTAAGATTTATAGTAGTTAAATGCATACGTGAGATTAAATGCAGTGAAAGAAGGGATACCCACTACTGAGAAAGAAGGGGGACGAAATCCGCAGCAAGACAGCAGAGTTCAGGCGGCGGGCGGCGGAAGCAAACTGTCAGCGGTGGGATTTCCGATCTGCAGGCAAGCAGATCTGTGGAGAAATAGCAGATCGGCGACAGTGATGGCAGCGAGACAGATCTGGGTAGCAATGAGATTAGCGCAGGAACGGCGTCACAAAGAAGAAGGGTGAGAGGTAAGGGGTCGCCGTGGTCGTACTGACGCTGAGAATCGGAGTGGGAAGAGCGGAGATAGAAGAAGACCGTTGCGAAGAGGGACGAGCAGATCTCCGTTGCAGAGGAGTGAGAAAAAGCGGGTTTGATCTAAGAGGAGAGGGAGCAGAAGGCTGACAAACGGGATTCTGGGTATGGGACGGGAGGGAGAAAAAATTTGAGAGGGGCTTCCCGCAGATTTCGAGGATCCCGGGACTGGCTCTCAATCATTTAGAAATTTGAAAGAATGGCTTAATTGCCTCTCTCTTGTTGAGAGTCTATATATAGAAATACAAGTGCCTTTAATAAATGAATTGTAATCCTGTAATGAAAAACTTACAAATAATGAAACACTTGTGGAAGATCAAGTGGGAGAGAAATTTCCTACTTAAAGCTCAAAATATTTTAAAATAAATGTTAAAGTAAAAAATTAATGAGTGGTGTTTCTCTACAACATGTAATTCTATCCAAATCATAAACAAAAATAGTAAAAAAATAGGCAAATGTAAAAAGATTGATTCTTTCCTCAAACAGAAATTAATTGACTCACATCGCAAGAGCTGGCCCCCAACCAACGCATGTGGATTCATGATCTCTTAGTTGAACGAGATGGTTAGCAACGATGTTTGAATCTGTCGGAGAGCCTCGTTTAAGGGAAGAATTATTGTGGCTACAAGTGAGTCCCACATCGGTTGGAAAAGGGGGGAAATAAAGAATTATAAGGGGCTAGGACAACTCCTCCTATCAGGTTAGTCTTTTGGGCTGGAATTTCAGACCCAACAATTGACTCACATTGTAAAACAGGACCGAGATTGTTATGGACAGGTGACTTGATTAATTTAATCAATAATTGGCATTAAAAAGGGTTTTGATGGGATTATAGGAAATTAAAGGGGACAAATAGTGGGCATTGCTCGGTAAAGCGAAGGGGTCTTGGATTGGTGGGGTAGAGGGGCTGAAGTTCGAACAAGTCAGGGAAGGGGACGAAGGGCGTTAGAGATAGGTTGTGGAGAACAAGGACCTTTGAGTATGGTTGGATGGGTTGGATCTCTTAGAAACGGGTTTGGGAAACAGGGGTTTGGCGATGGTTGCTTCTGGCCTAAGGAATGAGTAGTGTGTTGGAACGTTTGATGGAGGCATGTTGATTGAGGATAAAGAGTTTGAGTAGGGTTGACTCTCTCTACTTGATTGTCGCAGGGGAAGAGAGATAGTTGTTATATCAGCACCTATAGAAATTGACGCAGGTTCTGGAGATATAATCTCAACACCACTTCTGTAATTACAGTCATATGCGGTATCAACTTAGACAAGTTCTCCCCTTAGGACCGATTCTCAATAACTGGTGCTTGGAAATAACGTTCAGATTCAATGAAATGTACATCACAAGAGACCAGGAGCTTACGAGATGTAGGGTCATAGCATAGGTACCATTTCTTTGAGAAAGAATATCCAACTCAACCCTACTCAAACTCTCTCTCCTCAATTAACAAGGCACTAGCAATAGACGAAGGATTGTGGGGCTGGTCCTATTGGGAGGACGAAAAAGGTGGTTGAAGGATGGACTTGTAGATGTAAAGGATGACTTTTGTGGATGGCCTGAAAGGCGGTGGAAGTTCTAGGCATCTTAGGGACTGCTGGCAGTGGATGAACGGGCCACAGGTTGGACGAGTGGGCTGTAGGTGGAAAGGTGTGGCAAGAACTCCAGCAAAGTAGCAGTGAGAGAAGGTGGTGGCTTTCAGACAGTAGTGGAAGCATTGTTCCTCACTAGAGGTGAGAGAAAACAGAGGAAAAAAAAAAAGAGGAGGAGGTCGCTGGGCGCAATCAGAGCACTGTCCTGGGATCTTGGCCAACGATGGCAGAGAAAAAAAGGGAAGTAAGGAGATCATTGTATCCACTAAAGGAAGGGAGAAAAATAAGGAAATAAATAAATCAACTTTCTTCATTCTCAACAACTACAATTAGCATTTATTAATAGCAGATTAACAGAGAAATGGATAAGATCACGAAGACAAAGAATGCAGATTGAAATCCACAGAAATACACAAAAGCATACTGAATTTTTGAAAAAGAAATGACATGAATCTACTCTCATACCTCGTTACTGGATCGATCTTATCTTCCTTCTGAATCTATGAAATCACCGAATTTCCCCTTCTCTATCTTATCCTTCACCTCGTTCTCAGCTTAGCCGCTGCGCATTACAACTCAACTCGCTCGCGTCTTGACTCGTACACTCATTTGAAGCTCATGAAGGCTCAAATCACTGCCTTTACCTTTGGAACATATATTAATGGAAAGACGGAAGAAAAAATTATAGAGAACAGAAGAAAATCTTCTCTAAAGTGTAGAGAAGGAAATCTGTGAGGGTTAACTTGACGGTTAAGAATTCTAATAAACTGTACGAGATTCTAAGTTCAAATCTCACTCTCAATATTTAAGGGTCGCTCCCTCTAGTTTTATTTAGTATGTATGGATAGAAAGATTTACACATATTCTAAAAACTTAATCAAATACTTTAAGAGACCTCAATCGAAAAAGAAGAAGGGAGATACAACGTAACATGAGCTGCCACGGCTCCAGATTCCCCGTTCCCGTCGGGCACAAATGGGAGAAAACATCATCAGGTACGCCATTTTACTTCAACGGAGGAATAAGAGACCGTTAGCTGTCGTCAAAGTCCATGTCGAATTTGGGCATGCACGACTGCTTGCTGCTGTTGTTGGAGAGATCCCTCCATAATCTCCTTTGGATACATAAACGCCTCCATAATCTCAACCAATCAACAATTATTTAATCATAATTACTGTCTAATTATTTTAATGATCTGATTGTAGATTTTCAGAAATCATAACCGTACATATTCTCCACGCCCCTCGATAGTTCAAAATTAAGTGAACAGGATCCATTGGATCTTATTAATGGTTTAGATCGTGTTGTCCGTAAGATCATCGTTTAACGGGAAATCGATGGTTTAGATCTTGTCTCTGAGCACCTTGGTACATGGCCCACCATCACAACCGTTAAGAACGAACGGTCACATCCCATGTAGGTTTTGGAGTTCGTGTAGCATATAAAAGGCCAACAAAAAAGCCTATAACAGATCTTTTCTTTGAACGCTCTTGAGTCTTGACCGTCATCAAATAGTTTTAAGACTTTTGAGGGACTTCACTGTTGTAATTCTTAGAGGCATGTTTTTAATAAAATTGTCTTACACTTTATTTTATTAAATATTTAAAACTCATTTCTACATAAATATAATTCGAATTTCAAGATAAAAATATATTTTATGTACTTAAAAATAATTATTTTACAAAATTTACTAAAAAACTACTACAGCTATTATCATTATTCAACCAGGGGCATATCGAATTGGTTTATACATTTCTCTCTCTTCCTAATTTTTTATTCATTTTCTAAAAAAATCAATTTTTTTTACAAAAAAATAAGAAATTATGGATTTTATAGATATGTAATTTTTCCCTTATATAGCAGCCATTTAGTTAATTTAAATATTGTTTTTAAGTTACAAACTCGAGAATTGCAAATGTTTTAAATTAAAAAATAAAAAATTATAAACAACTTGTAGAAAAAAATAAAAAATTCTAATAAAAAACCACTGAATTATAAAAAATTAATTTGATCGAATGATCTAAAAGCATAAACGAGTGACTAAAAAATCAACTTGATTGAATTCAAAAACTTACATTTTTTTTAAATACCACTTTGATCTAATACAAGGGTTTTGTTAAAGATTCTTTGCATGAATATGAATAGAGGCCAAAATATCAATTTAATTCGATTAATAAGATACATTGTCAAGTACAAAGTCTAATAATTTTTATTATTGAAGATATAATTTAGAGATAAAAGTATATAGATAATTTCAAATATTTATCAAAATATCGGTAATATTTGTGTTGTGAACTTGTGATACTGTTCAAAAATATAATTGCAAATTAAAATAAATTTTAAAAAGCAAAAAGTGTTAATATTTAAAAAAAAACTAATTTCAAACGATATTTGCCAATATCGGCCGATATTTTGCACCAGGTCTCACATGAGATATCGGCGATATATTGTGCGTGAGATGATATAATATGTCTCGAGCGATATATATCGCTCTTATAAAATCTGATATATATATATATATGACATGTATTGGGCTCAGCCGTAGAGGCTTTATGCTGGTATCCGGCTGTTTCCCATAGGTAAATTCAAAAAAAAAATCTTCTTTTTGAAATCTCCAAGATCTTAAAAAGCTGAAGAACCCTAAAATACAAATATTAAAAAAAATTGAAAAAGTATAATTCTTTAATATATTAGAGTGATCCCTCATTTTCATTATCAAATAACTTTTTCATTTATTTCTTTCGCTTCTAAGACTACATAAAGTAGGCCACTGGAATTAAGTATTATAGATTCATACGGATGAGTAAGGATCTTTTGCTACAAATTTAGAACGTTTTCATAAATCTTACACAAAATTTCGGATAAATATGTTTAGCAAAAATTTCAACTTAACTATATTAGAAATTTCGGCCTAAATTATGGCTGAAATTTCGGAAGTATTTATGGGAAAATTTTGTTAATTTTTTTTTAAGATTTTCATAAATCTTGAACATAATTTTGGCCACAATTTTCAATATTTTTTGACAAATATGTTAGTATAAAATTGAACTTAGCTATATTAGAAATTTCAGCTTAAATTAGGGCTGAAATTTCGGAAGTATTTACATCTGAAGTTTATGCCAATATTTAATGGAAAAATTACATATCTATGAAATTTAAAAAATTTCAAAAAAATAAAAATGAGATGAGAGAAAAATATTGGTTATATATCAAGGAAGTAGGAGGTTGCGGGTTCGAGCCCTCATCGCGTAACCTCAGTGTGCTCTAGGGGTAGTGGGCTAGATTTACACTGGATATCCCACGGTTTCTCACATGTACATTAAAAAAATAAAAATTGCAGATATTATCATAGGCCTATAACAATAGAGACTCAATGCCTGATTATTCTAACGGGTGCCCATCCTAACACGGGTGTTATATTTTAAGAGGCATGAGTTTTAGTGAACTTTTCATTTTGTCCCTCATCCATCCGCAGAAATCGGTTCACTTATTGGTGCAACTGTCAGGTACATCGATCGGATCACTTGAAAATCGATGGACCGACTGGATCATTTTACACATAAATCAATTCACTTTTCAGTAAAGCACGGATTGAGTGAACCGATTCATTGAAAAGTGAGCCGATTTCAGCGAATAGAGACAAAGTAAGAAATTCGAAAAACCCATATCTAATAAAAGATATACAGATGTTAGAATGGCACTCATTCTAATTGTATAAATCAAGGAAGCAAGCCATCATACCTTAACCCAGACACAACCAACAAAAAAAAGTGTCTGTTTGGATCCCTTTCTTAAAAGGAGGAGGAATATAAGGGTAGCGGTAGAAGTGCACCTCAAGCTCTTGTAGTGGGAATAATGCAAGGCGATGTGATGGTAGATGTACTCTGCTAGTCTGCTACCATTGTAGATCTATCCAAAATACTGGTATTAGCTTCCTCTACAGTCTACACAGTACAGACTGCAAATTTCTCCATCCAACAGTACCCATGCCCTACTTGAAATGGTCCATCACATCTACATGAATGATAGAGATCTAAGCCATCAAGGATAAACCCAATGTAGATGTGAGTCCCTTAAAATTCTCCAGAATCAAAGGTTACAAAACTTACAATCCTTTGTCCTTTGGCTGATTATGTTTCAATCTTGACAAGCTCAGTGATCTTGGGGTAGAGCAATTTCTAACCCAAGTTAAGAACACTACTCAATCTAATTTGAAAAAATCGGTTTTCGATCATATGCATTTTTCAAAAGAAATATATTGACACGACCTGAATTGACCCAAAATAAATTCTAGTCACGTTTAGACTCGGTCTAAAAAAATATGATTTATTATTCATTTTTCATTTTTCATCTCATTTTTTATTTTTTTATAATCACCTATAACGTTGTAAGGGCTTATTGCTGCATGTTTAGAGTTATGGATTCAAGTCCAATGGATGTTAAATAGGAAGGCGATCTATTAAATAGTTTCTAAATCAAATATAAAATGTTACCCCAAGATTTAGTTTTAATGTAAGAAAGATAGTTCCTTGTGGACTCGTATGTGAGTTTAATATAGTGTGCACCTCTATGGTGTTAATTTTTAAGATTCACAAATGTTTAACATTTAAAGAAATAAATATAATAAAAATTTAAAAATTCAAAAGTATATCTTATTGATGGACTTCCTATTCAAGGTTAACCTCCAATACATCCATTGTTCTGAATTAAAATAAGCCCCACATGAGAGACATTAGACAGATGATATCATTTATGACTAAGTTAATTGGAAAAGAATTTTTTGAAGGATAAATTTTTTATCCGGGATTTTAAGTTGAATCATGATCGCAATAACAATAATCCGAAAGTCCCTCTCTCAAATCTCTGGATCACTCTTAAGAAAATTGAAAGATGTACTGCTCTCAATGAGATAATTTGGTATTACCAAATTCACCGAAGAAATTAAGCATTCTCGAAAGTCAATTGAAAGAGGAATTGGGAGTTCAAATGTAAAATTTTAATGCACTTAATTAATTAAATTAAATGCAATAAAATTTAAAACATGCATAAATTCTAATCCAGCTCAAATTCAGATTAAATTCGAAATACCTTCTAATGAATTAATTTGGATTGTATAATCCACTTTTAATTAGAAAATGATAGAATACACCAATAAAAAATTAAATTTAAAATACAGTTCAGATAATCCAATAATTAAAATTAAAATTAACTCAACACACTTAGAAAAATTAAATTCAACAGGAATTTAAAACTCAACAAATTTGGGGAGAAAGCTCTAACCTTTTGATAATTTCTCAATAAACAAATTCTGAATGTGTACAGTTTTCTAGTCAAAAACTGAATTTATATGCCTTATTTACAATAAAAAAAATAAAATATTTATTTAAAGAAAAATACCTCCTACAGTTGGGTGTAACTCAATTAGTTGCATCCTTTCTTAGTAAGCGGGAGAGTACAGGTTCGAACTTCCATAGCCTAATCTTAATATCCCTAGGGGTAGTGGGCTCACTCGTACGGATTTTAGTAATACTATCTCTGAATTTTCCGCACGTAAAATATACATATATATACTGTCTCTCTGAGTTTTCCACACGTAAAATATATATATTAAAAGAAAAATACCTAAGATGAGTCAATTCGATGGGGCCCAGTCCACTCGTGTCTTTGGTCTTCTTCTCTTGAATCGTTTGTCCATGTTCTTCCACTTCTCTCTCAGTCCATGCGAGATACCTCTTCTTTTATTCTTCTTCCTTTTCTTTCTTATTTCTTTCTTCTTCCACTTCATTCTCGTTGGCTTGCTGGTGCGGCCTTCCCTCTTTCTTATTCTTTTATTTCTTTATTTCTTTTCTTTTATCTTCTTTCTTCTTTTCCTTCTTTATTTATTTTCCCTCCTATCCTTTTTTTTTTTTTGTTTCTGACCTCATGCATGAATCGATCTCACCTTCCATCGTTGGCTCTGATCTTTTGCAAGCTGCTGGCACTGACCTTCTTCTCTCTATTTTTTTCTTTCTATTCTTGCTGGTCCACTGTGCTGGGTTGATTTCTTTCCATTCTTATCTGTTAGATCTTCGCTGGCTTTCCTTTCATATTCGATTTCTCCTCTGTTTGGCAGCACAGACCATGTTGTTCCCGGCTGGATTTCCTCCGAAATCTGGGTTTGATTCGGCCAGATTATGCAGCCCCCCTCTTTGACTTTTTGCAGCCAGACTCCTCCTTCTCCGCTCCAAATTTCCCGGCAGATTTTCGTACCAAAATCAAGTCTCCTCGCCGTTTAACGGTCGAGTGTAACAGTGCGGGACCCACACGTGTGACTACATTGTAGCCGTGGCACTCGATGTGGGGTCCACATGATGCCAAGTCATCACTGATGTGGCGCTCAAAGTTGGTCCTCACTTTCCACATCAGTCTGATCTCTGATTCGAAAGGGCCAATTCTCCAATTTTGACGGATCGAGACTCGATCAATTTTGATGGATCTCCTGCATTAATATATAGTCGAATTTAAATAAATGAGATTACATCACAATAATAATCTTGATAAGAGATATCAGAAATGGTACGGTAATAATAGTGATGAAACTTAATGGTCATGAAGGATATGAATCAAAATGTCTATTTATCTACTTAATTCTATATGTTAAAAATAACACTTAAAACTTATAATTTATTCTCACCTTAAGATGCATAAGAAGTCAATAATAGGCTCGGCATTTAGATACCACACTATTCTGTCAGCAGACACCGATTTTCAGATTTTGAATAGAAATTACCATTCTGCCCTTCCTCGCGGAATCGACCAATCGATTCGGCAGCGCATTTTCGCTTCAACCGATCGATCCCTTCTGCGTAGAATCATGCGATTAATCCCTTAAACACGAACGGAAGATGCTACCTGAAGAAATCGATCGATTGAAGCACTCTCGTGCGACTGATTCTAGGCTTTTTACGCGAACACGAGCGGAAGAGGCTTCCTGAAGAAATCGATCGATTGATGCTTAAAACGATCAATTGATTCTATTGATTTATGGTACAGTAACTAAATTATTTAAATAAAAAATTTTCCTTTAAAACTTTAAAGTTATTTTTTAAGCACTATTTATTTTCAAAATTTCTCAAATTGAATATCCGGACTAATTACGATAACCTGATAAAAATATTTTAAGACTTCAAGATCTTTTGACACTCCCAAATGCTTAAAACATAGTGTTTTCCAAATAAGGGTATCATTCGGCTGCTCCTAAAACATATTTTGGAGTGTCAAAAGACCTTAAAGTCTTAAAGTATTTTTATCAGGTTATCGTAATTAGTCTGGATATTTAATTTGAGAAATTTTGAAAATACACAGTACTTAAAAAATAACGTTAAAGTTTTATCTTTCCTTTAAAACTTTAACGATATTTTTTAAGTAATGTGTATTTTCAAAATTTCTCAAATTGAATATTCAGACTAATTACGATAACCTGATAAAAATACTTTAAGCCTTCAAGGTCTTTTGACACTCTCAAATGCTTAAAACAGAGTGTTTTACAAATAAAGGTATCCCTCGGCTGTGCCGAAAACACATTTTGGAGTGTCAAAAGACCTTAAAAATATCCGGACTAATTACGATAACCTGATAAAAATACTTAAGGACTTTTGACACTCCAAAATGTGTTTTCGATACAGCTGAGAGATACCCTTATTTGTAAAACACTCTATTTTAAGCATTTGGGAGTATCAAAAGATCTTACAGTCTTAAAGTATTTTATCAGGTTATCGTAATTAGTTTGGATATTCAATTTGAGAAATTTTGAAAATAAATAGTGCTTAAAAAATAACTTTAAAGTTTTAAAAGAAATTTTTTTATTTAAATAATGTAGTTACTGTTTTATAAATCAATAGAATCAATCGATCGTTTTAAGCATCTTCCGTTCGTGTTTAAGGGATCAATCGCACGATCCCATGGTATCAATCACACGATTTTACGTAGAAGGGATCGATCGATCGAAGTGAAAATGCGCTGCAGAATCGATCGGTCAATTCCGCGCGGAAGGGCAGAATGGTAATTTCCACTCAAAATCTGAAAATTGGTATCTGCTGACAGAATAGTGCGGTGCCTAAATGCTGAGCCCAATAATATCTTAGACAAGGTAATTTTTCCTATTTTTCTCATTATTCATTTTAATCAGATAATTAAATATTGTGCATTTAATTTTTATACTTTAAGTTATATATATATTAAAAAATTATTAATAATTATATATTAGCCCGGGCATATTAAGCTGCTTTAGTTTTAAAGGAAAAAAAAGAGCAACAATCTCTATAACATCTCTGCCACGTGTCGGAATCTCAGAAGCCAACCTTTCAAAAAGAGGATTTCCATGTTCTTCTTGCCTAAGAAAAGGATAGTCAAGGAGATTTATAGCTCACGTCTTTATATGTTAATTGTATATTTTTTTTCGGTTCCTTCTTATAACCTTTTTCTTTATCTCTTTCGGTAAGACCATGGCATTACCAGACTGATGCACCTTTCTTTGGTCATGACTCCAGTTATTTTTAGCTGGAGACCACCATTTCTTAAAAAAAAAAAATTTATAATATGGGTATCTTTATTTCATATTAGAGCTTAGACTAATTTTATAGATACACGAAATCATCTACAAACCTTATGTATGAGACATGGAAAAAAATATCGGATAAAAAAAATAAAAATAAGAGAGAGAGATTATCGGCCGAGACTAAGATTTAAACCCCTGTTATCAGGTGAGTTTAGGAACAAGCTAAACTCAAGACCTCGACTCTAATCATATATGCTTAGACTAACAGAGTTATCTGTAAAAATTAAAAAAAAATTAATTGATACTACTACAGGCCAAACTTGGGCAGATCAAATCAAATTATGCTACACTCTCCACCCATGTCATGCATAGCTGAGCTTAGTCTGATCTAACCCAACTTATCAACTTGAGAATCGTAATTAAAATCAACTCTAGTCTAATCCAAGAATCCAACCCAACTTGACCCAATGCTAGCTGAAGTTTTCAATATAGTAGTATCAAGTTGGATTTAAGTATTTTAAAGTAATATTTTTTATTGAAAGAGCACTTTAACTAATATTATCTATTTTTAAAAAGAAATAATGCTTTGTTAAAAGATTGACAAACAAACACAAACAAAGTTCTATTGATGAACATCATGATTTTAAGATTAAATTATAATAACTTAAAAAGGTATTACAAAAATTTAAAATATATGTCAATAGATGAAAGAAGAGTAATTTAAGATCTTATAAATTAAATCAAGCCATAATAGTTTAGATTTTGGAAAATAATCTAATTGTCAAAATTTAAGTTGAGTTTTTTCTTTTTCTTTTTTAATCCAACCCTTTTAACCCAATTTAATTATTTTTCTAAAATCTCAATCCACATTTTACCCCCAATTGATATAAAGATATTATGTGATTAAATCTTTTGACTTATGCTTGGACATCTCTTAACTATACATAATGGTTAAATATTATGAATACTACAATTTCTAACATTGTAGCATACTTTTCTAATATCATCAAACGTATAATTCAGTGGTCACGCCGCATGGGTTTGTTCTTCATGTCCAATGATCGACTCCTTATTACCACCTGATTTATTTGGACCGATAGTGTGAGCTTAGTAGTGTGGACATTAGAGGATTAATTTTATTGGCTAAAATACCTTATAGATACCCTATTTAAAAAAATAAAATATGTCCTTTTCAGTACACATTGTTCACATGTGTGAAATTCAGACAAGTTTCTTGTGAATATCCTAAAATTCAGGTTGGTCAACAGTCAACGGATATTACAATCGAGAATTGAATGGGAAACGGATGGTCACAGTGGCATTCGCGGACAATAGTTTCTTTGATAAAGCAACGGTAACTTTTCCGCAGCATTAATTTCAGGGTGAGCATTCAAAATTCTCTCTCTCTTTTATATTTCTCTAAATTATTAATTTTTTATGATGAAATATTAAATATAAAAATGATGATGAGTTATCATAAATTCATAACCATTAGTACGATGAGGTTATTGTTAAAAGAGTATTGAAATTTAATAGATGACTTGTTCTGTGCTTTATACAAATTGGTCTAAAGTATATATGTTAACTTTGAATAACTTAATATAAAATAGGATAAATAATCTAATTTTTTTTAACTCTGAAGCTTTTTTAAAGTATTTATAAAGTATGTAATGAGTACCAAGTGAAAAATCATAAAAAAATAAATAAAAATACCTTTGATATCCTACAAATTTTAGGCTGAAATGCATCTTTTCAAGATTGCATGGTGGTGTAAAATGAAATGATATTCATAAAAAAATACCTTTGGGAATTCTTCTTTGATATATTCTTCAGGAAAGAAGTCCTCCAAGGCGTAGGAGGAATTTGGCAATTGGTGTTAGCCTTTGTTAGAATATAGACTTTTTAATTTTTATGCCTTTTGTAGGTCAATCAATTCATTGGAAAATAGTGTCAATGCAAAAAAAAATTATTGAAGACCTAGGCATATTTTCATGCTAGGAACTAGAACTAGAGGCATCTGCCAATGACCTCATCATTTTTTTTTGCTTTCTTTCCATGAATCTTCTTGTAAAAGCACCCCAATCTTGGCACAACAGTGACACAACTAAGTATATAGAGAATTTCTTGTCAAGAAACTGTTTCAAAGTTGATCATTTCGACTGGTTATCTCCTGCTTCAAGAAGCAGGTGCTAGGTTCGAAATTCTACAGACTTATCTGGGTGTGTCACTTACTGTATTTCATGAGGCAAGAGGTACCACCCGTGGGAGTTTTAGTAGAACTGTATTTAAGGTAAAGGTTTAAAAAGATGGACCCTCCATATGTATTGTCGATACGGGTGTATCTACAATACGTGTTGTGTTGGTGATAAATTTTCACTATGGTTTCTTCCTCTTTAAATTTTTTTTTTTGGTTAAAAATATAGAAAATAGGACAAAAATGTAAAACCTACTATGAGCTTATTTAAAAAAGAAAGGTTATTTTTATGGAGTTTAGATTTTTAAAAGTTAAAATTTCAATACGAATAAAGTATATGCTATAAATTTGAAAAGTGTTTTAAAACTTTAGAAAATGTCTAAACATTTATAAAAAGAAAATTAATGTGAGAAAACACCTAATATGAAATGCATGTTCTCAAGTATCTCCTGGTGATTGGTATTTTCTAATATGTTAATTTTTTGTTATAATTTTTTTGAGTTTCATAAACATGTCGAAATATTAAAATTACACAACCATCCTAAAAATTATATCAATCACATTAATAGGCTTGCCATTTCACTGTAGAAACATTTCTATATCATTTAATTAATTTTTTCGACAAAAACCTCGAAAATGAGAAGTGTCTTAAAAGATTCTGCTTTTATCAAAGTTTCAAAACAATCTTAGAAAATCACACAAACACACTTCAAAAAAAAAAAAAAACTATATGAATGGCATTAACACATATTCATTAAATTTCATAAGCATTGAATATTATTTCATTAAATTATTTTCACAAAAAACTCTAAATTTGATATTATCGTATAGTCAAAATTCAAAAAAAAAATTGGAAAAAACTCAAAAATTGAATAACTTACTTTTAAAGTTTTTTAAATTATAAAAATGATAAAAATAACATGAAAATAAGTCAATCCCATTTTTTAATTAGAAAAAAACTGGCCTTATGGTACATTAGATTTGATTTTCAATTTTAAAGATATGATTAGATTTTATTTCCACCTTATCTACATTATCTTACTATATTTGAATTTAATGATGTATTTGATTTCTCCTATAAATAAATGGTCTCTCAGAGAGAAATACAAAACCTTTTTATTATTTCACATGATATCAGAGCAGTTTGATCTAGGGTCCTAACTCAGATTTAACAATTTCTCCTCTCCCTCTGCCAGTAACATTTTTTCGGCAAAGGGAGAATTTTCATTTTTTTTCATGGACGCTCGTCGTCTACAGCCACTCTGTAGTCCGATGTCATCTCTAACAAATCTTCACAGTCAGTCAATGTGGGTGTGTTGCTAATTCATCTATGCAACTAGTCAGTGTGCTGCCAATTCATCTATGCGGCCAATCAATGCACTGTCAATTAATCGTTGCCATCAGTATTGCACACTCATCTTTTCTTTGATCAATGTGCCAATTTTCGACTTCGACGTGAACTTGGGATCTCTGACACCCTTTTGTGAGGTTTCTATAAGAGGTATTCCAAGAATTGAACTCGGGACCACTCGCACCCTAAGCGAGAATCATACCACTAGACCAAATGCCCATTTGGGTTGTCATCTTAGTGGTAAGGATGATACTAAAAATATCATTTGAGACATGTAAAGTCCACTTATTAAAAATCTAAATTGTATATTAATTTCTAAATTTACAGGATTTGATTAAAAATCTTATAAATTTGTCAGACTCGTCTTGTTTAATCTATCCAATCATAAGTCTAATGGTTACATAAAATTAATATATTTAAACAGCAAAAAAAAAATGAAATAATATCATTTTAAAATCAATCTTTAAATTGACGTAACGGCATAAAATAATTTATTTTCAAAGATGTCACGTACCCGGAGAAACTGTAATTCTGCCCATTTGGAATTTTCACTCAATGTCAGAAGACATGGCAACGTTGGTGACATCAGGAGATCCCATGAATATGTGTTGGGCTCGAAGATTCTCTTTAATTGGACTTGAATTAAGAAATAGCAGAGCAGCACAGCACCATTTTTTTTTAATTAAAAAATATAAAACTGATTTTAGTTTTATCAAAAAATTAAAAAAAAATAAAAATATTATTTTAATAGAATATGAAGGATAAAAAGACTTTCCTTTGAAGTAGAACCGTTGGGTTAAGAAAAATGGAGCGGGCTAAGATTTTTGACCTTAGAGTGGAGTAGATTGTACATAGGTTTTATTTTTTTTAGACTCCGAAAATTTTTGAGCCCACCTTGACGGTCTGTAGTCATGTTGACTAGGTGTGCTTACGCCTCATCCTCTTAAAACCCTGAGAGAAATAACTCAAACCCACACCCACATAGAGTGCTTTCAGTTAAGGCCATTAGGAATTGAACATGTTATCTCTCACTGAAAATAGTGGGAGACAACCAGTTAGGATACTCAGTGTTGGGTGTACATAGGTTAAAACTAATGTATACATTGTATCTTCAAAATTTATACACTGTTTTTCCAAAATCTTCATCACTTTAGTTATTAATTAATTTTTTGTCTACATCAAAACTCAATGCCAATGTGGTTCAATTCAAAAGCATTTATTCCCTCCTTTGCTCTTGGAATTGTCCTCTCAACTGCTACTACACTCGATTGGTGAGTTAATGGGTTACCTTGGATGGATCCTGTACCACTTGGTCTTCACCTGCCATTTCTATTTCAATATTACTGGGAACAGGATGCAATAGATGGCTATAAAACTTTGGTCGGTTCTAAAAATATGAGTACGTTTTGCTGTTTATCCCCCTACACCAAGTTAGCTTTGCCTTTCAGGTTCTACCACATTGATGATGGGCCTACCATCATAAATCCAAATCTAAATAAATCTAGGTAGTGATTTTTGTTGGGTTTCGACGAACGAGTCATACATTGAAAATATAGAGGGATATTTAAACATTTATAAAAGACTTGAGTCACTCCACCTAACATGTTAATTTTTTGGACTGGAAGCTCAGGACCTAACAAGTGACATCAGAGCCAAGTCTCAGGTTACTTCATGTGGGCTCAGGAGATCCCATACGCGAACGAGATGACCGGCATCGCTCTCTCTGTTAGAGGGCCTCGTTCAAGGGTGGGATTGTTGAGACTGCTGTAAACGAGTCCCACATTGAAAGTGTACAAGGAGATTTAGGGGTTTATAAAGGACTTGGGTCACTCTATCTAACATGAATTTTCCTTTGTGGTGCACAGTAGGAAAAAATGGTGGTGCAAAAATCACTGCCATAAATTGGAGCAGAGTTACATTAACTGTTGGATCCATCATTAATATATATATATATATATATATATATATATATTACTTTTTGAACTAAATGAGAGCAAATTGGGTGTTCTTTGGTTTTGATGGAAAATTAATTGTGATTAGATTATGATTTAGAGTCTTCTAATTCGATTGGGCAGGGTTTGATTCACCGAGTTTGAATTGGAAAATGGTGCCTTCCACTGTTCCACATCATGCATTGAGAGGCCCAATGCTCCATTTTAATAATAAATGAGAATATAATGGAATGATTGAATTATTTATTTTATTCTGTTCTCACACACTACTAAATCAAGTAGGCCTTAAATTCCAAAATTATTTCTAAAAATAATACCTCCTTAGTCCGGAATGGGTTTTTGGGTTCCTCTGGTTGTCAATTGGAACCTTTTCAAATTTTGAAAACAAAAAATGAAATGATTCAAGACAAAAAAGGTAGACCAAGTTTTTCCTTTACAAGAGTTACTTCAAATAATAAATTTTGAAGGAAATATAATTTTCCAACTTTTAAATCATGATTCAATTACTCAAATTATATTTTCAAGTTGAGAATTATATTTATCTTGGTTTTTGAAGTTATTGATTTTTCTTTGATAATATAGAAATCTTCACCTCAGATTGGGTGTGAGATTAATCTTAAAAATACATGAAACCATTGAGAAGCCTCGTGTACTAGGTTCGTTTGAGATGAGTCGAATTCAATACCATTAATCTAATTTTAGAAGATTAAATCAACTAACTATTCATTAAATTTTTAATCACTAAATTCACAAAATTTTACTCCATTCTAAACTAATTTGCTAATAATGTTCTCGTTCCCACTCTCTCTACAGTGGGTTATAATTGTATTAGACATTCTAGGACGTCTTCAATTTCTGCTGTCTTATTAAGATTTTCTTTAATATATATTTTTTTGTGAATTTATATGTGAAAAATTATGAGTAAAACTCTTATGAGTGATATCCACTATCTTAAAAGTATAGCAAATAAAGTCATGAGACTTGAATCTGACATTTCCCGCTTTGTAAGTTGGAGATTCCTTCAATATATTTACTTCAAAATCAATGATCCACCATTAGTTTAACTTTTAGGGAAAGAGGCAATTCACATGTTTCAAAGCGGCATGTCTGTACGGATTATAGCCGTAGCCATGGTACCCCACCCTCTATGGAGAAAGAGAACACTCATAAGTGGACCAAACCAAAACCCAATTGGCCTGTTTCTGATGAGTTGGGTCCCCCCCAAGTCAAAACTCGTATCCTTAGAACAGAAAATAGCAATTCAAAGTTTATTCAGAAATTCTTGTTCATTTTTATTAAATTTTTAAATATTGATGTAAAACTTTTGACCATATTCCTCTTACCCATTAAATTTTATTAGAATTTTTTTTTGTTAATTTTTGTAAGCTTTTTTATTTTTAAATAATAATACGATTAAGTTGAATAAAATCATTCAAACTCACTAAATCTAATCTTAAACTATTTTTTATTTTCTTTAACTATTTTAAACAATTTTTTCTTCTTTCTCTCACCAACATAAAAAAAATTACGACCAACAATTTAAATTCATTTGATAGTCATTTTCAATCTCTTTATATAAATAAAGTAAAGAAATGAGTTTTGCATTTCATTATTGGAAGGGATGCAATTTGAGGGCGTGGATTAAGTTGAGAGTAAAACTCTATACTTTACAATCATCTAATCTATCCATAAACAAATCAATTTTCCGAATTTTAACTCAATTCGGACCAATCAATTTAGGTTGAGTTAAACTGGGTCACAGGTCAATTTTATAATTAGATAGATCTGGAAAAAAATATCGGAATTGGATGATATCGGCTGTATCGGCCAATATCATTCTCTCTTCCTTTTTTTTTTTTTGAAAATATCATTTTTCCTAAATTAAAAAATAAAAAAACTCCTTTTTTAAAAAAAAAACTTGAAAACCCAGATATCATCCGATATTTGAAATATCAATCGATATTCTGATCAATATGCACTCGGTGTCATCTAATTCTATACCGATATTCATTTTTTTTATTATTAATATTTATTTATGTAGATGATATTATGGCGGATATCGACGATATAAATAATATATGGGGTTGGTGAATCTTGATCCCTCTTCACAGGGAAAAGAAGGATGGAAGAGTTTAAGAGATAAATGGTCAAAGATGAGAGACAGACGGGTGCAGCTACGGCTTATTCTTTTCGTCCTTACCCTTTTCTTTATTGGGAATGAAGTGAACTTTGAGAAAGATGTGAAGAAGATCTGCTGTCTCGAATCTACTTGGCTTGGCTCAACCACTCAACCAAACCATATGCACCCTAAGGACTCCATACTTAAAACCCAATAATTAAAAATTTAAAGAAATTAATAAGTTGATTCTTTTAATAAAAAGGTTGTTGTTTAGATATTAAAATAAATTATTATTTTTTCAAAATTTATTAAAAATAATAAAGATATTGTCTGTACAAAATTTGAGCTTCATCTGATTATTTTTCCTTCATAATTTTATATTTTAAAATTTTAATTACTGTAAATTGTTGATTTTTCATAACTCTCTTATAAAACGTTATAATGATTCAATTGAAAAAATAACTTTAAATTAAATTATATATATAGCCTTTTCTACCTATCCTATCTAATCATATGAGATAATGTCTAAGATAAATATAAGATCTGTGTTTCCCTTCCTTCTCTTTAGAGTTACTATTAAAAATTTAAATAAAGCTGGTCTACCAATGAAAACCCACCATGTTAAAATTCTTTTGAGAGCAATAATTGGTCGAAAAATGTAAATGGGACCCGCCATCATCCAGTTTAGGTTACAAGTGGGGCCATGTGCCTTCCATGAGCAGGTGGGCCCGAACAAGGTGGTAAGTGGTAGCCCCAACCTTTGGGTTGGAATAATATTTCTTTATACATGTCTAAGAAGGAGGAGTCAGGATCTGGAGGCTGGGCCAGTATCGAAGGTGTGGAAGATTCACAAGTACAAACATTAAAGTAAATCTTATGTAGCATTTTTTAGCTCACAAAAATGGGTTTATTTAAAAATTCTGAATTTAAATAAAAATTCGACAAAAAAATAAATTAAATTTAATGATTTTTCATTGTGTCTTAAAATTTGTTAAAATATAGAGAATATATAATAAGTTGAAGTGTTTAAAATTGAGGAGGCTTAAATTGAAAAATTTAAAGATATATTGATTTAATGAAATGATCTTATATGGGTCTATACGTAAGAATAGGCCTTTTTCTATGAGACTTTTTTTACGGGCCAAAGTGGTGGATTCTAATGATCCTATAAAATAAAAAAGTTATTGTTGATGTAAGACTTTGAAAGTTATTAATCTTAACAACTATGTATCATGATTTGATTTAAACAAAGTACTATAAAGAATTAAAGTGAAGTTTCTTGTCATTAAATATATAAAATTATTTTATAATAATATATTGACAACCTCCAGCACTATTTACTTGGGTTATTGTATCCAATAGTTTCTTACATGTTATTGGAAATAAAATAATCTAGAGAGGGTTTGCGTGAGGGTTAAGAAGTTACCCCTCATGAAAAGAGATTTTCGATTCGAATCACGCACAAACCTCTTTGGACACTCTTCATTGGATTACTCTTCATTGACTTACCTAGTATGTGTGGATTTGGAGGTTTACATATGCTCATAGAATTAGTTTTGCCTCCAAAATCAAGTGGAGATACCCATCTTAAAAATAAAAATAGAGCTTTTATCAATATTAAGATCTATACATAGGTGTCGGTTTGAAAGACAATCTTCCTCGTTAAAAGACACTGTTCATTATTTTAAAAATAAACTCTTAATTAAACTATTTTCTCTACAGTTCAATTAAATTAGGTTTAATCATTACTTCAAACCATTTTGAATTGTGATATTAGTATAACATCATAAGAATATAATACATTATTATATTCAAAATAATAAAAATAAAAGAAATAAAAATTATATTGCAACCATGATATTATAACAATAAATAATGAAAAAGAAGAAGAGAAAACGTAAAATAAACAAAACTCATAATAATTTGTCGACAAATCAAATAATCTAAAGAACTAAACCATCTTAGGAATCAAATCAGATTCAATTAAATCAAATTGACAAGTTGAATTTCATTTTTAAAAGATCATTCCTGTAGAAAAGAATTGAAACTATTACTACATGGGTGTAAGTCCACATTGGTATAGTTCAACTGGTAATCTCTCGCTTCAGAAAGTGAAAGGTGTTAGGTTCCAGCCTCTACGACCTCATTTGGTGTGTCTTAAGAACAGTGAGTATCACTTATGCTCCTGTGAATTTTACGCTCAATTCGCCAGGATTTCACACATTTAAATTAAAAAATAAAAAAAATCTGCACGTAATACGAAACGATTGTTCAAACTGATCTGCACCCTCTTCTTCTACTGCTTTCTGCTTTTCTACTTTTGCTCTTAGAATGCTTTAAGAAGTTAGTAATCAAATGATATTTGAAGATCAAGTCACTGGGAAATACGCCCAAAAGTATTATATTTACTATTTACTTCATCATTCAATCATTTCTCCTTTTCTAACTCACTCAATCAAGTTCTAAGTGTATGATTTTTGAATTGGAACAAAAACACTTTCACATTTTAATTCAATAATAACCACTTGGATCGTGTGTATATGTGATAGAGTCTTTTGTTTTTTATTTTTTATTTTAATAATCACTTTTAACGATGATGATGATGAAAAATAATTAAATAGATGCGACACTATCATAAAAGTTAGTATGAGCCAATAATATTTTTTTTGTTCTACTCCACAGAGCCCAACCATGCTTTTGTTAGTTGTCCATGTCATAACAAATGACAAGGTTATATATAATACCACTCTGCTCCATCATGATTACTCTAATATAATTGACTCTTTTAAGTAGTTCATCAGAGGTGTGTAATCAGGGGTGGGTATCCAGGGTGGGTAATCATTTTGAATACGCTATGCTTCAAAAAGAGTATTTAAAAGTGAGAACAAAAGGAGTAAACAAGAGTAAAATAGAGATTTTTTACTTTTATCCTTTAGTTACTAAAAAAGAGTAATAACGGTTAACACCTCATTCTCCTCCTCAAAATGCAGCTTAAATCTACTGGCTAAATATTTTCATCCTACTACATAAGATTAGATATTGTATTGTATAATTGCTTGATTCTACAAACTTTCCATCTCTCTATCTAACTAATTTACTACTACAAGTCTCTAGTTATTAGTCAATAACTTTTTTACCATCTAGAGCAATGAATGATGAGTCAAAGAACACTGGGCTTTGATGGATGGTGAAGACCAATAAGGACTCAGGTATTTTCTTGCAGTCAGTGCATTCATTTGTTTTTTCTCTGGTTCATTATTTTATCAATTGTTCAAAATAAAAAGGAGGTTCACCATGATTGAAAATTTAATAAATAAAAAAAATTCAAACAATCTGAAATCAGTAAGTTTTTGTCTCTCAAAAACTTTCAAGCATGCCCCCAATTGTGATTTTTTTACCATGGTGAAAACATTTTACTGTTTTATTTTTTCAGTTCTTCCACATGCTTTTATAATAAGCTCAATTCTTTGAAATGTTAAATCTTTGTACCCTTTAAAAAACATACTTATAATAATTTATACAAGCTAATTCTTGATAAATTAACTAGCCAAATATAGATATTTTCAATCAACTCATTATTCGTTATCATTATTATCATCTAAGTCATTTATCCCATTAATTTAGAATTTGTCTTTTTTATTTGAATTTGACAATTTTTTCAATCACCTTTTCATTATAATCCAAAATGAGTTTTTTTTTTAAAGTGCCGACATTGTCATTATTTTTTATTCATTTATGTATTTTTAATTTTTACATAAAAATGAAGACTGTAGTAATGTTGTTTATTGATCCCACTTGAGCAAAATGGATTTATTCAAATTTAGACTGTTTAGGTTTGTTAGCAATTTGACCTAAAAATTCAAAAAGATGGACAACTAAGCGGGCCAAGGGCAAACATTATATTTTGAACCATGTTGGTTGAGGCTATTCCAAAGTTGGGCTAGTTTCTCACATAGGGCCCATTCAGTTTTCAAAATGAGCCCAAGGCTCAAGCACTCATTCATCCATTTTATTCCATTCTAGTCCTATTATTCTTGGAGCTGAACCTGACCCTAGTGTTGTACTGTATCTGGGCCTGGAAAATGGAAACCCTTGGCCCAACTACTATCACCAATTTTGACACTTAGGTTTTGAGTTGAAAATTTCAACTAATATGTTTCAGTTTGGAGCTGTCCTAGATTAGACCCTTTAGACACAAACTAGACTCCTGACTGAGCTGGGTCAAAGCCCAGTCAAGCTGTCGACTAGGCAACCTTCTAGCAATCAATAACCATCTGCGACATAGAAGTGGATCCATTAAAGGTATTAAACCAATAATTTGATAGGCCATTGGAAAAGAAGGAATAAGTAGACATTGGCCCAATGAAGGATTGAAGATATTTCCCTCTAATTCAAGTCATGATCTACGAGACCAGTGGGCCACATGCTGGGCCATGAATATCCAACGCCACTCAGCGCAGCAAAGTTTCGACAAATCAAAATTTGAGGATGGGATTCTGGGCTGGGCCTATGCAAACCTAATGCTCTGAGGTGCTGGACCGAGGTGTAGATGGTCAACAAATGGATTGGATCCCGTCAATGGTTTTCAGTGGCCCATACTTCAACATCAACTGTGCTAAATGAACTCACCAGGCATGAACAATCCTTGGCGACTCAGCCCAGCCCAGTTCTGACAAATCTGAATTTGATCTGGGATTTTGGGCTGGGCCCTATGCCAACCTAATCCTCAAACTTCTGGGCTCGTCCCATCCTCAAACTTATTAGGAAAAGGTATTTTTGAATTACTTTTAGATGATTAAAAGAATGAAAACCTCCCTCCTCAACTACTACCTATTATGAATGGAAGAAGGTAAAATAGGTGTTTAAAAAAAATCAGTTCTATAATTTTTAAGTAACTTAAATTAAGAAATAGTGGAATTCAAATACTTTACAGTCCATTAATTTAATTATTTAAAAAGTGTACTCAAAGACATTAAAGCTTATATGTTAAGAACTTGGAGTTCACAGTACTTCAACACAAAATTGAAAGATACAATATTTATTTGGTATACAAATTTTTATTTTCCTAATTTAAGATGTCTTTTATTTGATAATTAGAGGTCATTTATTTCAAGAGATGTAATTGATGATTTGTTATGTTGACAGTGTAATGCGCTCACAATTTAATAAAACGTCACTTAAGTACTGCGAAATTTGCTTCTAATAACTTCGTATAATTATACTTTTATACAAGAAAAATATTATGAAAGGATAGTGATTAAAGTGATGAGAGATGATAATATCTTTTTATGATGAAGAAATTCAGGACTATATCTTTTTTCAAGTACTAGAGCATTAGGTAAAACTCTAAATACATGCAATTTTCTATAAACTACAGACATCGAGTGACTACGAGATTCGAATCTAGAACCGTCTAGAACCTCTAATTTTTGTGAGGCTGTGACAAAATGTCTACCAGTTAAATTAGCCCTGAGAGATGATAATATAGAATGTGGAATTTATGAGAAATGAATAAATTTAAAAGTTTAAAAAAATTAAATATAGTTTTCTTATGCAGGTAATAGAATATTCTCAAATTACGATACATCCAACGCCAAAACAGGATAAGGGATAACTCCAAATACGAGAAATCAAAAGTCGCTTTTGAGCTCCAATCATCACGAAAGGCATAATGAATGTACCTTGTCTCTAAATGGATCAAAACACGCCCGACAAGGATAAAATAACTACTAATTTGGATAGAGCTATGCAAGTTGTTTAAGCAAATATAAAATTGAAAAGAGTTGAGTGAAAAATAAAAATAAATATTTAAAGTTAATTTACAACATATATGAGAAAGAGTTCAATTATTGCAACACAGACTTAAAATATTAAAAGATAAAATGCATGTAAAAAATGGATAATTAAACTTACGAGTTGGATGCGGTAGATAGATAAATATATATGTAAAAAATTTGTGAGCCGCAGTTCAAGGTTCACGATTTTATTTATGCAGTTTTGACCGAAAATGATTTTTATCACCGAACCGCGGCCTTGTCGGTTCCGGTCGAATCAGCTGTTCGGTCCAGTTTTGATAACATTGAGATAGAGATAAAATCAATATAATTTAAAATTGCATTAATGGTATTAAGTTTAAGGCTGGCCATACAGACACAGCAGACACCTCATTTCAATGATATAGTAGAAATTACATTTTTGCCTTTCTACCTTTTGATAGTTCGATTGAACCTCTCATGTATTATCGTTCGATAGAATGATTCCATGTAAAATGGAATCGTCTGGACATTGTGGAGAGAACTTCGATCGGATGATTCTAGGAATCGTCCGAACAAATGTTGTGGAGAGGGATTTTCAAAAGAGGTCGTTTCTTTACCAATTTTTACAAACAAGATATCAAAATTCATCTACTCTAAATTTTACGAACTCCAGGATTGATTTTAAGTGAAAAATGTATAGTTTTGGACTTCAAAATTGTACCCAAAGAATTAAGAAAAATGGCATTCCTTCTTAATTCTTGGGTACAATTTTTTAAACCCAAAACTATACTCTTTTTACTTAAAATCAGTCCCGGAGTTCATAAAATTTAGAGTAGATGAATTTTGATACATTGTTTGTAGAAATAGGTAGAGAAACCGTCTCGTTTGAAAACCCGAGCAAAACCCGCAAATGTTACAGTTGTTAGTTATTTTTTCTTAATTCTTTGGGTACGATTTTAAAGTCCAAAACTATACATTTTTTTAGTTAAAATCAGTCTCAGAGTTCATAAAATTTACAGTACATGAATTTTAATATCTTGTTTGTAAAAATCGATCGAGAAATGACATCTTTTAAAAATCTCTCTCCACAATATTTGTTCGAACAATTTCTAAAATTATCCGATCGAAGTTCTCTCTACAATATTAAATAAGATGATTCCATTTTATATGAAATCGTTGAAATCGTTGGTTGGGAGATAATACATTGGAAGTTCAATCGTGAAAAGGCAAGAACGTAATTTTAACACGTAATTTTTACTATAAAATTGAATTGAAGTGTTTGCCGACATAAAGAGGAGGGGTATGTATGGCCAGCCAAATTTAAAGTTTATTTAAACGAAATCTCAACATCAAATCTGTTACAAAAGTCAAACTTATATAGATTGTGACGCTGGATTTTGAGAATTTGGTGCAGCTGTGGATCTGGGGGCCCATGAATTATGACTTGGTGAGCCATTTTCAATGCATGTGAACATGTGAAGTGATTTTTGACCAGTCAAACACGAGACATCTCCGATGACTTAGCTGTCTTACTTTTTTTCAATTGCTAGCATTTTGACTCGTCAACTTCTTTTTTCTAATTTTATTTGACTTGAAGGAAAAGAAATGGCAAATTAATAATAATATAAAGATAAAATTAGAAAAAAATAAAGTGTCTGTTTTAGGAAAAATTAATGGTATACCTATCAAAACCCTTGTTGGCATGATAAAAGAGGGCGTCCCATACATACACTCAAAAAATTTGTCAATAGACACTCAATTTCAAATTTTTGATTAAAATTACCATTTTACCGTTCTGCTACAAATCATTTGAATGATTTTGCGGTTCATTTTTTAGATAATTCGAATAATTCAGTCATATGAAAGTGTAAAGTCGAATCGTCCGAAAGGACCCTTTGAATGAATAGCTGCTAATGCTAAGTAATATTGCATTATTTAAATAATAAAATCTTCTTTAAATTTTAAAATTATTTTTTAAGTACTGCGTATTTTCAAAATTTCTCAAATTGAATATGCAGACTAATTACGATAGCCTGAGAAAATACTTTAAGAATTCAAGGTCTTTTGATACTCTCAAATACTTAAAACACAGTATTTTACATATAAAGGTATCCCTCAACTGTGTCAAAAATACAGTTGGGAGTGTCAAAAGACTTTTAAGTGTTAAAAGTATTTTTATCAGGTTATCATAATTAGTCCGGATATTCAATTTGAGAAATTTTGGAAATATACAGTATCTAAAAAATAATTTTATAGTTTTAAAGAATATTTTATTATTTAACTAATGTACTATGCATTACTGCAGCATCGGCAACATAGACAGTTATTTTTTGAGCACTGTGTATTTTCAAAATTTCTCAAATTGAATATTTATACTAATTATGATAATCTGATAAAAATACTTTAAGATCTTTTAACACTCTCAAATGTATTTTCGGTACAGTTGAAGGATACCCTTATTTATATTTCTTTGAGATCCTTCGAATGATTGAATGACTTATAGCAGAAGGATAAAATGATAACTTCACTTAAAAATTAAAATTGAGCCTAATAAATTTTCCATGGGACGGCTAAAAGAATCCTATCAATCTCATTCACTCTATTTTTTAAAGAAGTGTAAGATTCTACTTCTCTTCGAATACAACAATATTTGATAAAATTTTAAATGCACACAACTCTTTATAATGCACTTCTCTGCTGTCAGAGTTTTTTTATTAATATATATCTTCTTAATGAGTCTCATATATTATATTATTTGAATTATTTTTATTAGATATATTTAAGTTGAAAATATATTTTAATTTTTTATATAAAGCTATAAAAATTGATTATTGAATCTAAAAACATATTTCAAAATCACTTTTAAATTTATATATTTTGTCTCTACTCTTGTTTATTTTTTGCCTACATAGATGTAGGTATTAAATTTGAATTTCTATAATCTCACTGGATATGTACTCTAAAAATTAGTGGGCATGTGAAGATTTTATACAGAATTTTCTACAATTTCTCCCAAAAAAAAAATTTAAAACTTAAAAAAAATACCATAGCTACGTTTTCTCCATGATCCAGAAGTTGAAAGGATATCTCGTTCGGAGAACAAGACTCAAAAGTCAAAACGTCTCTGTCATTCTTTTGAAAAATCCAAACATCAAATTCATTGCTTATGCATGATTACCTTGGACTTCCTCATCCTTTTCTCGCCGATAACAAATTTTTAAAATTATTTATCTTGTTCTCTCTCCATCGGTAAAATTTCGAATCTTAAAAATAAGAACAATTTATTTGAGAAAAATAATAAAAATATCGTTATTATTGTTGAAAAGAGATATTAATTTTTTTTTAAAAATTTATCAACATCTAAGTGATAAAAAAGTATATCAAATATTGGTGGCTTTTATTATAAAAAAATATGGATACTCAATAGAATTCTTACAATTTCTCATGAGCAATTTCCTTATTATTATTTAAATAAAATGTAAGTTCTTATGATTGAAGTATTACAGTCACATAATAATAAAATAAGAAAACATTAATTTTAGAGGTTAGTTTGATGATCAATTTTTACTGTTATTTATAAACGATCTTAAGATAAAACTCCGTCAATGCAAAATGACCATTCTCCTTAATTCTATACTATGCCTATGCGGATTTTCAATTACAACTCTATCAGTACTTAATGTCTAATATTTCTAAAATAACCTTGTCTCACATTGAATTCAATCAAAAAGAAATAACTGTAAATTTAGATTTTAGCCGAATTTTGTATTATGAGTCTTGTAATCGGCTACAATTAAATTATCATCGTGATTAGTGTCGTATGTGAACATGTCTGCCTAGCATGTGGTCATATTAATATATTATACCAAATTTGACAATGATATTTTCTTTTATATTTTTAAATTTCATTTTAAGATATAATATTCTATACTTAAACAATTAACAACGAGCTTTAATGTATAATATAGGTCTTCTTTGTTTGATATGTCTTAGTACTAAATTTTCAAACTTAAATACAAGAACTAAGTGCCACAATGCATCATCATCAAGTTTTGTCCCATTTATAATACATGGTGCAAATAAAAATACAAAGTATCTTATATTAAAAAAAAAAATTATATGATACTTCTTTGTTTTACATTCTCAAATAACTCCACTAAAGTGAGAATTACATAACATGTCATTGGAGCAATTTTGTTATATAAAGGACATATGTGAACTAAGTATTTTTGAAATTTAATTAGACATAAATTATTAGTCATTTGAAGAATGGGTTATGATAATGGAGCCATTCACTAATTCTTATTCAACAATTTATTTCACTGACTTGTGTGCATGATTAAAAATGACTAATAGATTTAACTTGAATCTATCTGATTTTACCATTTTACCACTTTAAAATTACTGTCAAGTTAATTACATAGAGTGTAGTCGCAGTTTATTGAATTTAGAAGGTAGTTTTGATATTTGTCTCGTTAAAAAAGTCATTTTAACTAAATAAATCAATAAATTTGATTCAAACTCTATCCCAAGTGAATTTTAAATAAACATGAAGTGAGTATACCTATTTAACATGATCTGTAAAATAAAGGGTAGCGATCTTTTTATAGGTATTTTGTATAAATCGATATGATTTTACTGTATCATCTAATTTATCCTTTAAATCGACTCACTGAATCTTTTACGGTAAGTAATTTGAAGTTTCAACGAGCTGATTCAAAAGATAAAATAAATAATATATTAAATTTCATATCGAGTTATACAATATTCGCCGAAGGATAGGTGGCCTAAAATAAATTCAAATTAAGTAAAATCTGGCTTAGATCTAATTTGATCTGACTCGATCTTATCCATTATCTGATCTGCGAACAAGTTGTTATTCATAGTAAGACAAATAAATATTATAAATAGAATTATTAAATTTAATTTTAAATGTTAATCTAAAATAGATGACATGTCAACAGGTTATTACACAGTTAATAAATGTTAGTTACTGTAACTATATGTATTCTAAATTCAATTTCAATATTGTCATATAGATAATTAAATTAAAAAATTTAATTATAATGCTTGAAATAGTTGACAAAGATAATTTGATGATAAAAATCATGTCTATTAATCTAAAAAGAGATATAGAATAAAATAATTTTTTTTACTCTTACGAGTGTATCACTCACTAATCAAATACTGAAAAATCAATAACACACTACTCTATATGTGTATTTCTACTCGTCAATTCATCTGTATTTGAAAAGTGATAAATAAATATAAAATAAAAATTTCACCCTACCTCTTATTTTGGTGATAGACATCCAAAATAAATAAATATAAAAATGACCCAAATTCTTCAAATTATCATTCTTATCGTTTTGGTCACTACGCCCATTTATGAATCAATCTTGGAATTCAGAACTTGCAAAGGTATTTTTCTTCTGGATAAAAATATCCTCAACACTTGTCAAAGCCTAAGTGTGCAGAACGCCATGTGCGACTGTGCTACTGTGGCCAGTGCATAACGCCAAATTGTAGATTTTCTTTTTTAAACATAAACGACACGTGGCCGCATAAATCAGCGTCGGACCCGTCTTAAGTACTATTTACGGATCAGCATCAAATTAGGATTCTAGTTAATGTCACACTCACGTCTCAATCTTCTCATAGAATTTTTACAAACTCTGACACTTAATTTACTAATTTCTTTTAGAAGTTCTACGAAGTTGACAACTATAAATTATAAATTCGAAAGCTAAATTAAAAATTGGATTTAGAAAATCAACATGTAAAAAACAATTTGTCCTTATGCGAAGAGCTTCGAAGTGAATAATCAAATCAAATTGATTTTATTTTACTAAACACAATATTATTAACCCCAAGAAAGAAAAAAATAAAAACTCCGGGAGGCTTAATCTCTGTCTAGAGATCTATTGACTTTTTTAGCTAACAATACATATTTGAAAAACATATGACAAAAATGGGTCATTTTCATTTTTTATGAAAACTTAAATTATTATAAATTAATAATTTTTTTATAGTACCTATTGTATAGTTACAGTGATTACCAGTTGAATTATACTTATATTTATTACTCCCTCTGTCCTAAATTAAGTTTCCTATATAGATTTTAGAATTGTTCCAAAATAATTGTTTCATTTAGTATAAAGTGTATTGAAAATGGATAAGATCATATGAAATGTTAGTCTTATAGAGAGAGTTTCTTAAAAAACACAAATATTTCAAATGAGACACTTACAATAAGACAGAGAGAGTATTTTTTATCTAAGAGTTTCTACATTTGATGATGACGTTGAATGAATTAATTTTTTTTTTCCTTATAGCGCTTATAGAAGAATTGGTTCACCAGATCATTTCTCAACAACTTGCTCCTACTAAAATAATTTCACATAAAAGGACTTATCAAATTCTACAAAATTCAAAATTTTACCTTAAACTTTCTCATACCAAACAAGCCTACATTTGATGGCAATCTTATTCACACATGAACCAGAAAATAAAATAAAAAAGAAAACCAAAGAATTTTTCCAAGAGGATAAAAAAGCACGTGACACCAACTCCTTACTTAACCCTTTTTGACTTAGTTTGATTTTTTTTATTGTTAATTACTTACTTAGCCCTTTTTGACTTGTTCAATTTTTTGTTAATTAAATTTTTGTACTCCATAAATTACAGGATGTCACGTATTTAGAGTTGAGTTCATGAATCACTCGTGCAACACCTCGATTATTGAACAAGTCAACCTTACTCACTTGTATACTCAAGACTAATCTTCACTCAAATATTCTCTAGAATTTTCTTAAACCATTCGGAATATTTTGAAATCTTCTAGATTGTTCGAGACTCTTCCACAGTGCTCTAGGTCATTATCGAATATTCCGCACTTCTCTTTTACGAAAATCTCTAATTCTTATTTCTTTTATTCTTTTTTCTTTGACTTTCTCATAACCATTTGATGACTTACGGATATCTGACCCGTGACATTGAGCTATCAATAATTTTTTTTTTTTTAAATTCTCCTTTTCTATTGGTTTATCTAATGTAATTATTTATTCATCGAATAATTATAATTTACTTTTATATTGACAAATAGAAATATAAAATTTATTCCCTATATTCTGTTCAACTTGACGATAAAACTTGAACTCAGCTCCTCCACAGTTGGTCGTACACTGAGTCCAATACTCAGGACCATGGGTTTAACGTGTTGAGTTAGTCTAGAACGTAAAACTCTACCTGGAGCACACAAACACTTACCTTGATTTCACTTGTCCAGTCGTGTATCCATCCCAAAGGCTCCTCTCTAGTCATGCTTTTGTGCTTCTATACCGCCATTTTCAACAATCTTCATCACGTATCTTTTACCAGATATTCTAAGTAAAAATGACCGTCATTGATGAAGGATGATTTTGTTTATTTAATATGTGGTGGATACATTTATACTAACATATATAGGCGGCTGATAATATCTTATGGGAAGGAATCTTTTAAAAATACGTACAGCTTCTCTCTATATAATCTCCCCGAATTCCCATTGCGAGGACATGACTATTTATTATCTATCTCCCAAGTAAGAAAACTGTGGAAATTGAAGAGCTTCTCTGGCATAGTTTCTAGCTTTTCTCTCCCAAGGGAGGCTTCATGTATAGAGAGATGGAGGATCGGAAGGTGGAAGAGAAAGCAGATTCCCATGATTCTCATAATCATCCACCGGAGATAGCACCACCGAGAAAGCAAGGGAGGAACAAGTATGCACTTGGTTGCACGATTCTTGCATCCATGTCTTCCATTCTGTTGGGTTATGGTACGTTAGTTCCTCCTTTAAATTGAATTCTTCTCATCATGATGTTCAATTGAATAAGATCCATTTTTTTTTCTCAAACAAATCTCGAGAATTGATAACAGCACTGGTATCTTTAATAATAAAAGATATTCAACTTATTTTTTATTCATTTATCATTATTATTTACAATATAATTTATGAGAATTAACTAGAATTGTGCGTTTTTTTTTAATTTGTTCCTCTTCCTGATGAATAATAATTTCTTACTTCAGATGATATGGGTTTTGTACATTTGTATCATTTTTGAGTGTTGAAGGGCCAATTATTCTTAATACATTTCTTTGATATTGTTGAAGATTCCTTCTTTGTTTTCATCTACTGATTTTATTTTTCAATCAATAATTTTGAGTATGTCTTTTGTCTTTACGTGAGAGTAATGCCAGTTTTGTTCTGTAAATTCATGGAGGAACAGTTATTGTAAAGACAGCTGATGACTGATTCATCATGGCTGGCAGTGGTTGGTTAGAACTGATTGTCTGTATTCTTATATTTGGGTCCCACAGATATTGGCGTGATGAGTGGAGCTTCTCTGTTCATCAAAGACGACTTGAAACTAAATGACACCGAGATAGAAATCCTTGTGGGCATTCTCAATCTCTACTCTCTGATTGGGGCAATGGCTGCCGGAAGAACGTCAGATTGGATTGGGAGGCGATACACCATCGTCGCCGCGGCGGTGATCTTCTTTGTGGGTGCCTTGCTGATGGGCTTCGCAACCAACTTTGCATTTCTCATGGTGGGAAGATTTGTTGCCGGGATAGGAGTTGGCTACGCCCTTGTGATTGCGCCGGTCTACACTGCAGAGGTCTCTCCAGTCTCATCTCGTGGCTTCCTCACTTCACTGCCGGAAGTGTTCATCAATTCCGGAATCATGCTCGGATATGTATCCAATTATGCATTCTCCAAGCTCCCTCAACACCTCAGCTGGCGACTGATGCTTGGAGTGGGAGCAATTCCAGCAGTCTTCCTAGGATTTGGCATATTGGCAATGCCGGAATCCCCCCGGTGGCTCGTCATGCAGGGCCGCCTGGGTGAGGCAAAAGGGGTGCTCGCTAAGACGTCGGATAACAAAGAGGACGCCGAGCTTCGGCTAGCCGATATCAAAGAGGCAGCAGGAATCCCTACAGACTGCACAGATGACATAGTCGTCGCCTTGCCCAAACGTAACCGCCACGGAGAAGGGGTCTGGAAGGAGCTGCTGCTGAGGCCTTCCCCGTCCGTAAGAAGGGTTCTCATCGGAGCATGTGGCATCCATTTCTTCCAACAGTCGTCGGGTATCGACGCCGTAGTACTGTATGGCCCTCGTATTTTTCAGAAGGCTGGAATTAACAGGAAAAGTATTCTCCTTGCTGCAACGGTGGCCGTCGGATTCACCAAAACCTGTTTCATTCTGGTGGCTACATTCTTATTAGACAAGTTTGGAAGGCGGCCTCTCCTGCTCACCAGCGTGGGGGGCATGATCTTTTCCCTCGCTACGTTAGGCTTCGGATTGACTGTAATTGATCACAACCCAGATAAACAACTGGTGTGGGCGATCGTACTCTGCATCTCAATGGTTTTATTATATGTTTCCTTCTTCTCAATTGGGCTCGGCCCAATCACATGGGTCTACAGCTCTGAGATCTTCCCGTTGAGGCTTCGAGCACAGGGTGTGGGCATGGGGTTGGTGGTCAACCGTGTAACCAGCGGAACACTGTCAATGACATTCATATCTCTGTATAAGGCCATCACCATCGGAGGTGCCTTCTTCCTCTTTTGCGGTGTTTCGGTGGTGGCGTGGATCTTTTTCTACACCACATTCCTGGAGACTCGAGGTAAAACCCTGGAAGAGATGGAATACCTATTCGGCAAAAAGTCGCCACCGTCGATGACGACAGAGAAAGGAGATGGAAGAATCATCCAAACGCGGCCTGTAAATGGTGGTTTAACTAAAAGCAATGGCCAGGTGTGAGTAGATGTAGCTTTCCATCGATCATCAATGGAAGAGAAGGCAAAAGTATGTCACAAATATCTGCGTATTTTCAAATGTACCAGTAAATATGACCATGAGATGTAGTCAGCAAACCTAGGTTGCTTTCATTGGTATAAGTTTTTGGATGCTTACAGCTAGGTCTGGTTCAAGTGACCCATTGAATATGTCTATCAAAGCCTAACATGATCCATTGAATATGTCTATCAAACCCTATTGAATATGTCTGTCAAATCCTAACACTGGTCTTGGTCAAATTCTTAGTAGTCGAGTGTTACGAGAGACATGAACAGTGTTACGAGAGACATGAACAGTTTAATGGAAAGGATCTTCACATGTACTTTTCTTTTTATTTTACATGAATTTAATGTTTTTTCTTCCATGATTCCAGTTCTACCTCTTTTTTAAGTTTTCCTTTCTTTCTTTACTGTTCCCACTCTTGTTCCCTTCCTATTTTCCTGCTATTCCTCAGCATTGAACGAAACTCCTCTCCTCTCTAATTTTTTTATTTCTTGACTCTCATTTCCTTCATAAGGGTATCTCTCATCCTGCCCTGCTGCCCTCTACAACCCTGCTCTCATCCCGTACTGTGCTACTTTCTTTATTTTTATATAATACATAAGAGCTGCCATGAGAATACGAGAGAGATGAAGGATGCGAGAGAAACTCTAAGATGAAGGAAATGAGAGTCTGAAAGAGGAAAAATGGAGGAGAAGAATTTCATTCAATATTGGGATGACAGGAAGAGTAGCAGGAAAATAGGAAGTGGGAAATAAGAATGGAATAAGAAAAGAAATTTCCAGGGTAGAAATGGAATCTTAAAAATATATATATTAAAATCCGTATAAGATGAAAAGAAAAGTCGTGTGAGTATCATTTTTCCACTTTAATTATAAAAAAAATATATTTAGATGGTCTTTACAGAGAGATTTGAATAGATGAGTATGTGAGTCAAATCAAAGTATTTAGAAAAAATAATACGATAAATAAAGGAATTCAAAATTTTTCTTTATACTTTTATGATAGTATAATATGAAGAAAATAATTCCATAAATCCATAATCCAATCATGCTTAGAAGCAACATGTGATTGAACTGAAGGTTTGACCTATAAAAGGGTCAAGTTCGATAAGTGGTTTAAATGCAGTAAATACATTATCAGACCCTATGGTTTGGTATTACTACTCATTTATCACATTTTCAGAGGGTTAATAATTTATAATTTTTTTTAACCATGGTGTCCAGCTATCTCACCCAATTAATTTTCTGAAGGTTATAAATCTCTCAATTCACAAATACTAAATTCTTAGCGTCGGACACTCGGACCAATACCTCTAGATTAAAAATATTTATAGGACCACTTTAACGTGACTTAAGAGGTCGGTACCTCTTCTTATCTGTGATTCACTCCCATAATATTTTGATGGTGGATGGATTCTATTGACCTATAAAAACAAAGTAAAAACTATGGATGCATCATGAACTAATGATTTGAAATGGGATTTTTCTTGAATTGTTCATTTCATTTGTTTGATAATAGGTACTTATAAATGTCTAACAGGTGTCATAAAAACAAAGAAAAGAGATAGTGCGATGATCCGGCTCGATCCAAAAATGATATTGTTTGCTTTGTGCCTCACTTGGGCCTCATCCAAGGGAAGATCTCTCCTCCCTTAAAGTCCCACATCACCCCAACTGCCTGAGTGATGTAAGACTTTTCCCACATGCCCAACAGTTGGTTGGGTGTTATAATCTATCCTCCTTAAGACCAGAGCCGTCCTTGGCTCTGTGATGTTACATTGAAGGAGGGTTCACACACAGGAAGGCACCATCAAGCAAGCAGAGCCCACAGAATCTGAGTGTTAAACCGTGCTCTGATATCACTTGTGACGATCCAACCCTACACCTCGTGTGGGCTCGTAGGACCCAAACAAATAATATTGTGATGGGGTAGAATCGGATCGTCACAGATTCAATTTTTTCTTAATATGCATATCTTCACTTTATACTTAGATGATGTGTGACTAATTCCATGAATATATAAAATTACTTATAACTTTCGTATATTAGATTAGAGACGAACAAATAGAAAATGCTTATAAAAAATTGAAGGACTCGTCTCATCTTCAAATCATATATCTCATTAAAGAATTATTAATATAAATGCCAATTTTTAAATAGATTCATCGTCAGCAACCAAAAATGTCTTTTATGTAATGGAAGAATCTTGCAGTGAATTATGAATACTTTGGCGATGTAAATGTCAATTACTTTAATGTAAATGTCAATTAATATCTTAATTAGGTGAAACAAAAGAACTTAAAAAATGACAATGATATTAATACGCGTTACGAATTAATAGGTGTGCTTCTAATTACCAAACCTTTTGGTAATACCAAGTATAAGCATCCTCATTATCCAGCCACCAGGCACTACTTAAATTTTAAACATGAATCTTTTTGTCTAGGAAAAATCTTATATATACTACACATTAATACTTAAATTTGAAATAATTCATTCGGGTTAGAATGATGGTTAAGAACGCTCCTCACTTTAGGAGGTAAGAGTTCTGAGTTTATTTCCACTCCATTCCAAAGGGTCACTTATTATAGAGTTGTTGCGGGTAAAGACATATCTCGAGGATTAGTCAAGTATTTTAAAAAACTAAAACACTTCAACTATAAAAAAAGAAATACTTAAATTCAAAATAGAGTTCCATGATAAGCAAACAAAATTATATTTAAGTGTCCCAAACAATGTTGTCAAATTCTACGTGTTATAATGAGGATAGATTATGATTTCTCTCTTTCAGTCAAGTACTTTAAGAGGCTTAGACACTTTCGTCATAAAAGAAATAATTAAATTCAAAATAGAGTTCCATGATAAGCAAACAAAATTATATTCAAGTGTCCCAAACAATATTGTCAAATACATTCTATGTAGTAATGAGGATAGATTAAGATTTTTTACTTTTAGTCGAGTGCTCTAAGAGGTTCAAACACTTTGGTCATAGAAAAATTACTTACATTCAAAATAGAGTTCCGATAAACAAACAAAATTATATTTAAGTGTCCCAAACAATGTTGTCAAATACATTTTATAACATATAATGAAGATAGATTATGATTTATCTCTTTTAATGGGTATAAAACTTATAAAACGATATAGATTTTCCTACATGACTGTGGGCGCATAGATGGGCCTATGTGTCTGTAGGGCCCATTCAGGTGGAGTGAAAGGGATGGAGTTTGAAAGGTATTTTTTAGATGGTGCTACTTATAAAAAAAATCGAGTCTATTAAATTTTAAATCAGATTGACTCAATTTTAAAAGTTATGATTTTCAAGAGTCCTAAAATCAAGGATAAAAATGAAGACAATTTTGCATGGATTTTAATCCAAACGGTAGATCAGTTGAAATTGGGCAGAATCCAATTTAATAGACAATATTGGATATTCCGACTCGACATTGGAACTGAGACTAATCTCACACGTAAAAAAAAAAAGTTGAAAAACCCTAAAATCCATAGAACTAGGGTGAAAGAGAGAAGGAAGATATGTAAACTGAAAGAAATCAAGAATCAAGAAAAGAAAGGGCCCACTGGCTATTGTCCATTGAGTTGTTGGAAGAGTGCAAGATAGGTACGATAGAGCACTCTATCTTTCACACCTGTTCGATGGTTTCCGGTATGCTTGCAGAAGTATTTCAGCTTATCCAAGGTGCAGAAGCCCAACGTCTGCCCCAAGAACAAGAAGAGCCAGTTGACTTCCCTCTTCTTGGAAGCGATAACCGGCTTCACACACTTCTTCTCCGCACAAAACTGGCAGTCCGCCAGATTTGGTTTCATCCATTCCTCGGTTGCCCGGTCATGCATGTGGTGCTTGTTTTCAGTTATGTACATTCCTACCTCAGCGAACTTGCTTCGCAGATCGTATTCGATCACGAACTCCTTCCCGCATCGCTTGCATTTCAAGATACCAGCTACGGCGTGGATGTTGGCTGTGATGAGGTAGTTGAGACAGTGAACGGTGGCGCGGTGGTTTGTTGCCCAGATATACGGTGGATGAATGTATTCGCCCTTACCCTCACGTGGGCCTCGGCTTCGTCTGTGCCTGGTTCGAACCGTCGGAAACTGGGAAGAAAGTGGTGCTGCAGAGGGTGATGAAGAGCTTTCACTGGGTGGTCTAGGCAATGTTGTTGATGGAATAGAGAGAGAAAGTTCAAGAGGGTCATAATCAAGATCTCCCATGCTCCAAGAAAGAGAGAGAGAAGTGTTGAATGAAGGGTAGACATGAATGAATGAGTGGTAAACGAAGGTTTTAAATAAAAAAAAAAAGAGAGAGAGAGATTATCATGTAAAAGAAGAGTAAGGGAAAGGGAACAGAATCTCTTATCCTCATCTCATCTCTTGATCGATTTTTGAGTACCACATTCACTTCGCATCTCCTATTTTTTTGCTACTTGGAAAGAGTAACAGTTTCCTTTTCAATGTATCTCATTTATGTCTGTAACATGAAAATAAATAAATAAATAAATAAAAATAATCAATAGGAGAAGCTCTTCTATAATAGCTATATTTTTTCTTGATTCTATCAAATAATGAGAAAATAATAATATTTTTGTATTATTATATAAAATTAATATTTTTGTGTTATTTGTAATTCTTGTAAACTATTTTAAATTGAAACAAAGACTTAAAAACTATGTTGTCAATTTTAATTTGTTACCAGCAAGTTCAGAAGAAAGTTAACCATTAAAAAACTTATTTTTTGAAGGAATTTTTATTTATTATATATGTTAGATAAAAAAGAAAATATTTAAAAAAATTCATCGCTTTACTCTTTTAATGTTAAGTGTTTAGAATTACATCAATACCTTGAGAAAAACAAGAAAATATTTAAAATATGTATTTACATAGTAAAATAAGGAAAATAATATATAAGAATTAGGGTAGTTGAATAATTCATGAATTATTCGTTATAGCTATAATACATGTGTTAAAAATTCATGTTACATACTTTAAAAATATAATACAAATATTAAATAGAGAATTACTAATTAGTCCTACAAAATTTAACCCCTGTTTAAAGGTAACCCTAGGTAACTCCTTCAAAATTTACCCTTAACCCTCATCCAAAACAAATAGAGAAAGATCACCAATGCACATGGGTATTTGATACTACTTTGCTCACAAGTGTGTGACTCATTTTTGTCTATCGTGATATTCTATTAGAAAGATCTATATTTGAATATGGACTTAATTACTTTTGATATTTTAAATGCTACAAAAGTTAAGATCAAAACTATTGTTTGCAGCATGTTTATCTGCGATAATTTTCGTGAGAATTGATTTTATAGAGGATTTCTTTTTCTATAGAGAATAAAATTTATAGATTTTTATTTTCGTTATTATCAATTTTTATTATTTGGTAGAATAAAAAAGGACTGACAATTATTTATCAATAACATTGAAAACATTTTTGAACCTCTCCCCATAGGGATATTGTTCCATAGAAACTATAAAAGAACAATGGTGTATGAATCTGACTTTTCTGTTTTACTGGTTACGAACAACATTCACAAACAGAGAGGAAGAGGGTTCCTTTCAAGTTAATGTTTAACTTTTTCTCCCCACGATCAGCTCACTACTCCTAAGAAACACCAAAGTTAGGCCATGGGATCTGAAACTCACAATCTCCCGTTTTCTAAATGGGAGACAACTAATTGAGCTATACCCAGTTCTTAGGAGCTGAACAAGTTATTATGAGACTTTAATGAAACTGTCATCTTTCACTATTTGTTATTACAGTATCTTGATTGCACTACAATTTTCAATTTTCCATATTTTATAATTTAATTTTTAAATATAACAATGTATTATATTTATATGTATCACCCCAAAACTTACAGCAGAATGGAAGAGATAGGGACACGGGACTTCAGTTTACTTATCATTACTTAAAGTGATGCAAAAGTACACCGATATTCCTATCGATTCCTACAGCAGAAAGGAAGAGATGGGGATACCAGACTTGTACTTCTGTTTACGTATTATTACTTAAGATGAAGAAGTACACCGATATCCCTATCAATTCCCACAGCAGAAAGGACAAATTATTGCTTCAATTTCAGCAAAAAAGATCAAACCAATTGCCCCCTGGATACATCTTACATCTAGAGCGCCTAGTGTAGTACTAAAAAGTTAACTTTCTAAGTGTCATCAGTTTTCATAGGATTTGTAATTTGTTTGAAGACTTTGTCTAATCTGCATTTGGCTCCATGCCATAAATGGAAATCTCACTTGATTCCTAGAGAAAAACCGACAAGAAACTAGCCAGTCACTCACAATAGATCAGAGACCAAAGACATCTTTCACTTTCAAACTATACAAATCCAGCACTTTCCTGCACAGGACTTCTATCCAGCTACCTACCATATCAAATTACATGTCTAAGATCAAAGAAGGCCATCGAGACAAGTAAAATATTACAACAAGATTCCTTTCATTTTTGAGATCTAATGATGACATGGGCAGCAGCCACTGCATCAGCAATCAAGGAACATCATTTACCTATTGGTTTCTGCAGACTGGTCAGTCTTCTCTCCTTCACTCGAACTCCCAACCCTTTGACGCCTGGCTGCTAAACTGGACACCATCTGTGATTGCACAAACTGTGCATAAGAAGAACGAGATATAAGTGGTCCTTGATGATGAAATGCCCATGGGTTTGAGTTTTCATATGAAGCAGAAGTAACACATATCTGAGCTGCATTCTGAGTACTACTACTACCACTACAGTCTCCACCATCCTTCTCAAAATCTGAAGTGTTAGAGTTTGAGAGAGTTTGGTTTATGTCTATTCCTCGATCAGGCTTTTGATTTTTCTCTTCTTCCTGCCTAAAGCCAGGCACACCAAACAAAAGATGTGGTTGCCAAAAGGCCCCCTGATTCATGACCCGTGGATCAACATTTGGTACTACATAAGATGCTAAAGATGGGCAACATAATTTGCTTTTATTGGCCTCCTCTTTGCCTTTTGGCCAATTTTCTGTTTCCAAAATTTCTGGTGCTTTACTTGGTTTTATGACTTCAGGTTGCTTGTCCTTGTCTGGTTGGGCACTTGAAGAAGAAATCTCAACTGTTTCAACTTTAGGGTTCAAAGGACGGGCAGTTGCAATGAGGCATAAATCCTTAGTATTAAGTGAGATTTAATCATCTGGAAAACCTATGGGCATGGAAAATTAATTATCGAAGGTGACTCGGCAAATGCGATCAAATGGGCTAAGAGACTTAAGCGCCCCCCTTGGAAATTGATCATCACAGTTAGGGAAGTCAGAGACCTGGCTGCTGGGATGGACGTCTCCTTTAATCAGATCAGGCGTGAAGCAAACGGCGTGGCAGATTATTTTGCCAAACTTGGAGTTTTGGACCAGTTTTCCGGCCTTTTCTTTTTATGACTTTATATGTTCCTTTTGCCGCTCATGTATTGTGTGGCTTGTTCTCTTTCTTATTATCTTTCCTGGTCCTCTTTTATCTTGGATCTAATCCTGTTAGACCCTCCTTATCTTTTGTACTTATTTCCTTCTCATAATGAAATCTCATTGTTACTGTTCAAAAAAAAAGGGCCGACAGTTGCAATTGTAGTTGTGGGAAATGCCTTCTCTGGCGGAACAGCTGGAGTGTAGCCTGGAGGTAGTAGATCATCCCAATTTTCCAGAAGCTCCTTGTAGACTTTACGAAGGGTTACCTCAGTAAGACCGGTTACTTTGCAAATCTCAGCCTGGGTCTTGCGTTTGTCTTCTAGCTGTCATGAAAGATATATAGCAGCAGCAGATATGCTGATAGGGTTACGCCGTGTGCAGAAGCATTTGTTGATTACAACTTCTCCAATGTGCGTTGCAAGTCTCTGACAATATTAAAAGATGTATCTTATTTTCCTTTTGCACTAGACGAAAATAAATTAAATTGCCTTACAGGATGATGTCAGTTGTGGCAGAATATACCTGAGCAGATTTGTTCAGCTGTAGGAGAGTGCAAAACCGTGGCATGTGGACAGAAATGGAATTGCTGTTGATGGGTTGGCTTAGCTTCAGAGATTCGCCAAGGATTTTAATATATTTTCCAATCTCCTTCTGAGGCTGGTTGGCAGCAATCGATATTTCCTGATAAGATTGGATCCATTAGAAAATAACTTCAAGTCGGTCATCCATTGTGTCAGAATCCATAGCATCCAATAAATAGCAGGCTTGTTAATAATAATATCACACATTAGTCTTACTACAACATCCAAGCTATGCATCAGATGGGACCCGCCATGTAGACCATCTAGCCTATAAGTTGGGCTTGTCTCCTTATCAAGCTGTCCCACATACAACATTGAATTTGGAACGAAATTATTCTGATTTTTTTTTTTTAAAAAGATGAATCTCACAACTGCACAAGTTTGCAAATTCTCAAATCCCTAGATAGATGGGATGAGCATGAGGACAAGTTGTGTGGGAATCTGTTTGTGTGTGGGTTTTTTTTTGTGTGGTTTGGGGGGGCGGATAAATTTTATTAGAAAAAGGAAAAGCACTGTAGATCCAATACCCATAGGCTATCCATAGAGTACATTGAGTACATAGAAAGATGGAAGAATCAGTGATATATAAGATACAAGAGTAATATGATGCTTCATCCACGGTATATCCCCTACCACAAATCAAACAAGCTTAGACCGGATTCTTCCCCTCAAGATCCCATAAAGACAAGCTGCAAATAGCCCCACCAATTCTTTGGATCGTAGACTCCACTTTACTAGTGCAATGGTTCTGCCTGTGAGTGAACTCTCTAGTTGAAGTTTCATCCTCATTAGACCCTGTGGTTGCTTCCAACATTCTGCAAGTGATCTTGTGTTCAATTTTTTTTTTTTTTTTTTGTGGAAATGAGCAAGTGATATAGTTTTTGAACACTTGACTTTCTTACGGAAGGACACGATCCCCAAATAATTTCATGAGATTCCCTAGAGGTCCAAGGGAATGACAACATGGAAAGTGAAGAGTTCAAAAAACATGCACGCATTTGATGAGATGAAGGAAAGCAAAGAGGAGGTCAACTTACTCCACTTTCTAACAAAGTAAACATTAAGAAATCAGAGAGCTGTATAAGGTAAGGTACAACTGTCCATATTTTTATAGATAGAGAACTAAGTGGCAACTTTACTCCTCTTTCCAGAACTCCCGTCATATGGGCAGAGGAATCATTTTCTGTAACAGTTTACCTTGTTCTTGAATGCTCCTCAGTCCTGACTTCCAACTATCCACAAGACACCAGAAGGAAGGAGGGGCAATCGACATGACAAAAATGGAGAAATGACGAAACACCACAAAGCATTGGAGAATGGATACCAAAGGTGCAGAGTTTCTCCATATGAGGGAAAACAAGGATCAATGACTACACAGAGATATGCTGCTCCAATGATCTATGAGGTCAAACTATATCATAATGAACCACTTGCAAAATTTTCCAGTTTGACAATATCTGCTCCTCTCCTTGGTCCGAGAGTTGACTTTGGGACCCAAAAGAAGGGATGGACCAAAGACCAAGAAGATTAGCATCACATAAAAAAGTTCAGAAAAAGAAAAAGAAGAGAGCCATGGGGTTGAAGTGCATAATGAACAACCTTGCAATTAACAAATAAGTAAATATATACACATGATAAAAGCCTACTGCAGACTCCAGAGTCTAAATGCATGGCCCATTAAAAGTATAAACAAAAGGTATGGGCTATAGAAAGTACAAACTACTTTCTTTTTATCAGCAAATAAGCAATTACCAACCAAGACCGTAACAAAAGAATTTCCCTTCATAAAATGCTCCCCTTTTTGGTATATCCCATTAAAATTCTACCCCAAGAATTAGTCCAACAGTTTCCCATCTGGCTCACTGTGATCAACTTATAGCCTCTATGAGAACTCTTTACACCAATGCCACCTTCTAAAGAACACGTTCAAAACCTTACAGAAGATCCTGGATCGAAAACCCTTGATCCATTTGGGTCTGACCCATATATTTGGGTTCTATTGCTACAGTAATTCTGCATTATTTAAATAATAAAATCTCTTTTAAAATTTTAAAGTTATTTTTTAAGTAATGTGTATTTTCAAAATTTCTCAAATTGAATATCTGGAAGAATTACTAATAGCCTGATAAAAATACTTTAAGAATTCAAGATCTTTTGACACTCTTAAATACTTAAAATACAGTATTTTACAAATAAAAGTATCCCTCTACTGTGCTGAAAATACATTTGGAAGTGTTAAGAAAAACCTTTAAGTCTTAAAGTATTTTTATCTGGTTATCGTAATTAGTTCAAATATTCAATTTGAGAAATTTTGAAAATACACAGTGCTTAAAAAATAACTTTAAAGTTTTAAAGAAGATTTTATTATTTAATTAATGTACTATGCATTACCATAGCATCGACAACATACACACTTATTTTTTAAGTACTGTGTATTTCTTAAATTTCTCAAATTGAATATCCGGACTAATTATGATAACCTGATAAAAATATTTTAAAACTTAAGGTCTTTTGACACTCTCAAATGTGTTTTCAGGCACAGTCGAAGAATACTTTATTTGTATTTTCTTCAGATCCTTCGAATGATTCAACTGTATAGTCGAATTTTCCGAATGAGAAATAAATACATGTACAATAATATGACTCCCTTGAGTCATGAGCCCAAACTCGAAGTCCCGAGCCCTTTGTACACCCATGTATATGACACATCGACGTCACCTCTCAGTTGATGTGAATCTCTCTCATACCCAGAATAGTGAACCCAAACCTCTGTGTTCCTCCCTCTACGCTTCCTGCGTCCTACGAGCAATCCCGACATGCTTTTCAAACGCGAGCGTCTCCGATGATGGTGTGTCCCACACACACACAGATCTCCACCTCTGCTATGGCGAAGGGGCTTCGTCTCTCCAGCCGCACTCCTGCTGGCTGCCACTCACAGATCTGAAGACCCAGATCTGCAGCGGTATTGCACTATTGCTTCTGCCCCTCTTCGGCCATCGAGCTGTCCTCCAGACATCGTCAAATCTGTGTACCGTTGAGATTCCACGCCGTCTTGCATGCGGCCACATAAGGCCCTCTTCACATGCGACTTAGAGGCCCAAGGCCAAAAGGCCTTCCTCAAAGACGTCCCTCTCTCAATGCCTTCCTGGGATTCCACAACCCTTTCCCGTCAGCCAGACAGTCCTTTTATATACCTTCAATCGGGTTCTTACATTAGCAATTTCTATTGCTATCCTTCTCTTATAAAGAAAGCCTGCCAAATGGCAAATCCGTCTTTGAGTTTTACAGCCAGTACATACAGCCAAACTCCTCTTGCCAAAGATACCCCTTTTATATTAAGACACTGCCCAGTATTGCTAACAGATTCGTATACAGTGGTTGCCCAATTTGAGATAGAATCCATTCCATTCTATAGCATTAAAATAGTAATTGCTATTTATTTGGAGTCTTGCACATTTAGGACTATGGATCTGAGCCACCATATCCCAACATACTTCTCTTCGAATTCTCCAATGTTCAATAAACTTTTAAATGCACACAACTCTTTATAATGCACTTCTTTGCTGTCAGAGTTTTTTTTATTAATATATATCTTCTTAATGAGTCTCATATATTATATTATTTGAATTGTTTTTATTAGATATATTTAACTTGAAAATATATTTTAATTTTTGATAAAAAGCTATAAAAATTGATTATTGAATCTAAAAACATATTTCAAAATCACTTTTAAATTTAAATATTTTATCTCTATTCTTGTTTAATTTTTGCCTACATAAATGTAGGTATTAAATTTGAATTTATATAATCTCACTTGATGTACTTTATGATAGTAGGCCTGTGTAGATTTTATTGAGTTTTATGCAATTTCTCTAAAAAAAAAAAAAAATGTTGAGACTTAAAAAAAAAAACCATAGCTACGTTTTCTCCATGATCCAGAAGTTGAAAGGATATCTCTTTCGGAGAACAACACTCAAAAGTCAAAACGCTGTCTGTCATTCTTTTGAAAAAATCCAAACATCAAAATTCATTGCTTATTTATGATTACCTTGGACTTCTTCATTCTTTTCTCTCCAATAATAAATAAAATGTAAGCCTTTATGATTGAAGTATTACAGTCATGTAATAATAAAATAAAGAAATATTAACTTGAGAGGTTAGTTTGATGATCAATTTTTACTTTTATTTAAAGAGAGTATTAAGATAAAACTCCATCAATGCAAATATGCGTATGCGGATTTCCAGTTACAACTCTATCAGTACTTAATGTCTAATATTTCTAAAATAACCTTATCTCATATTGAATTTAAACAAAAGAAATAACTGTAACTTTAGATTTTAGCCGAATTATGTATAATGAGCCTTGTAATCGGCTACAATTAAATTATCATCGTGATTAGTGTTGTGGTCGTCCGATTTATCAATATTTTGATCAATTTATGTGAACATTTCTGCCTAGCATGTGGTGATATTAATATATTATACCAAATTTGACAAAGATATTTTCTTTTATATTTTTAAATGTCATTTTAAGATATAATATTCAATACTTAAACAATTAACAACGAGCTTTAATGTATAATATTGGTCTTCTTTGTTTGATATGTCTTAGTACTAAATTTTCAAACTTAAATACAAGAACTAAGGGCCACAATGCATCATCATCAAGTTTTGTCCCATTTATAATACATGGTGCAAATTAAAATACAAAGTATCTTATATTAAAAAAAAATTATATGATACTTCTTTATTTTACATTCTCAAATAACTCCACTAAAGTGAGAATTACATAACATGTCATTGGAGCAATTTTGTTATATAAATTATAAAGGGCATATGTGAACTAAGTATTTTTTAAATTTAATTAGACATAAATTATTAGCCATTTGAATAATGGGTTATGATAATGAGCCATTCACTAATTCTTATTCAACAATTTATTTCACTGACTTGTGTGCATGATTAAAAATGACTAATGGATTTATCTTGAATCTATCTGCTGTCAAGTTAATTACATAGAGTGCAGTCACAGTTTATTGAATTTGAAAGGTAGTTTTGATATTTGTCTCCTTAAAAAAGTCATTTTATCTAAATAAATCAATAAATTTGATTCAAACTCTATCCGAAGTGAATCTTAAATAAACATGAAGTGAGTATACCTATTTAACATGATCGGTAAAATATAAGGTAGCAATCTTCCTATAGGTATTTTGTGTAATTTGATACGAATTTTATTGTATTACTCATTTTGACTTTCAACTCGCCGAATCTTTTGTGGTAAATAATTTGAAGTTTCGGTGAATTGACTTTAAAAAGATAATTTATTAGGAGACACGGAATAGAGTGAATTTTTTTTTACTCTTATCAGTGTATCACTCGCTCATCAAGTACCGATAAATCAATAACACACCACTCTACATATATATATTTTTACATATCAATTCATCAATATTTGATAAGTGATACATAAATAAATATAAAATAAAAATTTCACTCAATCTCTATCTCGTAATAAATTTGATGTAGAATACTGTGATAGACATCCAAAATAAATAAGGTCAGCCATTTAGACACCGCATGTTTTTGCCACCAGACACCGATTTTCAATTTTTTACTGGAAATTACGATTTTACCCCTTCCGTGTGGAATCGATCGATTGAACAGTCAAGTTCATTTTCACTCAATCGATTGATCCCTTCATTCCATAAGCTAGCTGAAAACATTGAATCAATCACACGATTCTGTTTTGTCGACCGATTGAAATATGCGATTGATTCGTTCAGAAAATCGATCGATTGATTCATGTTTGTTCAGAAAATCGATCAGTTGATTCATGTTCGTTCAGAAAATCGATCGATTGATTATGTTTAAGCTACAGTAACGTATAGTATATTATTTAAATAATAGATTTTTAACCTTATTTTTATCAGGTTATCGTAATTAGTTCGAATATTCAATTTGAGAAATTTTAAAAATACACCGTGCTTAAAAAAATAACGTTAAAGTTTTATTATTTAAATAATATACTATACATTACTGTAGCTTAAACATGAACCAATCGATCGATTTTCTGAAGGAACATGAATCAATCGATCGATTTTCCGAATGAATCAATCGCATGTTTCAATTGGTAGACAAAACAGAATCGTGCGATTGATTCAATTTTTCCAGCTAGCTTATGGAATGAAGGAATCGAGCGATTAATTCAATTTTTCCAACTAACTTATGAAACGAAGGAATCGATTGATCAAGTGACAATAAACTTGACTGTTTAATCGATCGAAAATTGATCTCCGATGACAAAAATATACGGTGTCTAAATGACTTGCAAATAAATAAATATAAAAAAGACCCAAATTCTTCAGATTATCTTTCTTACGGTTTTGGTCACTACGCCCATTTATGAATCGATCTTCGAATTCTGAACTTTCAAAGATATTTTTCTTCTGGACAAAAATATCCTCAACACTTGTCAAAAGCCTATGTGTGCAGAACGCTCTGCGACTGTGCTACTGTGGCCAGCGCAGAACGCCAAATTGTAGATTTTCTTTTTTAAACATAAACGACACGTGCCCGCATAAATCCGCGTCGGACCGGGCTTAAGTACTATTTACGGATCAGCGTCAAATTAGGATTCTAGTTAATGTCACGCTCACGTCTCAATCTTCTCATAGTATTTTTACAAATTCTTAACACTTAATTTACTAATTTTTTTCAGAAGTTCTACAAAGTTGACAACTATAAAATTATAAATTCGAAAGCTAAATTAAAAATTGGATTTAGAAAATCAACTTGTAAAAATCAATTTGTCCAAATGCCAAGAGCTTCGAAATTAATCTCTGTCTAGAGATCTATTGACTTTTTTAGCTAACAATACATATTTGAATAAAATATGACAAAAATGGGTCATTTTCATTTTCTATGAAAACTTAAATTATTATAAATGATTAATTTTTTATAGTTCCTATTGTAGAGTTACAGTGATAGGATAGAAAGAGGTTTTATAATTCCTATTTCTAATGTGAGTGATTACCAGTTGAATTATATTTATATTTATTATTTTTTGTCTAAGAGTTTCTACATTTGATGATGACATTGAATGAAATAATCTTTTTTCTTTTTCTTTGTAGTGCTTATAGAAGAATTGGTTCACCAGATCATTTCTCAACAATCTACTAAAATAATTTCACATAAAAGAATTTATCTAATTCTACAAAATTCAAAGTTTTACCTTAAAATTTCTAATACCAAACAAGACTAATTTGATCGCAATCTTATTCACACATGAACCAGAAAATAAAATAAAAAAGAAAACCAATGAATTTTTCCAAGGAGGATAAAAAAATGCACCTGACCCCAACTCCTCACGTAACCCTTTTTGACTTAGTTTTATTTTTTATGTTAATTATTACTTAACCCTTTTTGACTTGTTTAATTTTTTGTTAATTAAATTTTCGTATTCCTTAAATTACGGGATGTCACATACTTAGAGTTGAGCTCACGAATCACTCATGCACCACTGCGATTGTTGAACAAGTCAACTTTACCTACTTGTACACTCAAGACTAATATTCACTCAAACATTCTCTAGAGTTTTCTTGCAATCATTCGGAATATTTCGAAACCTTCCAGATTGTTCGAGACTCTTCTACCGCATTCTAAATTATTCTCGAATATTCCGTACTTCTCTTAAATTATCCGAAAATCCCAAAATCTCTACCTCTTATTTCTTCTATTCTTTTTCAATGACTTTCTCATATCCATTTGTTGAGTTACGTATATCTGACCCGTGACTTTGAGCTATCAATATTTTTTTTTTAAAAATTCTCCTGTTCAACTTGCCTATAAAACTTCAACTCAGCTCCTCCACAGTTGGTCGTAGACTGAGCCCAATACTCAGTACCATGGCTTTAACGTGTTCATTTAGTCTAGAATGTAAAACTCTAGATAGATGGAGCACACAAACACTTACACTGATTTCACTTGTCCAGTCATGTATCCACCCCAAAGACTCCTCTCTAGTCATGCTTTTCTGATTCTATACTGCCATTTTCAACAATTTTATCACATATGTTTTACCAGATATTCTAAGTGAAAATGACCGTCATTGATTGATGATGATTTTGTTTATTTAATATGTTGCTGCGAAATCTTAGGTGGATACATTTATACTAATATATATAGGCGGCTGATAATATCTTATGGGCAGGAATCTTTGAAAAATATTTACAGCTTCTATCTATATATATAATCTCCCTAAATTCTCATTGCGAGGACATGACTATTTATTATCTATCTCCCAAGTAAGAAAAACTGTGGAAATTGAAGAGCTTCTCTTCCAAAGCTTCTAGCTTCTCTCTCCCTAGAGAGGCTTCATGTATAGAGAGATGGAGGATCAGAAGGTGGAAGAGAAAGCAGATTCCCATGATTCTCATAACCATCCACCGGCGATAGCACCACCGAGAAAGCAAGGGAGGAACAAGTATGCACTTGGTTGCACGATTCTTGCATCCATGTCTTCCATTCTGTTGGGTTATGGTACGTTAGTTCCTCCTTTAAATTGAATTCTTCTCATTGTGATGTTCAATTGAATAAGATCCATTTTTTTTCTCAAACAAATCTCGAGAATTGATAACAGCACTGGTATCTTTAATAATAAAAGATATTCAACTTATTTTTTATTCATTTATCATTATTATTTACAATATAATTTATGAGAATTAACTAGAATTGTGTTTTTTTTTTTTAATTTGTTCCTCTTCCTGATGAATAATAATTTCTTACTTCAGATGATATGGGTTTTGTACATTTGTATCATTTTCGAGTGTTGAAGGGCCGATTATACTTAATAGATTTCTTTGATATTGTTGAAGATTCCTTCTTTGTTTTCATATACTGATTTTCTTTTTCAATCAATAATTTTGAGTATGTCATTTGTCTTTACGTGAGAGTAATGCCAGTTTTGTTCTGTAAATTCATGGAGGAACAGTTATTGTAAAGACAGCTGACGACTGATTCATCATGGCTGGCAGTGGTTGGTTAGAACTGATATTCTGTATTCTTTTATTTGGGTCCCACAGATATTGGCGTGATGAGTGGAGCTTCTCTGTTCATCAAAGACGACTTGAAACTAAATGACACTCAGATAGAAATCCTTGTGGGGATTCTCAATCTCTACTCTCTGATTGGGGCAATGGCTGCCGGAAGAACGTCAGATTGGATTGGGAGGCGATACACCATCGTCGTCGCGGCGGTGATCTTCTTTGTGGGTGCCTTGCTGATGGGCTTCGCAACCAACTTTGCATTGCTCATGATGGGAAGATTTGTTGCCGGGATAGGAGTTGGCTACGCCCTTCTGATTGCGCCGGTCTACACTGCAGAGGTCTCTCCAGTCTCATCTCGTGGCTTCCTCACTTCACTGCCGGATTTGTTCATCAATTCCGGAATCATGCTCGGATATGTATCCAATTATGCCTTCTCCAAGCTCCCTCAACACCTCAGCTGGCGACTGATGCTTGGAGTGGGAGCAATTCCAGCAGTCTTCCTAGGATTTGGCATATTGGCAATGCCGGAATCCCCCCGGTGGCTCGTCATGCAGGGCCGCCTGGGTGAGGCAAAACGGGTGCTCGCTAAGACGTCGGATAACGAAGAGGACGCCGAGCTTCGGCTAGCCGATATCAAAGAGGCAGCAGGAATCCCTACAGACTGCACAGATGACATAGTCGTCGCCTTGCCCAAACGTAACCGCCACGGAGAAGGGGTGTGGAAGGAGCTGCTGCTGAGGCCTTCCCCGTCCGTAAGAAGGGTTCTCATCGGAGCATGTGGCATCCATTTCTTCCAACAGTCGTCGGGTATCGAAGCCGCAGTACTGTATAGCCCTCAGCATTTTTCAGAAGGCTGGAATTAACAGGAAAAGTATTCTCCTTGCTGCAACAGTGGCCGTCGGATTCACCGAAAACCTGTTTCATTCTGGTGGCTACATTCTTATTAGACAAGTTTGGAAGGCGGCCTCTCCTGCTCACAGGCGTGGGGGGCATGATCTTCTCCCTCGCTACGTTAGGCTTCGGATTGACTGTAATTGATCACAACCCAGATAAACAACTGGTGTGGGCGATCGTACTCTGCATCTCAATGGTGTTATTATATGTTTCCTTCTTCTCAATTGGGATCGGCCCAATCACATGGGTCTACAGCTCTGAGATCTTCCCGTTGAGGCTTCGAGCACAGGGTGTGGGTATGGGGTTGGTGGTCAACCGTGTAACCAGCGGAACACTGGCAATGACATTCATATCTCTGTATAAGGCCATCACCTATCGGAGGTGCCTTCTTCCTCTTTTGCGGTGTTTCGGTGGTGGCGTGGATCTTTTTCTACACCACATTCCTGGAGACTAGCGGTAAAACCCTGGAAGAGATGGAATACCTATTCGGCAAAAAGTCGCCACCGTCGATGACGACAGAGAAAGGAGATGGTAGAATCATCCAAACGCAGCCGGTAAATGGTGGTTTAACTGTAAGCAATGGCCAGGTGTGAGTAGATGTAGTTTTCAATCAATCATCAATGGAAGAGAAGGCAAAAGTATGTCACAAATATCTGGGTATTTTCAAATTTACCAGTAAATTTGACCATGAGATGTAGTCAGCAAACCTAGGTTGCTTTCATTGGTAGCCCACTATGATAAGTTTTTGGATGCTTACAGCTTGGTCTAGTTCAAGTGACCCATTGAATATGCCTATCAAAGCCTAACTTGATCCATTGAATGTGTCTATCAAATCCTAACACTGGTCTTGGTCAAATTCTTATTAGTCGAGTGTTATTTTACACGGATTTAATAATTTTTTTTTTCACGTTCTACCCCTCTTTTAAGTTTTCTTTTTTTTCTTTACTGTTTTCCATTCTTGTCCACATCCTGCTTTCCCGCTATTTCTCTGATTGAACGAAACTCCTCTCCTCTCCATTTTTTTTATTTCTCGACTCTTATTTCCTTCGTAAGGGTCTCTCTCGTCCTGCCCTGCTGTCATCTACGGCCCTGGTCTCATCCCATACCATGCTACTTTCTTTCTTTTTATATATTACATAAGAGCTGTCACGAGAACACGAGAGAAAGAAAGAGAATGCAAGAGAAACCCTAAGACAAAGGAAATGAGAGTCGTGAAAGAGGAAAAATGGAGAAGAGAGGAGTTTGGTTCAATGTTGCGATGAGAGGAAGAATAGTGGGAAAATAGGAAGTGGGAAAAAAATGGAATAAGAAAGGAAATTTAAAGGGTAAAATGGAATCGTAAAAAAATATATATTAAAATCCGTGTAAGATGGGAAGAAAAGTCCATGTGAGGATCATTTTCCCACTTTAATTATAAAAAAAAAATATTTAGATGGTCTTTACATAGAGATTTGAATAGATGAGTATGTGAGCCAAATCAAAGTATTCAGGAAAAAAAAATACGATAAATAAAGGAATTCAAAATTTTTCTTTAAACTTTTATGATAGTAAAATACGAAGAAGATAATTCCATAAATCCATAATCCAATCATGCTTAGAAGCAACATGTGATTGAACTGAAGGTTTGACCTATAAAGGGGCCAAGTTCGATAGGTGGTTTAAATGCAGTAAATACATATCAGACCCTATGGTTTGGTATTACTACTCATTTATCACATTTTCAGAGGGTTAATAATTTATAATTTTTGTTCAACCATGGTGTCCAGCAATCTTACCCAATCAATTTTCTGAATGTTATGTTATAAATCTCTGAATTCACAGATACTAAATTCTTTGCGTCGGACCAATCCCTCTAGATTAAAAATATTTATAGGACCACTTTAACGTGACTTAGAGGTCGGTACATCTTCTTATCTGTGATTCACTCTCATAATATTTTGATGGTGGATGGATTCTATTGATCTATAAAAACAAAGTAAAAACTATAGATGCATCATGAGCTAATGATTTGAAATGGGATTTTTCTTGAATTGTTCATTTCATTTGTTTGATAATAGGTACTTATAAATGTCTAACACGTGTCATAAAAACAAAGAAAAGAGATAGTGTGATGATCCAACTCGATCCAAAGATGATATTGTTCGCTTTGGACCCCACTTGGACCTCATTCAAAGGGAAGATCTCTCCTCCCTTAAAGTCCCACATTACCCCAACTGCCTTGGCGATGTGAGACTCCCATACACCCAACAGTTGGTTGGGTGTTACAATCTATCCTCCTTAAGAGCAGAGCCGTCTCTGGCTCTGTGATGTTATATTGACGGAGGGTTCACACACAGGCAAGCACTATCAAGCAAGCAAAGCCCACACAATCCGAGTGTTGAACCGTGCTCTGATATCACTTGTGACGACCTAACCCTACCCCTCGTGTGGGCTCGTGGGACACAAAACAGATAATATTGTGATGGGGTAGAATGAGATCATCACAGATTCAATGTTTTCTTAATATGAATATCTACACTTTATACTTAGATGTGTGACTAATTCCATAAATATATAACATTACTCATAACTTTCGTATATCAGATTAGAGACGAGCAAATAGAAAATGCTTATAAAAAATGGATAGACTCGTCTCATCTTCAAATCATATCTCTCATTAAAGAATCATCTTCAAATCATATATCTCATTAAAGAATTATTAATATAAATGCTAATTTTTAAATAGATTCATCGTCAGCAACCAAAAATGTCTTTTATGTAATGGAAGAATCTGGCAGTGAATTATGAATACTTTGGCGATGTAAATGTCAATTACTTTAATGCAAATGTCAATTAATATCTTAATTAGGTGAAACAAAAGAACTTAAAAACTGACAATGATATTAATACGCGTCACGAATTAATAGCTGTGCTTCTAATTACCAAACCTTTTGGTAATACCAAATATAAGCATCCTCATTAACCAGCCACCAGGCACTACTTAAATTTTAAACGTGAATCTTTTTGTCTAGGAAAAATCTCATATATACTACACATTAATACTTAAATTTGAAATAATTCATTCAGGGTTAGAATGATGGTTAAGAACGCTCCTTACTTCAGGAGGTAGGAGTTCTGAGTTTATTCCCACTCCATTCCAAAGGGTCACTTATTGTAGAGTTGTTGTGGGTAGGGACATGTCTCGAGGATTAATCAAGTGTTCTAAAAAGTTAAAACACTTTGATTATAGAAAAAAATACTTAAATTCAAAATAGAGTTCCATGATAAGCAAATAAAATTATATTTAAGTGTCCCAAACAATATTGTCAAATACATTCTACATGTAGTAATGAGGATAGATTAAGATTTATCTCTTTTAGTCGAGTGCTCTAAGAGGTTCAGACACTTTGGTCATAGAAAAATTACTTAAATTCAAAATAGAGTTCCGATAAACAAACAAAATTATATTTAAGTGTCCCAAACAATGTTGTCAAATACATTTTATAACATATAATGAAGATAGATTATGATTTATCTCTTTTAATGGGTATGAAACTTATAAAACGATACAGATTTACCTACATCGCTGTGGCCGCATAGATGGGCCTATGTGTCTGTAGGGCCCATTCAGGTGGAGTGAAAGGGATGGAGTTTGAAAGGTATTTTTTAGATGGTGCTACTTATAAAAAAAATCGAGTCTATTAAATTTTAAATTAGATCCACTCAATTTTAAAAGTCATGATTTTCAAGAGTCCTAAAATCAAGGATAAAAATGGAGACAATTTTGCATGGATTTTAATCCAAACGGTAGATCAGTTGAAATTGGACAGAATCCAATTTAATAGACAATATTGGATATTCTGACTTCAACATTGGAACTGAGACTAATTCCATGCAGTAAAAAAAAATTGAAAAACCCTAAAATCCATAGAACTAGGGTGAAAGAGAGAAGGAAGATACGGAAACTGAAAGAAATCAAGAATCAAGAAAAGAAATGGCCCACTGGCTATTGTCCATTGAGTTGTTGGAAGAGTGCAAGATAGGTAAGATAGAGCACTCGATCTTTCGCACCTGTTCGATGGTTTCCGGTATGCTTGCAGAAGTATTTCAGCTTATCCAAGGTGCAGAATCCCAATGTCTGCCCCAAGAACAAGAAGAGCCAGTTGACTTCCCTCTTCTTGGAAGCGATAACCGGCTTCACACACTTCTTCTCCGCACACAACTGGCAGTCCGCCAGATTTGGTTTCATCCATTCCTCGGTTGCCCGGTCATGCATGTGGTGCTTGTTTTCAGTTATGTACATTCCTACCTCAGCGAACTTGCTTCGCAGGTCGTATTCGATCATGAACTCCTTCCCGCATTGCTTGCATTGCACATTGCCGGCTACGGCGTGGATGTTGGCCGTGATGAGGTAGTTGAGACAGTGAACGGTGGCGCGGTGGTTTGTTGCCCAGATATACGGTGGATGAATGTATTCGTTCTTACCCTCACGTGGGCCTCGGCTTCGTCTGTGCCTGGTTCGAACCGTCGGAAACTGGGAAGGAAGTGGTGCTGCAGAGGATGATGAAGAGCTTTCACCGGGTGGTCTAGGCAATGTTGTTGATGGAATAGAGAGAGAAAGTTCAAGAGGGTCATAATCAAGATCTCCCATGCTACAAAAAAGAGAGAGAAGTGTTGAATGAAGGGTAGACATGAATGAATGAGTGGTAAAAGAAGGTTTTAAAGAAAAAAAGAAAAGAGAGATTATCATGTAAAAGAAGAGTAAGTGAAAGGGAATAGAATCTCTTATCCTTATCTCATCTCTTGATCGATTTTTTAGTATCATTGCCCACCACATTCACTTCCTATCTCCTATTTTTTTGCTACTTGAAAGAGTAACAGTTTCCTTTTCAATGTATCTCATTTATGTGTGTAACATGAAAATAAATAAATAAATAAAATCACCTCTCCCATCATGGCTTCTTTTTAATATTTTTTTTCGTATTTAACCTTTTATAATTAAAGAATTCTTAAGTATATTTACAGTTTTACACATATATATTTATATTTATATAAAAATAATCAATAGGAGAAGCCCTTCTATAATAGCTATATTTTGTCTTGATTCTATCAAATAATGAGAAAATAATAATATTTTTGTATTATTTTATAAAATTAATATTTTTGTATTATTTGTAATTTTTGTTAACTATTTTAAATTGAAACAAAGACTTAAAAACTATGTTGTCAATTTTAATTTGTTACCAGCAAGTTCAGAAGAAAGTTAACCCTTAAAAAACTTATTTTTTGAAGGAATTATTTATTTATTATATATGTTAGATAAAAAAGAAAATATTTAAAAGAATTCATCGCTTTACTCTTTTAATATTAAGTGTTTAGAATTACATCAATACCTTGAGAAAAACAAGAAAATATTTAAAATATGTATTTACATAGTAAAATAAGGAAAATAATATATAAGAATTAGGGTAGTTGAATAATTCATGAATTATTCGTTATAGCTATAATAAATGTGTTAAAAATTCATGTTACATACTTTAAAAATATAATACAAATATTAAATAGAGAATTACTAATTAGTCCTACAAAATTTAACCCCTGTTTAAAGGTAACCCCAGGTAACTCCTTCAAAATTTACCCTTAACCCTCATCCAAAACAAATAGAGAAAGATCACCAATGCACATGGGTATTTGATACTACTTTGGTCACAAGTGTGTGACTCATTTTTGTCTATCGTGATATTCTATTAGAAAGATCTATATTTGAATATGGACTTAATTACTTTTGATATTTTAAATGCTACAAAAGTTAAGATCAAAACTATTGTTTGCAGCATGTTTATCTGCGATAATTTTCGTGAGAATTGATTTTATAGAGGATTTCTTTTTCTATAGAGAATAACATTTAAAGATTTTTATTTTCGTTATTATCAATTTTTATTATTTGGTAGAATAAAAAGGACTGACAATTATTTATCAATAACATTGAAAACATTTTTGAACCTCTCCCCATAGGGATATTGTTCCATAGAAACTATAAAAGAACAATGGTGTATGAATCTGACTTATCTGTTTTACTGGTTACGAACAACATTCACAAAGAGAGAGGAAGAGGGTTCCTTTCAAGTTAATGTTTAACTCTTTCTCCCTATGATCAGCTCACTACTTTTAAGACACACCAAAGTTAGGCCATGGGATCTGAAACTCACAATCTCCCATTTTCTAAATGGAGACAACTAATTGAGCTATACCCAGTTCTTGGGAGCTGAACAAGTTATTATGAAACTTTTCTTTAATGAAACTGTCATCTTTCACTATTTGTTATTACAGTATCTTGATTGCACTACAATTTTCAATTTTCCATATTTTATAATTTAATTTTTAAATATAACAATGTATTATACTTATATGTATCACCCCAAAACTTACAGCAGAAAGGAAGAGATAGGGACACGGGACTTCAGTTTACTTATCATTACTTAAAGTGATGAAAAAGTACACCGATATTCCTATCGATTCCTACAGCAGAAAGGAAGAGATGGGGATTCCAGACTTGTACTTCTGTTTACATAATATTACTTTAAGTATTGAACAAGTACACCGATATCCCTATCAATTCCCACAGCAGAAAGGACAAATTATTGCTTCAATTTCAGCAAAAAAGATCAAACCAATTGCCCCCTGGATACATCTTACATCTAGAGCGCCTAGTGTAGTACTAAAAAGTTAACTTTCTGAGTGTCATCAGTTTTCATAGGATTTGTAATTTGTTTGAAGACTTTGTCTAATCTGCATTTGGCTCCATGCCATAAATGGAAATCTAACTTGATTCCTAGAGAAAAACCGACAAGAAACTAGTCAGTCACTCACAATAGATCAGAGACCAAAGACATCTTTCACTTTCAAACTATACAAATCCAGCACTTTCCTGCACAGGACTTCTGTCCAGCTACCTACCATATCAAATTACATGTCTAAGATCAAAGAAGGCCATCGAGACAAGTAAAATATTACAACAAGATTCCTTTCATTTTTGAGATCTAATGATGACATGGGCAGCAGCCACTGCATCGGCAATCAAGGAACATTATTTACCTATTGGTTTCTGCAGACTGGTCAGTCTTCTCTCCTTCACTCGAACTCCCAACCCTTTGACGCCTGGCTGCTAAACTGGACACCATCTGTGATTGCACAAACTGTGCATAAGAAGAACGAGATATAAGTGGTCCTTGATGATGAAATGCCCATGGGTTTGAGTTTTCATATGAAGCAGAAGTAACACATATCTGAGCTGCATTCTGAGTACTACTACTACCACTACAGTCTCCACCATCCTTCTCAAAATCTGAAGTGTTAGAGTTTGAGAGAGTTTGGTTTATGTCTATTCCTCGATCAGGCTTTTGATTTTTCTCTTCTTCCTGCCTAAAGCCAGGCACACCAAACAAAAGATGTGGTTGCCAAAAGGCCCCCTGATTCATGACCCGTGGATCAACATTTGGTACTACATAAGATGCTAAAGATGGGCAACATAATTTGCTTTTATTGGCCTCCTCTTTGCCTTTTGGCCAATTTTCTGTTTCCAAAATTTCTGGTGCTTTACTTGGTTTTATGACTTCAGGTTGCTTGTCCTTGTCTGGTTGGGCACTTGAAGAAGAAATCTCAACTGTTTCAACTTTAGGGTTCAATGGACGGGCAGTTGCAATTGTAGTTGTGGGAAATGCCTTCTCTGGCGGAACAGCTGGAGTGTAGTCTGGAGGTAGTAGATCATCCCAATTTTCCAGAAGCTCCTTGTAGACCTTACGAAGGGTTACCTCAGTAAGACCGGTTACTTTGCAAATCTCAGCCTGGGTCTTGCGTTTGTCTTCTAGCTGGCATGCAAGATATATAGCAGCAGCAGATATGCTGATAGGGTTACGCCGTGTGCAGAAGCATTTGTTGATTACAACTTCTCCAATGTGCGTTGCAAGTCTCTGACAATATTAAAAGATGTATCTTATTTTCCTTTTGCACTAGACGAAAATAAATTAAATTGCCTTCAGGATGATGTCAGTTGTGGCAGAATATACCTGAGCAGATTTGTTCAGCTGTAGGAGAGTGCAAAACCGTGGCATGTGGACAGAAATGGAATTGCTGTTGATGGGTTGGCTTAGCTTCAGAGATTCACCAAGGATTTTAATATATTTTCCAATCTCCTTCTGAGGCAGGTTGGCAGCAATCGATATTTCCTGATAAGATTGGATCCATTAGAAAGTAACTTCAAGTTGGTCATCCATTGTGTCAGAATCCATAGCATCCAATAAATAGCAGGCTTGTTAATAATAATTTCACACATTAGTCTTACTACAACATCCAAGCTATACATCAGATGGAACCCGCCATGTAGATCATCTAGCCTATAAGTTGGCCTTGTCTCCTTATCAAGCTGTCCCACATACAACATTAAATTTGGAACAAAATTATTCTGATTTTTTTTTTTTTTTTAAAAAAGATGAATCTCACAACTGCACAAGTTTGCAAATTCTCAAATCCCTAGATAGATGGGATGAGCATGAGGACAAGTTGTGTGGGAATCTGTTTGTGTGTGGGTTTTTTTTCGTGTGTGTGTGTGGGTGTTGTGTGGGAATCTGTGTGTGTGTGGGTGTTTGTGTGTGGGTTTTTTTTCGGAAGAATCAGTGATTTATAAGATACAAGAGTAATATGATGCTTCATCCACGGTATATCCCCTACCACAAATCAAACAAGCTAAGACCGGATTCTTCCCCTCAAGTTCCCATAAAGACGAGCCGCAAATAGCCCCACCAATTCTTTGGATCGTAGACTCCACTTTACTACTGCAATGGTTCTGCCTGTGAGTGAACTCTCTAGTTGAAGTTTCATCCTCATAGACCCTTTGGTTGCTTCCAAGATTCTGCAAGTGATCTTGTGTTCAACTTTTTTTTTTGTGTGGAAATGAGCAAGTGATATAGTTTTTGAACACCTGACTTTCTTACTGAAGGACACCATCCCCAAATAATTTCATGAGATTCCATGGAGGTCCAAGGGAATGACAACATGGAAATTGAAGTGTTCAAAAAACATGCACACATTGATGAGATGAAGGAAAGAAAAGAGGAGGTCAACTTACTCCACTTTCTAACAAAGTAAACATTAGGAATGGTAAACATTAAGAAATCAGAGAGCTGTATAAGGTAAGGTACAACTGTCCATATTTTTATAGATAGAGAACTAAGTGGCAACTTTACTCCTCTTTCCAGAACTCCCGTCATATGTGCAGAGCAATCATTTTCTGTAACAGTTTACCTTGTTCTTGAATGCTCCTCAGTCCTGACTTCCAACTATCCACAAGACACCAGAAGGAAGGAGGGGCATCGACATGACGAAAATGGAGAAATGATGAAGCACCACAAAGCATTGGAGAATGGATACCAAAGGTGCAGAGTTTCTCCATATGAGGGAAAACAAGGATCAATGACTATACAGAGATATGCTGCTCCAATAATCTATGAGGTCAAACTATATCATAATGAACCACTTGCAAAATTTTCCAGTTTGACAATATCTGCTCCTCTCCTTGGTCCGAGAGTTGACTTTGGGACCCAAAAGAAGGGATGGACCAAAGACCAAGAAGATTAGCATCACATAAAAAAGTTCAGAAAAAGAAAAGAAAAAGAAAAAGAAGAGAGCCATGGGGTTGAAGTGCATAATGAACAACCTTGCAATTAACAAATAAGTAAATATATACACATGATAAAAGCCTACTGCAGACTCCAGAGTCTAAATGCATGGCCCATTAAAAGTATAAACAAAAGGTATGGCCTATAGAAAGTACAAACTACTTTCTTTTTATCAGCAAATAAGCAATTACCAACCAAGACCGTAACAAAAGAATTTCCCTTCATAAAATGCTCCCCTTTTTGGTATATCCCATTAAAATTCTACCCCAAGAATTAGTCCAACAGTTTCCCATCTGGCTCACTGTGATCAACTTATGACCTCTATGAGAACTCTCTACACCAATGCCACCTTCTAAAGAACACATTCAAAACCTTACAGAAGATCCTGGATCGAAAACCCTTGATCCATTTGGGTCTGACCCATATACTGGATCAGGAACCAGCACAGGCCTCAACTCCTTCCATTGGTCCAGCAAACTGATGTTCTCCTATACCCAAAATGGACACTGATCAAGGGTCTGCTAGGACCAGAGATTTATTCCTTTTGCACAGGGACTAGAGACTAAAAACTACTTCTTGATCCATAGGAATATCATGGTGCTTAGTCTCCCTGGCCCAAAACAACGATCAGACCTGGAATTAAATTGAGGCCCTTGTTATTTTCAAGGCTGAGATCAGACCTGGAATTAGATTGGGGCCCTCGTTATCTTCAAGGCCGAAAAAAATTCTGGATTGGTTGAAATAATGGGCCCTCTATCCACATCAAAATAACATCTAAGCAATCTTTTCATCATAGTACTGTCTGAAGAGACTCCACTTGACCACTGCCATTGATAATACCACTGGACAAGCAATGTCTCATCAAAAGAGCTCATAACCATGCAGGTCTAATCATTAAAGAGACGATAAAAGAAGCATCTGTTTTCCAGTTTCTCATGAGAGAGAATTAATTCCACCATAGCTTACAACTGCAAGACACCTAATGTTCTGAAAATCTTTTTTTTTTCTTTCTTTTTTTTATTGAATATCATGGGTATCCTCACCCCACATTGGAGGTGAGACTAACCCATGGTGTACAATTGCTGGTACAGTGACACCAGCTTCAACACCTTTTAGTTTCTAGGCGTTTAAATGGTCATGTAAACAAAGTGCCAAGTGTGATGCCTTTATTTTTTTAAATTCAAAATTTGAGTTCAGTTTCCTATAGATAAACGAACACCATTTGAACACCTATTTCTCTCCACCCATGTCACACACTAAGGGCACAGCAGTGAGGTGCCTACCACTAAAACATACAAACCTGTTGTAGCAACTATACCGTGGCACAGAAACAAACTTGCTCCCCCTTGAGATTTCCTTCGATACTGGCAACATAGTGGCAACAATCTTGTTTATTAATTGATGAGAATCTCTAGCATAGTAGTAAGTGCTCATTGTTGAAGGTTGCAGGTTCAAGATCTATAGGCAGTTAGTGTTGAAAAAAGAAGGTGCTTAAGGCACCGACCCTATGCATTGCAGGTTTTGGCAGGACATGCAACACAACTTGTGATGCAAGGCTTTAGGAAGACCAGCCGATGGCTGATTTTATGGCTCGAGGTTTCCTTCTCCCCTAGTTTCCTTTTTTATTATTTTATTATTATTTAATTTCCTAGTTTTGGAGATCCAAAGTCTATAAGAAGGCTTAGGCCTTCAGTCGTAACACACACAAACTTGGGACTCTTCCTTTGGGTCTCTTTTGAGAGGATTATTTAAGAGAGATTGTGTTATGACCCTCCATCAGATGGTGGGACCTGAGACAACAGCCCATGGGACATGGTCCATCCAAGTGGATCAGGATGAATGATCGGACCCACCTACCTAGGAGTTATGGTGGTTGAGAAACCACCAATGGTCACTTCACAGTGGCTGAGAAACCACCTACCTGGGAGCTACAATGGTTGAGAAACCACCACTAGTCTCTTTCTTATGGAAGAATGAGAGGGAATGGGAAGGCCATGTGATGAATGTAATTGTGTGGTTATTCTCTGACCTGAACAGAGATTGTATGTTCTTTTCTTACCCGAATAGAGACATTATTACTAATAAACAAATCGATCCTATCAATTGATATCAAAGCCGAATGACGGAATGTCGCAACTCACCAATAAAGAAAGAATCAAAAGACTCGAAGGGATGGCACAAGAGATGATGCAAAGTATCTGTAAATTAGATATGAAAATCCACAATAATTCACTATGGACGAATGACCAGTTACAACAATTTGAAGAAACTCTGTGAGCCTTAACCTAGGCCATCAGGGAATTACAAGTGCATCCCAAAACATCGACTCACAACAAGACAATATACCATGGAGAGCACAATTCATCGACGACAACCCATGCTCTATCCTGATTTATCAAGATGGACTTTTTGAGATACTTGGGAACTGAACCAACCAAGTTGAGCAAATTTTCAAATACCAAGGGATGTCAATGGAACAAAAGGGGGCATTGGCCTCTTTCCATTTGGAAGGAGAAGCGAACCAGTGGTACCAATGGCTCAAACAAACCTATGGAGAAGTGACGCGAGACACATTCGTGGATGAATTATGTATGCATTTCAGACCCTCCGAATATGGGGACTTCGACAAGGCCCTCTCAAAAATTAGACAACATGGTACTATCCGAGGCTATCATCAAGAATTTGAAAGATTTTCAACTCGAGTCCGAGGGTGGCCAGAGAAGGCGTTGGTAAGAGCATCCATTGGCGGGTCAGAAGAGAAAATTAGTGGTGAAGTTCGAATGTTCAGGCCTTGGTCATTGACGCAGGCTATCAAGCTTGCACAATTTTACATATTTATGACAAATCCTTTCATTATGTTGTACAATTGGTTTCATTCTTCCGAATGAAGAGAAGTTTGATGCTTCGGAATCCATTGTCTTAATTCCACTTCCTACTCGCAGTATGCTCTTTATGATCCCGGTTCATGATACAATTGCCATGTATTTAGCTATAAAGTTTATGTTTTTTATGTGATTGCAGCAAAAAAAAGAAAGTCCGAATTTTCCACAGAAGCCGTTTCGAAATATTTGATCTTTGGTGCATTTCCCTCTGGAATATTATTGTTCGGGTACAACCGAACAACTACCGATAAACTCAAACTCAAACTCTATCTAACTCTATAGATAGAGTTAGATAGATACTTGTAGAAACCCTCTACATAGTTGTCTATCTAGGGCGGTCAATCCACATCTTTCCCCATAGCTCTGGGGCTGTCTCGATCTACTACATGTGAAATCCCGAAATAAAGGCTCCAGCGACAAGGGAAAAGATCCAAGCCGAAAAATCCGGTAACTTCTAGTAATGCATGCCGACAACTAGGCGTTAGTTCAACGTCTGCATCCAAGAAAATATCCTGGAAAGAAATGCAGACAAGAAGAGAGAAAGGGCTTTGTTTCTATAGTTATGAAAAATTTCAGCCAGGCCACATGTGCAAACCGGCCCAGTTACTCATGGGAAGCGGTGGACCAGCTCAAACAAAATTTTACCAACTTCAACCTTGAGGACAAGGTTTGTCTGAAGAGGGAAGGAGTTGGTGCAACCTAGCATTAGAAGAATTTTCCAAACTTCTACCTTGAAGACAAGGCCGAACTGAAGGAGGGAGTTGTTACGACCCTCCATTAAATGGTGGGACTGTGGGACAACAGCCCATGGGACATGGATCATGGTGCATCCAAGTGGATCAAGATGAATGATCGGACCCACCTACCTAGGAGTTACGGTGGTTGACAAACCACCTACCTGGGAGTTACGATGGTTGAGAAACCACCACTTGTCTCTTTCTTATGGAAGAATGAGAGGGATGTGTGATGAATGTAATTGTGTGGTTCTTCTCTGACCCAAACAGAGATTGTATGTGGTTCTTCTCTAACTCGAACAGAGACTATATGTGGTTTTTCTTAGACCCGAACAGAGACATTATTAATAAACAAATCAATCCCATCATATTGAGGGAATTGTTTTTTTTTTTTTTTTAATTTTGGATTGTGAGGTGAGCCTTTTGGGTTTGTGCTAAGCACATTGTAATTCTCTTCTCTTTTTTTTTTTTTCTAGGTCTTCTGATTAGTGACGTCATTTTATTTGTTTTTCTCATTCTAAAATTTCAATTGCATTATCTCCACATCACAACAATTAGCCCATTGAATTTTTTTTGCCAAAATCCACTTAAAACTTTAAAAGTGCTCCCAACCCTAGATGGGAGCCTTACAATTATCAATAGGATTTCCCTTGTTTCCTGTCATCAGCCAACTTGAGTCTTCAAATTCCATCAATTGAATAAACACATTGCATATTCTTCTCACTCCTCCAAATCTCCATCTTCAATAAAAAAGCCTCCTGTCACATCTATTAATATAAGGATCTTTGTGCAACCCAAGCAGTCTAAAGAGCATGCATCTTTATCAAGTCCCAACACCTCTATAAAACAGACCCCTATCTTCTCAAAGATCTGCCTCGACCAAGCATGCAAAAAAAATGCCCTAACAGTGAAATTAGAGATTCCTCCTTCTGCCATTTACTTCTGCACTCCAAGGGCCAAAATTAGAAAATGGCTCTTTAAAAATACCATATAAAGCACCAACAAGTAGTATGACTTGACTGGATTTCCCATAGGAACTCCATCAACATCCATTGAAGGTCCAGACTTCTCATTTTTATTATCCTCTCAAATGTCCTCCTATTGCACCAATCATGCACTTCTCACAGATTCCCATCAAGTCTCTCCCTAATCATGCTCTTGTGCAGCTTTCGCACGAACAAGTGAATCATTTCATTTTTTATTCTATTCAAACAACTTGTTCACTCTTCCATCTAGAAATGCTAGATTATCACACACACTAGGATTCATCAGCATCCAGTAACAGCTTAGTTCTCCTTTTACCACTTCTACATATGGTCCTCTGAATTTATCGTCTCTTTTCCTCCAAAACTTACATGGCCACTATGATCTTCAGTCCTCTAACTACCCAGTGAAGGCTCCTCTTTACTCCAGTTTTCACCCATACCCTTCTGCTCCAGCCTATGATGCACAAAAATGACTACAGATACAAACATGGACATGAGAACAGTGCTACGATGCTTGATCTTCCAGAATCCAGGTCATTGCGAAAGCCTGACCTCAAATCCAGCATTCCCACCTAATGCGAAAGTCAACCATGCCTTTTGAAACATTAATCCAACCTCCCATTCTGTGTATCCGAATACGTTCATTAGCATTTGACAGAAGTGTTTGTATTGATACTTGAACCTGGACATTTCTCGTAATTGTAAACATCATTTCATCATGTAAGACTACAGATGGTTAATCGAAGATCCTTTTTTTTTATTTTGGTGTGTTTGGAATTATTACCTGAAATACGAGAATCTCATCTTCAAAGTAGTGCAAGCTTTGACATACCACTATAGTAATACTTGAGATGAGAATTTATGTATTCCATAGAGCTAAAATTGTGGAATTACATTAATGCTTACTCCCCACAAAAATCCAAGCCCACCTAAGGATTCCAACCTACTGAATAGGCCCTAAATAAATAAGAGAACGAGTCTAACACAGAAAATGGAAGTTCATACACAATTTGTAACGTACCTACCTCTGAGTTGTCCAGCTAGATCAGGATCAACTGGGGATCAGTTAACAAATCAACAGGATTGGGTTGGATCACTACTAGCTGTCGGATGAGGATTATCATAGAGAGTTTTGCTATTTTATCTTTCGTTTGAATTTTGAATTATTATAGAGAGTTTTGCTATTTTATCTTTCGTTTGAATTTTGAAAGTATTTCCTTGTAATCAGCTGGTCGAGATTGTAGGAGTCTTTAATCTCTTTATTTAGATTCCTTCATGAATAAAATTAATATAGATTTTGATTGCTAAAAAACAACCTAAGAGGGTGGGTTCCTCGAAAATACCCAAGCAACTTTCCTTTCTTCTTTTCTTCTTCCAATTCAGCACTAAGAGACACAGTGAGTCGTGTCTCACAGTGGAAACACCGGAGGTCTTCCGCAAGGTATCAGAGCAAGGTTCCAATGGCCGACGGGACCCGTCTCGGGACGATTAATGATACACTTCATCTCCTACACAAAACCTTGGAAGCACAGGCCAAGCAGATGTAGGGGAAACGTCAATGGCCATAACAAGGGGCCACAGCCAAAAAATGGTGACGGTGACCATGCTGTCTTTGGGTGTACAACACGGTTAGACTTTCCAAGGTTTGACGGACTGACCCGTAGGGTTGGATCTATCGAGCAGAGCAGTTTTTCCTTCATCAAAAGACCCCTGCATCTCAAAAGTTGCTGATGGCTTCCTTCCATTTGGAGGGAAAAGCACTACAATGGTTCAGGTGGATGGAGAGATCTAATGCAATAGCCAGTTGGGATGACTTCACGCATGGACTCATGGTACGGTTTGGACCATCACCCTATACCGATGCCACTTCATCCCTCACCAAGCTACGCCAAACGGGTTCAGTGGAAGATTATCATACTCGCTTCGAAGAGCTCGCCAACCAAACTGAAGGACTCCATGAGCCTTTCATGGTGAGTTGCTTTTTTGGTGGCCTGAGGGATGACATCCAACTCAGTGTCAGGATGTTAAGACCACAGACATTGTCGGAAGCAGTAGGACTTGCCCGCTTACAAGAAGAGAAGGCCCTAGCCAGGAAAAGGCAGTTCCGCCTAGATCAGGGGCGTTCCGGGCCGCAATCATCCTCGGTATCAACATGGCCTATTAAGGCTCCCGTACCCGTCATAAAAAAGCTTACCCCCTTGGAAATGAGAGAACGGCGATAGAAAGGAATGTGCAACAACTGTGACGAAAAATTTACTCCAGGCCACAAGTGTCGCACTCAAAAGTTGTTTCTCATGGAAGGTAGTTGGCCTGACGATGTTAACATTGAACCGAAGGAGGAGATGGACGGAGAGCAGGAGGAAGATGACGGCTCTAACCTTCAGCCGGAAATTTCCTTACACGCCGTGACTGGGGGTCATGCTCCCCAGACCATGCGTCTGAAGGGGCAATTGGGTCAGATTATGGTGACGATTCTGGTGGAATCGGGCAACACTCATAACTTTATGAGCCCGCATGTAGCTGCTAAAGCAGCTTTGCCAGCAACACAAGATGCAACATTTGAGGTCGCCGTGGCTAATGGTGCCCAAATCCAGTGCTTCGGAGTTTGCAGGGGGGTCACCTCAAGGTGCAAGGACTGCAAGTGCCAGCCGATTTTTATCTACTTGCCTTGGGAGGATATGATGTGGTCTTAGGGGCCCAATGACTACAAGCCCTAGGACCCATCACATGGGACTTCCAAAAGTTGACTATGTCTTTCCACATCCACAACTGACTCCAGCTGTGGGAAGGTGAAGATCGACAAGGGGTAAGGGTGGTTAATGAGTCTCGAGCTAAGCACATGAGCCCTAGTCGTAACCCCAGCTACCTACTCCAGATCTATTCTATTCAACCTGAATTTAATAAGGCTCCAATGGTTGGGGAACCAGTTCCCTTGGTTGATCTGCTGGAACAATACCATGATGTTTTCAATGAGCCAAAAGGATTGCCGCCATGTCGATCTCATGACCATCATATACCACTGTTGCCGGATGCTAAGCCAGTCAGTGTTCGCCCATATAGGTACCCTTATTATCAGAAGACAGAAATTGAAAAATTGGTGTAGGAGCTCCTACAAAGTGGGGTCATCCGTCCTAGTCAAAGCCCCTTCTCTTCTACGGTGCTTTTGGTGCGCAAGAGTGATGGGTCTTGACGAATGTGTGTTGATTATCGTGCTCTCAATCAGCAGACTATCAACATCGATTTCCCATTCCAGTAATTGAAGAATTGTTGGACGAACTCCAAGAAGCTCAGATCTTTTCTAAGCTTGATCTTCGCTCTGATTATCACCAGATTCGGGTCAAGCCTGAAGACATGTCCAAGACAGCCTTCAGGACGCATGATGGGCACTATGAGTTTCTGGTTATGCCCTTCGGCCTAATTGATGCCCTAGGCCACCTTCTAGAGTCTGATGAATGAAATATTCTGACCATATTTGCGGCGCTTTGTTCTGGTATTCTTTGACGATATCTTGGTCTATAGTGTTTTGGTGGAGGATCATAAAGCTCATTTGGCATGCGTTTTAAGTATTCTCCGAGATCACCAATTGTATGCTAAGAGAAGTAAGTGTATGTTTGGCTGTTCTACTGTGGAATATTTGGGGTATCTTATATCAAAGGAGGGTGTAGCTGCTGATCCTAGCAAATTGAAGAGTATGGTCGAGTGGCCCCAACCAAAGACAGTACGAGGGTTGCGAGGTTTCCTTGGGCTTACAGGCTATTACAGGCACTTCATTAAGAACTATGGCCAGATTGCACGGCCATTAACGGATATGCTCAAAAAAGACTCCTTTGCCTGGACTCCTCAAGCGGTGGCATCATTCCAAACACTTAAGGATGTGATGAGCAAGCCACCGGTCCTGGCACTGGCTGACTTCCAACAGCCTTTTGTTGTGGAGATTGATGCCTCAGACACGGGGGTAGATGCAGCTTTGACTCAAAACGGGCGACCTATTGCTTATTTTAGTCGGGCACTATCCGGCAAGTCTTTGTTTTTATCAACGTATGACAAGGAATTGTTGGCCTTGATTATGGCAGTGAGGAAATGGTGTCCCTATTTGCTGGGTAGCAAATTTGTGGTAAAGACGGATCATAGAAGTCTGAAATTTTTATTGGAACAGAAGGTGGGAACTCCTTCTCAACAGCAGTGGATCTCTAAGCTATTTGGGTATGACTTTACAATTGAGTATCGCAGTGGAAAATTAAATACGGTCGTTGATGCTCTCTCCCGCCAAGAAGGTGAGCTCTCGGCCCTGTCCTACCCAGTGCCAACTTGGACCGACGAGCTTCGTGTTGCTCAGTCCACCGACCCCCATGTTCAACATCTTCGAACACAGCTTCAAGAGGGATCGCTGGATCCTACCCGTTATACCGAGCACGACGGACTCTTATTTTACAAGGGCCGCTTCTATGTACCATCAGACTCGTCAGTAGTTCAAAAGGTACTGTCCCATGTCCACGACAGTCTAGTGAGAGGGCACTCGGGTTCTCATAAAACTTATCAGCGCCTCAAGCGTGACTTCTATTGGCCGGGTATGAAGCATGAAGCTCGGAAGTACATACGGCAGTGTGATCCTTGTCAGCGCAATAAGGCTGAGAACGTCTTGCCAATAGGGCTGTTATAGCCATTGGACATACCGACTGCACCATGGGTGTCCATTTCCATGGATTTTATTGAAGGGTTGCCCCTGTCGCAGGGAAAAAGTACTATCATGGTTGAGGTGGATAGGCTGAGAAAGTACAGCCATTTCATGGTTCTGGCCCACCTCTTCACCGCCGCCGGCGCGGCGCGTATCTTCCTCGATCATGTCTTTAAACTTCATGGAATGCCAGAATCTATTGTCAGTGATCGAGACTCTATTTTTCCTGTTTTGGAAGGAATTTTTCACACTTCAAGGCACCAAACTTCAGATGAGTTCAACATATCATCCGCAGTCAGACGACCAAACAGAGGAGGTAAATAAATGTGTTGAGCATTATTTACGTGTTTTTAGTGGCTTAAAGTCAAGAGACTGGAGCCGATGGCTTTCACCAGCAGAATTTTGGTACAATACCAACACACATGCCTCAACCAAATTGTCTCCTTTTGAGGCAGTTTATGGGAGACCTCCACCTCGCCTTTCGACTTATGTGAGGGGCACCACTAGGGTTGAAGCTGTGGATTCTGCGTTATGGGATAGAGAGGCCATCTTGCACACCTTGAAGGATAACCTTCGTGGCGCTCAACGCCGTATGAAATCATACGCGGATCAGCGTCGTACTGAGCATGTCTTTGTTGTAGGTGATTGGGTGTTCCTGAAGCTACAACCCTACCACCAGCAAACTATCCACTTGCGGTCCAATGCGAAGCTCACCCCAAAATTTTATGGGCCCTTTCAGATTCTCGAGCGCATTGGGGAAGTGGCATATCGCTTGGACCTGCCTGTGTCATCGCGCATTCACCCTGTCTTCCATGTTTCTTGTCTTAAAGCTCGGGTCGAGGATATGTCGCCTTGCCAATCTGGCCTTCCTCCTGTGGACGGACAAGGAAAGTTTGAGTTGGAGCCTGAGATGATTTTGGATCGTAGGATGGTTCGTCAAGGTCGACGTGCGGCTACCAAGGTCTTGGTTAAGTGGCAGGGGCTGAGCCGTGATGATGCCACTTGGGAGTTGTACCATAACTGCACGAAAAGTATCCTAGTTTTCTCCGCGAGGACGACGTTAAACTCAAGCCAGGTGGGATATAACGTACCTACCTCTAAGTTGTCCAGCTAGATCAGGATCAGCTGGGGATCAGTTAACAAATCAGCAGGATTGGGTCAGATCACTACTAGCTGTCAGATGAGGATTATCATAGAGAGTTTTGCTATTTTATCTTTTGTTTGAATTTTGAATTATCATAGAGAGTTTTGCTATTTTATCTTCGTTTGAATTTTGAAAGTATTTCCTTATAATCAGCCAGTCGAGATTGTAGGAGTCTTTAATCTCTTTATTTAGAGTCCTTCATGAATAAAATTAATATAGATTTTGAAGGCTAAAAAACAACCTAGGAGGGTGGGTTCCTCAAAAATACCCAAGCAACTTTCCTTTCTTCTTTTCTTCTTCCAATTTGGCACTGAGAGACACAGTGAGTCGTGTCTCACAGTGGAAACAAAGCAGGTCTTCTGCACAATTCAACTACGAGATTGTGGGTAAAACATTCACGTCAAGCCTTTCATGATGTATGAAAATAATGATGTCCTAATAGTGGGTAAAACCAATTCAATTTTCATGACCTAGTACGATTGACTGATGGAGTTTCTGATAAACTGATCCAAGTGGGGCTTCCAAAAGTGAATGGAGGAATTCAATGCTCAGAGCAGAGAGGGTCTAAAGTCTAAAGATCTTGAAGAAAGAAAGGGAATAGAAGATAATGATAGTATACCTGGAGGGTCCTCGGCTCCTGGGCCTCTCGAATAGCCTGGACAAGGGCAGCGGTGGCAAGCGCCTCAACGCTGCGATTCCTCAAGCAGGTGGCAGAGGAGCAGTCCCGGAAGAGCTGGAAGGCATGGTCGGATATGTCACGGTCGAGGCCCAAGATGGACGCGACGTCGATGATCTGGAGGTAGGCACGGAGGTTGTCCACCACCACGGTGGGGCCTGATGCGGATGTGCCGGCATTGGCAGTGGCAGTGGCAGTGGCAGTGGCAGTGGCAGTGGCAGTGGGATTGGAAGAAGAGGAAGAGGAGTCAAGAAGAACACGCTCGAGCTCGGCGAGGTGACCGGAGAAGGAGAGAGAGGAGATGGCGTAGAGGGGGGTGGGCTCCAGAGACCATGTAGAGAAGGCGGTGATGAAACCCGTAGGCTCGAATGGGTCTTCGTCCTCCTCTGCTTCCACTTGCTCGCCTTTGCTATTACTATTCGTTATGGTGGTCGTGTTGGTGGTGCCGACGGGGGCAGCGGTGGTCTGAGAGTTAAATAAGAGATCCGGGGTAACGAGGCAGAGAGGGGAATCCTGAGCTCGAAGGAGAAAGAGGTCGTGGGGCTGGGCCTGCCTCTCCTCAACCACGCGGCCGCAAGCGCCGCACTCGGTCACCCACCTGCCGGTAGACGCGGTCGCGCACCGCCCGTGCACGCCAGGGCAGTATGGGCATTGCAACTTCCACATCTCTCGCTTCCTCTTCCACTTCCTCTCCCGGTATTGATTTGAATTTCCTTTTTTTTTTCCCTCTGTATTTTATTTTATTGATTAGTCACGGCAAAAGTTTGTTGGTATTTTAAACTATTAAAGGTTATTCTTTAATCAATATATCAAATTATATTAATAAAGTTCAGTTTATAAATTTATATCGTCTACTTCAAAGAGTGACAATATCAAGTTCAATGGAAAGATTATTCACAAACCTTTCCAAATAAACTCAAATTTATACAATTCTAACGTATCAAGATATAGTTATGGGTGATTTCGGAACTAAGTATGATAGAAATGCCTGTTTTTTGTTTTTTATTTATTCTAAACACTATAAATAAAGAGCCATGTTGAGGTGAGTTATCTACTTTTATGTTATCTTGTTGAATTTAATTTTACATTAATTATTGTATAATTTTATTTTTTGAGAATTTTTAACTTATTTCTTGTTGGTATGAGAAGTTCCGATGTGTAATTTTCACATTAATGTTAATTTTTTCTTAGATCCATTTGCTTTTTTCAAAAAATTAAATCTTAAGTTAGCTAATTAATTTTAGATTTTCTCTTTTAATTTTCTACCTTAAGAGTAAAAAATTATTGGAGTTTAAAAATATCTCTTAGATAATTTGCTTGTAGGTTTTTACTCAATTCTACGTTTGAGTCAATATATAAATTCCCAAACCCTAGATTTCGAAAATCCTTTTTCTTTAGTAAATTTTTATTTTAATATTCTCTACATTTTCTAAATTCCTTAAAGTTAAACTCAAATTTCCCCTTGTTAGTTTTTACAAACTTCAACCTAAAGTGTTTTTTTTTTAACTATAGATTTCTTTTTACCAATTCGAACCTTGGCCTACCCCACATGGCCCCATGTGCCCAAGCAAATAAATATCTAGGTTTTTTTTTTTTTTGTTGTTGTATTTTAGATTATCATATGGCCAATAAACTTTATAGTAAGAATCACCAGGTTGTTTGATACTTTGATTCTCACAATCTAAATCAAAGGGTAGGCTCCATTCTATGCTTGCAAAAATTTGGATGGTTGGATATTTATTGTTCAATTATTATCGTTGGATATTATATTAATCATTGAATAAAAACTAATTATCTTATTTTCATTGATTTTTTTAAGTCTGAAAGTTCAAATATAGAATAATCTCATTTATTAGAAATTGGTCGTTAATGGTTGTCATGTAATAGTTTATCTCTAGACGCTACTATAGGGGCAGGACATCTAAATGGACGGTACAAGTGAGAAACATTCTATAATAAACATTGGTTGACCATTAGTCAACATTAGTCAAACAACATTTACATATTATTATTTAAAAAAATACTATATTTAACTTAAAATTAGTTTTCCCTCTCCAAGACAAATCTGAAACCCCTTCACAGTAAAAGATAATCATTTTACCTTTCCTTTAGAGTAAAATTTTTTTGTCTCTATACATTTTTTTACTATAATTATCAAACAAGACATGAGAACCCTTATTCAAAAAAAATCCTGCAAAATTCACCTATCATTCAAAAACAACATGTATCATTTTTATACCTCAAGATTATATGATAAGCCGTTATCAATTAAATAACTCAATACATCAGTAGGGACCGTTAAAAAGTATACCCTTAATGTAAATTTAGCATTCTTTTTTTTAGATGTATTAATTGAATTTTGATTTATGCACCATGAGTTTGTTTTTTCTTTTTAAGACAAGAGATGATGAGAAATGGAAACTTTCCAATTTTATCTTTTATTTTATTGATTGATAAATTATAAGTTGAAAGAGAAAAATAAATTTTTTTTTCTGACCACCGTGTCTAGTGGTCTCACCTGTATAAGAGCGTGAATCAAAATCAAAATCTCCCTTCATAAGAGAAGCTTCTTGACCGTTAGACCTACCTCTCTCTTACGTATATTTTTTATACTTTTAGTCCTGCTCAAAGAAGAAAAAAATTTACCAGGAACTAAATCAAAATGCAATGAAACTTTTGACTTACTCCACGAGCATTTTGGTACGCATGAATAAGATAAGATACAAGAGTTGGAGCTCTACTGCTTTTATGACAAAAGGAAGAAAAAGTGGGAAGTAACGGTGGTATGAGAAAAGAAAGAGAGGAAAAGGAACCCAAAATATTATTCCTTGACACAGCTTCTAATGGCAATGGCAACATCCACTACTATGATGTGGTCTACAGCAATACCAGGGTCAAGAAATGGCAATTCCAGTAGAATTAGAAGAAGAGAGTGGCAGACGGGATTGAAGGTGCTGAACATGGCAAAGGAGAGTGACTCCAGTAGCAACAATGGCATTGCAGAAATAGCAGCAGTAGTGGGAGGAGTTGTGTCGAATCCGGTGATAGGATGGTCACTCTACACTCTCAAGACTACTGGATGTGGGCTTCCACCTGGGCCCGGTGGTTCCATCGGCGCCGTCGAGGGGGTGAGCTATCTAGTTGTTGTTGCTATCATTTCATGGTCCTTGTACACCAAGGTAAAGACTGGCTCGGGCCTGCCTAATGGGCCTTACGGCTTGTTGGGCGCTGTCGAAGGCCTGTCTTATCTCACGCTGCTCGCGATCTTTGTCGTGTTTGGGCTGCAGTTTTTGGATCGGGGATTCATCCCAGGCCCATTACCGGGAGACCAGTGCTTCGGTTGAGGCTCTGTAGTTTGTCTCTCCTACCATAGTTTTTCAACTTGTTTTCAGACTGTTTTTAATTTTTTTAAGTGCTTGATTTTCAATCTGGATACAGATTACAGAGTGCAATCAGAAATTTAAGTGTTTTTACGCATTGGAAAATGCAATTCTCCATTCAGTAGACTCTGCTCAGTGGTTTATGATTTCATCATTGTCCATAACTTCAGGTTGAACTTATTGATGTTTTCATCATACCACTTTGGGTACCTGGTGGTGTTTCCCTTTTTTGGCTGGTTGAGGCTGAATTTTAATTTAATTTGAAGCACCTTGTTGCCAAAACACAATTGGGCTCTCCATCGTGTCATCGACTCTCCATCATTGGATGCCATCAGATGAATGGTTTATGCTCAAGTATTTTGTAAAGTGGCAAAAAGTCTAGCATCTATTAATTTGTGAAACCAATGATTATATATGATATTTGATGCACCCTCTTCTCAATGGTTAGATTTTTAGAGTGAGTTCTATCTCAAGAATACTATCATGTCATAGTTTTCTAATATGGTAACAGAGCAGGTTCCGCATGCAGTTCGTTTTCTAATAACATTTGCCATTTTAAAGAAAAATATCAATGTTGTTCAAGTAGATATATCAAAATGTTGTCAGCAGTAGTGGATAAAACTTCATCCCTACTCAAACATCATAAGTCATAACCTTTAATTTTAAATCCTAAATATTTGATTGATTTGAGCAATTGATTTTCCAAGTCATTCTAACCTTGTGGAACCAAATCTATGTTGATGGCAAACCTCCCAAGAGAAATAGCTACTCTTGCATTCCCTATTTTGGATGCAACCAAACCGATCTGAATTACAAATATCAATTAAATGAAGAGTCCAAGACGTACTTGTATGAACTTAATATCATCAACTTGATCTGGGTTAAATAAGTGGAAATTGAACTTCATATGTTGTAGAAAAAGTGGCCAAAGATTAATGCTTCAAATTTACATTGAATATACAAGTACCTTTGCAAATATGAAGCAAAGTGAAAAGAGAAACCTTGCCTGGTTTAAAGTGAGAAATCTTGAGCTCGAATGTGATGCTGAATACTTGAATAGTCGATGTGGATGGTGGAGATGAAAAACAATTACATTCCCTGGGAGTTGACTCCTCTGAGGCATGCCTTTGTGCTTCTGATTTCATTCTTTGTGGCAGAAAAGAAAATATTAAGCAAAGAAAAAGAATGCAACAGCCCAAGAAACATAGCTGAAAATGCCCTGCAAAGGAGAAATGACAATAGCCTGAACTTGAACAAAAACATCTGCCACAATGCAGGCGCACCCAACAGAGAGCCGAGAGAAGAAGTAGATCAAAACCAACAATTAGACGGACTCTGACTCCGATTGAGCCTCAAAATCTCAAGACTCCAAGCTGAGGCAAATGTTAGGACTGGGCTTCCAGCTTAAAAAACTAGTTTGATAGGTGGAATGACACAGTCCTATACAAGTCCTTAGTTTCCCTCCTCACAACCGACGTGAGACTTTTATTCGCACCCCAACAATCTGCCCCTCGAGCGAGGCTCTTCAATAGATAGAACGTCGCCAACCATCCTATTCAGTTAGGGGATTCTAGAGTCCACATGCTGTGGCTTGATAACCTGACTCTAATACCACAGTTAGGACTAGACTTCCAACCCAAAAGACTAACCTGATAGGTCGAGTGGCCCAGACCCATGTAAGTCCTTAGTTTCCTTCCTCACAACCGATGTGGGACTTTCGTTCGCACCCCAACAGCAAAGAAGAGATCTGGTGATTTCATTATCTAATATCGAATGAGCAACTTCTTTGACAAAGATAGTCTCACTCCATACACGCCAAAGATGACAAATTGCAGTAGCAAAATACAAGGAGAATTGCAGACAAGTACATGGAGGCTGCATTTGGATGAGGGGCGGCCCTCCTTTACCCTTGTTTGATAACCCTAAAAATTACCCCAGGTGTGGATAAAAATTCAAATAATCACCCCTCTAATCACTTTTTTTAATACCCCATTGAAGGTTGGGGTATTCAAGAGTGACCCCAGGTAAGGGGTGACTCCGGTAAAATTACCCTTAATCCAAATGCAGCCGGAAAGTCTGAAGTGAGAAAGATTATTGAGGAATGCTTCCTTTACTTTTGGAAATTCAAACGCAGCATCTAATAATGAATCATGACCCAAATCCAAGAGGAGAAACAGCAATTAAAGAACCAAGTGCTAAGCAGCAGCTAGAAATGAATACTTTGCTAAATATGTCTTGGTTTTGAGCTAATGCTGAATGGCTGGCTCACCAAGTGGCACATGCAAATTTAGAACGTTTCCTTGTTCCACCAAAACTCTATCTAATAACCTGAGATGAAGCAGAGAATTTCCAGAATTGGAGGCAGTCCATGCAACCTCATCCTTACAATCAAAAGGCAGCCAATTAATCAAACTAATTTGATTACAGATACTTGGAAAAAAGATCATGTACTTTCATGTTTCAAGGATGAAACTAGTTATCCCTATGGGCAGCACTGAAATAAATATCAGTGGTATCGTTCATTTTTACTAAAAAGATATTGTTTCTTGTTAGTAGCGAGATTTTAACAATTTTCTTTTATTATCGCTAAAATCCAGTATTTTCATGAAAATATTGAAAAAAATCCCATAATATTGCTATAATAATAGCATTTAAAAAATAGTTATGACCATCGATGATTCAGTTTAATTTCTTTGATAATTTCGATGATGATATGTACTAATGAACCTCCTTGACATTGGATGGAAGTTCATAGTTCAAGAAATGTTAACTGGTCAATTATATTTGCTTGTTAGATAATTACCAAAATAATTTATTTCTTACAGTATATCTATAGTTTAATCATAAATTCATACAACAATTTCAGTTTTAAATTTCATCATTATTTATATATTTTTTATTTTTAGATATTATAAATTTTACGAGATTTTAAGAACTCTAAAACTTGAAAACACCCTAATATTACTCATAGCCGATAATATCTCAAGAACGATACTAGTGACATTAGTGGACGGCATCTTTTATTAAAGATAAGAAACAACTCAGATGGACATAAGAATTCAAGCTTTAATAAGAAAAATCTTACAAGTATGCTTGCTTGAGTGTTTATTTCAACTCTGAATTACAGTTTAATTCACCCGTCGAGCCAATTTACTGTTCATGTGAATTTCGATTAGCCGATTTTACTATTCATATAAAGGGTTGATGAGTTAATTTTACTGTTCATGTGAAGGATAAAAATAACACTATACTAAAACTCGTGTATGGTTACACAAATTTCCCGTGGGAGTATCGCTACCTAAATTTCAAATGTCATGGTTTTCAAATGTCCAAAAATCAATTGTAAAAAAGGACACTTTATCAGTCCCATGCACATCTCAGCCCCCTCCCCATTTCTTTTCCTTGAGTGATTACATCAAACCCCTGTTCAGACTAGACCCTGCGACTTCTTTTATTTTATTTTTTGAGTGATTACAACGAACGCTGGTCAGAAGAGAACCTTGTAAAGTTTGGCTGAGAAAGAAGCAATTGCACAATCTCCTACTCTCTTTTTTTTCAAAAATAAATAAATAAATCATACTTTTCAATTTTGCTTCCACGCCTAATTATGGCTGCTCCACACTACTTTCAGTGTTAAGCTTCGATCATTCAGTCCTCCTATGTTTTCACATTTACAATCCAGCTGTTAACTCCTGTATGCAATGAACAATTCCAAAAAAAAAAAAAAAAAACCTCGTATGCAATGAACAACCAATACAAAGAGATCCCAAATTAACGTTATTTGCTTTTCCCTGAATTTCCTTGGGCCTTCTTTATAAATAAACAAAATCACAAGAGCTCTAAATATTTTTTCCACAAAACCACTTGCGCTGTAACTCAGCTGCGCTACTGTGCTACAAAATGCTAAAAGACAACATTTACAGATGATTCAGCCAATGTATGTATACTCTGCCTTGGAACCTTCTAATCTTCAATGCTTTGGATCTCACCCTTCATGATGCGGTTGCTAACAACATTAAACCCTAAAACCAATGGACTCACCTTCTTTCCTTTCTTTCCCTTCTTCTTTCCTCCTTTCATGATTCCATCAAGGTCCATGGTTGAATCAGTGTCTGACTTCCTAACACCTATACTGTCAGTATTTACATCCTTGTCACTAAACCCAGTTACCTTCCAGTCAGTCTTTGATTGAAAGGCAATCTCAATAACATCAGCTGACAACAGCTCTTTGTAGTTTAGGAACTTGTCAATGAACTCATGGTCAGAATCAAAGGAGCCGAGGTTCTCTATCAGAAGCACTTCCGCTTCTGAAGTTGATTGCTTCAAGCAGAATTCAAGGAAACTTGTATCTAGTAACATGTGTCAAGGAAAACAGAATCAAATTGAAAAACATCAATCTGAATGAGCTAACTGGGGTATATGATATTTAGACAAACAGCTTCTATGGTCCCAAGTCAGCATGTCATCCCCATCTATTCTCATTAATTATCCAGCAGAAAAGTAATTTAAACCAATAACAATTCCTGAAACCGACAATTTTTTAACAGAGGGCTGTGACCAACAGTTTGAGTGGATGGTTCAGAAGAAACCAGTTAAAATGATGCTTAGTTCATTGTTAAGAAACTTAAATGCAACAAACTGAAAAAGGAATGTACAAACCACTTGTCGAAAGTGGTCTGAGTGCCAGTCACATAGATTCCACCATTCCATGCAATTAGGAACTGACCAGACCAGCAAGGCTTCCAGTTGAACCTGGTTTGACTGTCCAGTCCACTCGAATTCTGTTGGGGTGGTGAAATCCATGATACAGCAAGGAGCAACCATGGGATTGCAAGGACAACATAGATTCCACCTCCAGAAGATCCCATTTCTTGCTTTAACCAAACCCAAAAAAGACCCTAAGATGCAGGTTAATAAGGAAAGAAAAGAATTGGTACTGATGACAAATGCTTGTTAGCTAAGAAGGATACCCTTCGACCCAGTCAGCCTAGCCAACTCACTCACACACCAATCTCTGAAATCCATGGCTTCTGCAAAAACATAGTAGAATGTCACAGGGTTTTTTTCTTTTCTTTCTCTTTCTTTGAGTTGTAAATGCCAAAAGATAAATAGAACAGAAAAATGATAAGATCAGCAAGTATATGTTGCTCTTACCTGAATGTTTGATCATGGCATCATTCCTCCCTTTAGAGGATGACTGAGCAAAAGCAGGGGAGGATGAAAGAGACTTCTGTCGACTCAATGACCCTCCCACAGTTCCTTTTGCAGGGGTGCCTTTGGAACCCCGACTGTTGGGGTTACCCAGAGATGGGAAATTTGACCTGTTAATGAGGGAAAATTGATTAAATTGAGAAGAGTCATGGCCACGAGATTCCAAACCAATAGATCCAATGTGTTCAGAAATTGCCCAAAAAGGTTCAAACAACCAAGTTCTAAGAAAATCAACAGATGAACAGAAAACATAAATTCATAAAAAATGTGACTGAACCATTGAAACTTAAAAAATCTTATATGAAGCCATCAAACAGTGAGCCTTTATGGTGATTCATGTTCTTTGGAACTAGAACTAGGGACTGCAAACACCTACATGAACTACATCACAACTAGCCCTAATCATCACCATCATCATCATATAGCCATTTATCCCATCAACCTGGGGTTGGTCTTTATATTTGGATTTGGGAAATGGTTAGCATAGGCCAACTGCCAATCTGATGCTCATGGACCCACAACCTCTGGACTGCAACAATGAGCCATTACCAGTTTGTGATAAAGGTTCTGGTCACAGCTAGGCTCAGTCATCTAGGCAAATTTCCTCTGACAACCTCACAATAACTGATACATATACATTCCCAAGGACATAAATAGATTGCCCCTGATGTTACAAAGAGTTAAACAGCAATATAGAATTTATTGTAACAAATACCCTAGGTATTTTCGTTTCTTTCGCGTTTTTATCATGAAAATACCATTTTGCCAATAATATCATTTAGATATAGGTATTTTCCTATTTTATCAGCAGTTTTGTTTTTACCACAATAACATCAACCATAACGTGACATCACAATATTACAATTTTTTCTTTTGTTTCTCTCATACCTATATTAAATTATAAATCATTTTACATGACTCAAATCCCTCATTCTTCAAATGTAGTAATGGCTGTTTTAATTTTAAGTGGCATCATCATTTGTATATTTATTCATTATATTTTTGTCATTATTTTTAAATACTATAGTTTTTGCTGGATTTATTTCCAATAATTTCATATTAAAAACTTTACAATTTGAAAATATCCCAATATTATTATTAGTTTTTTTTTAAATGGAGATACTATTATTAGTTGATAATATCCCAAGAACGGTATTTGTGACATTATTAATATAGATTAACCTTTAAGCTCACGAATCTGCATGCTTTGGTTCCCTTTAAATATGGAAGTATCAAGGGACTCATAGAGGTAAAAGTAATTAAAAAATTAAAAAACTGATGATGCCTATATAGGAATCATCCACCTGCCAAGCAAAAAGGAGACAGGCCGTAAAGGGCTCATACAGGTAAATGTTATGAAAACAATCAAAAGGGGAGATACCATAAAGGAGTTTTTCAAGTATGATCCTCCACCCTGATATGCTGTGGGTTACATTGTTAGGGTCAACCTGGATGACCAGACAAGGGAACACCCTTAATAAGAAAACCTAGCAGAATCAAAATACAATGTCTTATAGTTTGGGAATGCAGGTCCATGCAGGTAAAGATGCCCCAAACAATCCCTCCCCTTGGTCTAAAAGAATTTGCTCGTGTGTTCATTTACCCCTTCAATGTGCATACGAAGATGGATACCCCAGCTCCAAAAAGGAGCTCAGAGAGGTAGAAGAAATCATTTGAAAAAAAAAAAAAAACAAAGACGGAAACACATCCAAAAGGCATGCCAGAGAGTAGGGAAACCCACAGACAATTGCAACTACACCAAAGAGCACCCAGATCAGATTATCCATACCCATGAAAACAAAGGAGTTCAAAATGAAAAGGTAGGACTGTCTTGTACCAAGCCTCTACTTGGTGGCTCCACATCAGATGGATATGATCATCCAATCAGGCCACAGGAAACAGTTAGGCCTCACAAAATACATGCTAGGTATATAAATATAAATTCTTAAAAAGCAGCCATTTTTTTAGATTAGAAAACAATTTAAAAATTCACATGTCAATATAGCAACAATAATATATAGTGGATCCCTCCACCTCGTGGGACACTGAAATTTAACGTGGACGGTGCTTCTAGAGGGAATCCTAGGCCGGCATGAATTGAGGTTATCTGACCACTTGGGGTCCACTTGTCTTGTTTTCACGGAATCTGTGGGGACTAAGGACTCGAATGAGGCAAAAAAATTAGTATTAGGAGAGCCTTGATTTTAGGTGTGGGTTTGGGGGAAGAGAAATTGGTAATTAAAAGTGACTCATGTAATGTTGTAATATGGGCTGAAGGAGCGAAGCGTCCTCCTTGGAGGCTAATCACCTTGGTAAAGGAGATCAAGGAGTTGGTCTATAGCCGCAAGGTATCCTTCGTGCACATCAGTCGGACAGCTAACAGTGTGGGCGGATCGATTAGTGGCATTTTCCAGCTATAAGGAGATCACTTACTGTGGCATTTTTTGTTTTGATTTTCCAAAATTATAGTATTGGGCTTAATCATCGTAGGCCTCTTTGTTGCTTCATGTACCTGTACTTCTTGCTTTTTAATAAATTCTTCTCTTACTGCTTAAAAAAGAAGCAATAATAGATGAAATTTGAAAGTTGGTATTTGGAACTCACTGCTTGGACTCCTGCTTTGATTGATCGAGAGGGCCCCAAAACAAATCATCTTCCACCTTGGGTTTTGACTGACTAGATGCATTGGAACTGATATGGACTGGAGATGTGGCCTTGGATGGTGATGTGCCAGAAAGATGCCATCCACTTCCATGGACAGCACGGTTTGATTGGGCTTTGGGAGGTGTTCCGATTGGTGTCATGGTGCTGGAAGGATTTTACTTTTTTCTCCTGTTCCTTCTGAATGTCCCTTAATGATGTGGGCTTACGAAGCTTCCCTAAGTCAGTGGACCATGCTAGAGCAGGCACAGCACTTGTCTGGTCTCCTTTCCAGAATACAAAATCACCTAAAGAAGGACCTGAAGGTGTAACAGAAAACAGTTCTTTCTCCTGTTGCATCTGTCGAACACTTTTGCTTTTCTCAATAGGAAAAGCTGCAACGGAAGAATCAACTGTAGCAACTGGCCGGGTGGCCTTCACCCCTGCACTCTTAGCCTTGGCTTCCTTTTTACGGCCCTTCTTAGTTTCTTTAGCCTCAATAAAATCATCATTATCCACAACTGAGACATCCGCCTGCACCTGTGCAGTGGTGATCAGTAATGGAAGCAATGTAGAACCTTTGTCAGTGCCACTGCAAGCATTCAAATTTTTCTCATTTGCTTTTGCTGAAACTTCTTCTGCCAATAAATCGTGCAACTGGCTCTTCTTAGTCTTTGGGTTCATAGAATTTTCAGTTTTTTCTAAAACAAGTTGTGAGCTCCCTACATCCTGATAAATATTTTTAAGACCTTTAGGCTCTGAATTGGCAACAACCCCTGCCCAAGGTGTCGGTGATGAATAACTGACAGTGTTAACAGCTGCAGTAATCTCTGAGACAGCCATTTCTGCCTGTGTTCTTCTCTGCTCCTCCTGTTGAATCTCTAACAGTGACATGGCTTTGAACCCAGGAGCAGGTTTCCAAGCCCAATGACCTGTTGTTGCCTGTGTATTTTGCAGGGATCCAGACTCAACTCCTCTTGGATCAACCTTGCCTTCAGCAGTTTCAAAAGATTGGGAATCAGCAGCTTCTGCAGACATCCCATTCTTACCATCTCTTGTTTCTACAAATGATGACTCATGAAGCACTTCTTCTCCCATACTAGTCCCAGGCTTTGAATCATCAACATTTGTCTGCTCCATTACAACCTCAATTTTCAACTGCTGTGAAGGAACAGTCTTAGGTACCCCCTTTCCCAGGTCCGAAGAGGTTTGTCCTTTCAAATTCTTTTGCTTTTTGGACTTCTTCTCTGAAGATTTTCTTACCTCCGCACGTTTCGCTTCTGCAACAACAGGTAACTCAGCATTGCGTTGTTCCCTTTCAACTTCTGGTTTTACAACAGAACCTCCAGAAACTTTAATATCATTCTCTTCTAAATGAAATGATATGTTGCTCTTGTTGGATCCAGCAAAAGAAGCAGAAACAGCAATCGATGGGCACTCCTCTGAAGGTAGAGAAGTTACCATGGCTTCAGAGCTGCCAGCTGTAATGGTTTCATCAACCCTTGAACTATACTGTGGCGATTGTTCTAGAACCTTACCATCATGGCCATCTGGAACCGCGACAGGATTGCCTGGAGCAAGCTCACTCGGAGCCCTCTCCACCACTTCAGATGAAGATGAGCCATCTTTCACTGCCTCAGGAATCAGTAACTTACCTTGATGCTGAACACCATCAATTTGTGAAGGCAGAGTAGCAACACTACTTTCCTGATGAGAACTATTCTCAAAAACCTGATGAGGTAAGAGTAGAAACATGCCAGAGCTAACAGTGTAGCTTGCATCCTGGGACAATTGAGAAGATGCAGCAGATGACATGGCAACAGCCTGTTGCATCTGGGGATTTATCTGTAGTGGCTCATGTGGCTGACTGAGTGTGAGATGGCCCAGAGAAGAATTTCCCACTGGTATGGCAGCTTGAAGATGCCCACGTGGTGGCTCATCCAAATGTTGCTGACTCCGATGCTCAGACAGAACCTGAGATAGCAGATGTTTCCGCTGCTGAAGTAACAGCTGTTGCTGTTCTTCTTTCTGCTGCTGTTGCTTAAGCAGTAAGAGTTTATCCAAAAGTGACATCTGGGCAGGAACAGGTGTCTGAGGTTGCAACTGAAGTTGAGACAGCAAATATTGCTGCTGCAAAATACTTAACATCTGCGGATCTTGAGATAGCCCTGAAGACAGAAGCTTCTCGTGCAAGTCAATCCCAGAAGTATGATCCAAAGGTTGAGTAATCATATGAGACAAGGATGGCGCATGTTGTGGTTGCAGCCTCTGCTGTTGATTTCCAAACCCAGCTGACTGGCACAAAATGCTGATCATAATGTGAGTCCATCTTCTCTTGAAGAATATTCATGCCACTTTGAGCAGAATTACTCAAGAATCTTGTATCAGGGAAATTAGACCAGGCAAGACCTCCATCATTCACAGCAGGAGACAAATTTTCTGTGACTTGTAACATCGACCTCGAATCTAAATGTTGAGCAATTTGATGAAGACCTTCGGCTGTTGGTTGTAGCAGTTTGGACTGTGGTGCAGGAGAGTCTGGGACAACGTCTCCCTGCAGGTATCAAGGGCGTTGCATCTCTTCCAGGCCAATATGTAAGTGGATTGGGTACAGATCTCTGCCTTGCTAGTGACATTCTCTGGGCTAACAGATAGCTCAGATCATTCCCACTTTCCATGCCCAATGAGGGAACACTGCCAGAATTATTCCCGGCATATCCAGGCGTACCTACAATAAAAAAAGGATCAACTATTGAATATCCTCATTGCACTGAAAAAGGAAGGCAACAATTGAATCTCCCTTAATATCCCAAATAAGTCGGGCAGGCAGGACTACAGGAGGTCTTTGCATTCAAATATAAAGCTCAAATATTACATATTAGACCTGAAACATTCCAGACATTATTTTGGGTTGAAGGGGAAAAAACAGTGTCCCAAATAACTTGGTACCATTATCCACAAAACAGAAAATGCATAGCAGAACAGTTGAAACCGCTCCAAAATTCCACCAAACTATTTCTTCAACTTGCCTTTTGAGGTCTATCCACATGAATATCCTCAACAAGGTCAATCCACATACACCTTTAAACACATCGTGATCATGTGAATGGTAAACAAGCACACAAACACAAGTGATCATATGAATGAAACACAAGTGCCACAAAAAAAAAAAAAAAAACCAGAATGGCGATCACCACAGATAGGGGTGGCAATGGGTCAGGTTGGCTATAGGTGATAGCAAATTTTCTGTTTGACCCGACCCGACTTGACCCAGATTTCTTCAAGTACTGACCCTGACCCAACCCCACCTGAATTTATATATAAAAATAAATAAAATGACAAAACTTATTTTTTTATAGAAAATGAAAGATAAAAGGGCTTACCTTTCATGTGAGCACATAAGGATATGAAATAGATGCAATAGACTACGATTTTTTAACTTTGTGGGGTACATGAGCTAAAAATAAATAAATTATTAAAATATTAAATTTTAATTCAATCCGGGATGGGTTTGGGTTGGGTTCAGCTTTGGGCCCCTCTATCCAACCCAACCTGAATTTATTTCAGGTCAAGTTGGGTCGCAGGGTCAATTTAATTTTTTTTGAGAAATGCATGGCCCAAACCCATTTTTTTTTCTTTTTGGTTTGGGTCAGATGGGTTCACAGGTCGAGTTAAAAATTGACATCCCTAACTACAAATTTCAAACCTAAAAAGAATGTTCTTTGATGAAGCAAGTAACCTTCTGTGAAAGGAAAAGCCTCTAGCATGGAACTGCTCCGATTTCCAGACATCAATGATTCCAGAAACCTGTTATCAGCTTCAGTTAACGACTCACGTCTATTTCTTTGCTCGCTCTTTATAAGGTCGGCCTCAGTTAAGCTAGAAGCCTTTCCAAGGTTAGTAAACTTCACCATACTTGATGCTTCTGAAGAGTCACTCTTCTTTGGAGCACCAAATCCAGGTGGTGGTCGTGCTTTCATTCGTAAGTGCGGTATAACATCCCCAAGTGATGTAAAAGGAGTGTCAGGAGAAGCATTTGCATGGCGAACTTGCAAGTCAATGCCAAAATACCCAGTCTCAAACCATCCAATCATATCACTCCCACAAAAAGGACCTTGGATTTCACCATGAGGATCTTTGTAATACAGGGATAGAACCTCTGGAGAGGGATGTGGCAAGAATTTTCTATCATCTGTTTTGACCCTAGAAATAAAAGAATCTTCTCGAACCAGCCTGGTGCCAGCTTCCCTTTCCCCATCCAAGACTTCAGATGATTGCCGCTTAATTATTGGATTGCTGCCAACATCTGACTGAAAACCTTGATCAGCTTGCCAGTTGGGTCCATCCTTGTAGTAAGAAGAGGAACGAGCTAATTTATTGCCCCATTCCATACCATGATCCTTCTGTGAATTTGACCATCCCATATCAGTGACTCTCGATCTAACATTGGCTGAATCATCTTGTCGATCAAGTGAAGAACCACAAGAGCTCTCTGCCAGTGACTCAGATCTCCACAGAGTGGCCAGATTCGTAGAACAATTTTCATGAATGTTTACATCTGCATTATTGGTTACCTCCACATTGAACTTAAAAGGTGTCTTTTCTGTCCTGAAATCTGCACAAAGGACATCATAGTATCAGTTAGAAATAATAAGTGGCATCTTCATATGAAGAGAGAAGCCACAAAGAGCATCCAAGAAAATAGGAAGCACTTAAAAGATCAGCACAAGTTACAGGGTATTAAAAACAAAGCACAAGAATAAACAATGACACTACCTCCAGTATTTAACCTGTCATCTGAATATGACTGAATGTTCTGAGTTGCTTCCAGCTTTAAATCAGGCCCACGTCGATGCAAGTGCTTTTCATATGACCCACTCTCGGAATAATCAAAATACTCACTTCTAAAATTACCAGTGCTTTCATCTTTATAATCATCCGCTCCAGATGACAAATCTTCTCTACTGCCTGTAAAACATAGCATGTATTAGGCCAGGTAACAGAATGTCATGGGCCATGTGTGTGCAGTCATCTCTATAGTTAAATGCACCGAAGTATTGGCACTACCGAGTTTGGATCGTCTCATATGAGCTGTATCTATAGTAGTAGAGCTCCAAACTACAGAACCATCTTTAGAAACCTGATTTGTGCCACTACTAACTATATCACCTTTGTCAATTCCTGTCAGAATAACCTGCATAAGCAGAAACATGTCGAAATCAACTGTGCATTACAGGCAAGTTTATCAAAATAGTGAAAATGACCAATTCCACAAAAGTTGGTGCAGAAAGAGCAAGAGGCTCAATCAGTGAAATCAAAATCAACTGATTATAGGAAAATCATCATCATCATCTAAGCCATTTTTCCCATCAATCTAGGGTTGGCCTTTATATTTGGTTTTGGTGGATTGTTTCCATGAGCTGACAACCTATTTGATGCCCATGGGAAACTGATTATAGGAAAACTTCATCAAAATACTTTACACACTTACCAATTCCTCAGGAGTAGGTGCAGAAAGAGCAAGAGGCTCCAATGGCTCCATCTGTGTTAGTGAAGGGACGTCTACCAACCCATCCAATGGCTTCATAGATGTCCTCATATCAATCATCCTGTATATGTCAAGTAATTTGGTCCTACTATATCTTATTATAGACAAATCCCCATGGATGCCTTCAGGCTTATTTGGAACGGTGTCCTAAAGAAGGATGAGGACTATCATTCAGAGTGTTTACACTAGTGTTAACTCTTCCACGACCAGCATAAAAGGTCGAATAAACATTTTCCACTCTCCCCCTGCCATGACCAAACATGGAGTTCGGCATTGTTTGTCGATGAGGAGGTTCTAACCTTGCTCGATTTAAAGAAGCATTAGATCGTCGTGACCTAGACAAGTGGTCCCCATCTCTATCGATATCTTTCCCATGATTAGTTACAAGTACTGCCCCTTTATCACGAATTCCCTCACTATCTCGGCCAGAATCCAACCACTTATCATGCCAACTCTCTCGTTCCGGCTCCTTGTCATCAGGTCCCCAACGTGTGTTCCATTTGCTCTCACGGCGTTGATCATGACTACCTTCCCTGTTACCTGACTCAGTCCACCTCTCAGATGGAGCACGGCGTGCTTCACTTGGATGTCTCAAGGAGGAATTATCCATCCACCGCTCCATCTTGCGAGTATCACCTAGTTTCTTATCTGCCTCTCTCCAGCGGTCTCTACGAATGGCAGAGCCAGTTTCTCTTTCTTCATCACGCCAACGATCAAGACGCCCACTTTCTGCATCAAGCATGGATGGCCGGAAAATGGCCCTTCTCTTTTCAGAATCATGCACGTCTCCATTTCCTGATGCTTTTATGACATCAGGGCGACTGATGTAACTTGGATGAGAGCTCCCATGAGGTTCCTGTAAAGAAATGCAATGATGAGAACAAACTCACCAATAGATAGCAAACAACCTATAAAGGAGATGGATCGGTTGTTTAAAACCCTTCCTGGGTTCACTGCTGATAATAAGTTGTAAATGCATTTCAGAATGTGAAAATATAAGAAGGGTTTTGTATGGTATTCTTATCAATTGATAGACTGAGAAATTCTATATCATAGTGCAGGATAACTTACCCCAGTAACCATTCCAGGCTTAGTTTCTCCAGGTTTTGGCTGAAGCCACTGAGGTGAGAGAGGAATGGAACCATCAGATCCTCGCATTTCTGTAAAAGATGGACAGATAAATAAACATAAGACCTCGCCACCTATCCTACAAGCAAAGCTAATGTGAAGGAGAATGTAATAATCTGGACAATGCAACATGTTTGTAACCTGAATCACAAATATAACTCGGCATTCAAGTGTCATTGGGTTAAAATTTACAAAGCCACCGGCAATGGAATTAATAAATATTGACAAAAACTGGTTGCTTTAAGGGAACAAAAAGAATCTGACCACAAATTTTAGAAAATAGTACAACTGAACAGGGCACCACAGCACTGGGGAGTAACTGAAAAGAACATTACCAATTATAAAGAAAATGAAAATATTTGAAAAAGATATTATGAAGTGATGGCATATGACTGAGATGATATAAACTTACACCAAGTGAGCACTGGCTGGGTGGGATGGTTAGGGGACTGGGTGGATGGATGATGAGTGAAGTTTCACCCCAACCACTCAACCAAAACCCCAAGCCTAGTGATCTAGGGCCAACTTATTTCATCAGTGCTAGGGGTATAAAGTTCACAAGTGAAACCTCACCCATTACCAACTCAACCATATAGAGGCCAGCTGGGTATCCTTGTAGGTCAACCAACATGTAACCAGGTGTCATTCCACCTTTCCACAATGTTTTATCTCATTTATACAGGCCTAGCTTTTTTACTCTCACTATTTAGGGCCATATTCTGTCACTCCACCGCTCTGCAGTCTATGATGCCTCTTTGAACACTACATTGCATGAACCCCCCTTAGTTGCCTGTTTATTCAACACTTCAATTCTTCACACAAAGAATGATTTATACCTTATGCCCAAGCCATCTCATACAACATTCCTTGATCCTTTATTGGACAGATGTTGGTGTACTACTACATAGAGATCATATTGACAAATGCTATGTAGGTATGTAATATGTCATGGATATCAGGATGTGTCTCTATGTTGAAAATCTAATAAAAAGTATACCTCTATTCATCTAAGTACAACAGGGTCCACCTAGGATCAACCCAAACCTCATGTCCATAACTCCCATTGCTTTAACTCACTCCACCCAACACCCCCAGCTTTTAGCGTTTCTTTTATCTAGAGTTGCCATGTCCTAATTAAATCATATCTGATTTTTTGGGACTTTACACTCACCACTCCACCCCTACACACTCACTACCGGGTTGAACCACCATTATTCCAGACCATCAAATTCATAGTTATCTCGACCTAGCTAAGTTTTTTTTTTAAGCTTCGTATTCCAATTAGGGTCATTGATGTGCACATCAGATCCAATGAGTCAACAAAGACCCAATTGAGGCCCAGTTGGACAAGATCGACAACTTAGCCCGTCAAAGTTATGGTCGGATTGATGGAGGAAAACGGGGGCCTTATGCACATGGACTAGGCCTAGGGTTCTATGGGTCCAAGCCCATTGGGCCTCACTTGGGCCCATTTTGTTTGAAGATCACATGAAACAAACTTGATTCAAAAGTCAGCCCTCCCAAAATGAGTCACACGAATCTTATCTCTCTCACTCTCTGCCTCATTTGAATTTCAAACCTCACCAGTCCTACTTATCTCTCTCACTCTTAAATTTCAAAATCAAGTTGACTTATGCACATGGATGGCGTTGGAAGGACTCCATCTTCATCCTTCCTCAAGGGTAGTTGACTTAAAGGGTTATCTTGTAGATTTTTAGTTTTTCTTTGTTATCTTGTAAAGGCTATAAATAAGTGCCTTAGTTGACCGATTTGGAGACCCCGAATATTGGAGAAATTGAAAAAGTCAAGCAGAGTTCTCGAGTTGGATTTATTGTGTGTTTCAAGTAAGTAGTTTATGAATTTCTAGTTTCCTTAAATTTGCATGAATTAAATTGAAATTATAATTCAGGCATAAAGTCACGCTTTTTGCTCAATTAATTGAAATTAATTTCTTTCCTTATTTTTCAATTTAATTCATTCAAATGAAAATTGGCTTTCATCGACACTTATTCCATCAAGGGTTGCCATTTGCGAAACCTTGATCGGTTACACTTTGGACAGGAAGTCCAATTGAACCGTTAATTTATCAAATTGTGGACGAAGGCCGATTTCTACACTACCTAGTCTAGGTCAGTCATAGCAAAACCACCTTAAGACCTTCCAATCTCCTATCACTATCATGCTTCTCATTGGGCACAAAGAAACAACCAGGACATAACTTTCATTAGAATGATTCACGATGGATCACCAACGAAGGGATCAAGCAATAAGCTTTCACCATGACAAAATTTTAGGGGCCTACACTGTGGATAGGCAATATATTGGAGACAGAGGACAGTTGATGCAGAAGGGCCTAAAAATTTCAAAAAAAAAAATATTATTCAAAATAAAGTCGGCTCCACATCTCAACCTTGGGGTCCCACCATAGCAGCTAACTTTGAAGAACATTTTGTTGTGTTTGGATCAGGAGAGAGAGAGTTGGGAAAGTAAACTCACCTTGAAAATTGGATCTCACTCTATTTGGAATGCGAGTGAGGTAATTCCACACCTTAAAAACTCACTCTATTTGGAATGCGAGTGAGGTAGTTCAACCCGGAATTCCTTTCCGAATCGGGCTTCTTTCTTTAGTTACTTTTTTTTATATAAGGCTATGCATTGAATGGGAGAGACAGATTCTCAACAATATGAAATAAAATCAAATTTATTTTTTCTCTCCTATCTCCTCTTTCTCTCTTCTCCCTACCCAAGTACCCAGTCATTGAGCAAAAAGGGCAACCAGGCCTCCTGTCCCTACGTTACAGGGACCAACACCTTTGGACTTCTTCGTCTCTCTCCTCGACTCGTTGTAGACGAGGCCTATTAGTCGGCCGATCCTTACACATCACCAGTGTCTGGAACAAAACCTAGGCCATTCGTCCATCAATCCCGCATCAAGTGGTATTCAGAGCAATCTCTCTGCATGACAAGGGACGATCATGTTCGGATTGTTGTTTTGAAAGGAAAAAAAAAACGATTCTGAAAACCAGGATCAGACATGCCCTCCATTCGCCCACCCATCTCCTTTCGAGCATTACTTCCGCCGCCCAGAACCCTCCACTGTCTGCAGGTTTACCATCCCAATCCTCATCTTCCTCCCTTTGACCAAAACAAAAAAATAAACAAATCTGCAGCTTTTGCTTCAACCCTAAGATCCCTAGATTCACCTGTTTCAGCGCTACTCAATCGCCTAGTCACTTGGGCCATCCCTGCCCGCCGAATGCCTCCTGCAATAGTGCATACCCAACTCCAAACCCAGACCTCCTTTGCCTCAGCCCTCCTGCACTCGATCGCCAATGCTTATTGTCCATCACACCTCTTCCTGTGAAGCAAGAAGTCCACTTAGCCATAGGTCCCACCTTTGCTTTGCCTGCACCCGTCCACAACATTCACTCTTTGACCCATTTCCCAACCCGTTTATCAATCTCTACCTTATTTGTCCTAGCCTTTCTCAAGCCTCATTCAACAGGTGGGCCAACCTTGACATTGTTGATGTTGTACCAGACCACCCCAAGTCCTTTAACGAAAAACGGACGACCCGTTGCGTCAAGTGGACTCTGGCATCCAACAATGGTGATGAGTAATGTCACTAGATCCGAGTTTGAAGAATTTAGATCTGAGTTTACGATCTGAGTTGCAAGCCATCAAATCTGAGTTTGAATGCCTCTGGACTTCTTCGTGTCCCTCCTCAACTCATTGTAGACGAGCCCCTATTAGTCGGTCGATCCTTGCACATCGCCGCCCTGGAACAAAACCCAGGCCATTCGTGCATCGATCCCGCATCAAATACTCTCGTTTCTCGTAAAACCAGTGAGGAGAAAGGATTCAAACAAAGCAAAAAAATTCGAGGCACTCTTATTATTGAAGGTGACTTCCAACGTTGTTAGGTGGGTCAAGGAGGCAAAAACTAAACCTTGGAACATCATCCATCTGGTTGTGAGGTTCATGAACTAATTAGGGACTTGGACGTCTCAAGAAATGACTTGCTCGTAGATTTCTCTTTAGATTGAGATATTTGATATTTTGCTTTTTGTGTTGTTGTTTGGGTCATCTCAAAGGGCTCCCCCTTCCTTTTCTTGTTCTCAAATCTTTCATTTGGCAATGAAATCTTTGGTTATCTTTAGAAGAGAGAGAGAGAGCGAGAGAAAGAGAGAGAGAGAGAGAGAGAGAGAGAGAGAGAAACTGATATTAATTCAATATGCAAATGTGCATAGCCCGAATTCATATTAAGAACCAGTAAAAGAATTTTTTGCTCAATGATAATCATATAATATACACAAGGCAAGTAAAGAACAGAAAGTGGAGGCACAGAATTTCATGCCTATGGCATAAATTGGTCTCATAATTACATATCTCCAATATCCGTCGTCCATTAAGATTAAGGTACTGAATTCAATTCAGTGGAAAACAATAACAAAATTCAACTTCTTCCCTATCCGTCAATCAAATAAGGGAACCAGCCACATATAAGCAACTGCATACCATCTACACCTTTTTTTTTGAAGACCAAGGTATCCAGGCCTCCTAGAGCACTTGATTAATCCTTGGGGCATGTGCAAACCTCCCTATCCACACACACCAGGTAACACTATTGAGAGTGGCCCTTTTGTGTTGAGAGTAACTTGAACCTACCATCCACACCTTTTCCTGATGAATTAAGCCAAATTATCATTAAGAGCTTTCCAAGAACCACTGCAATCTGCTCAAGTAGACTGAACGGAAAAAAAAAATTAAAAAAAGAGGAATATTATCACAGTGAAGCATTTCCATTCCGTTGCACCTAAGAGTGACACACAATCAACAGGTGGAGCCTACAAGCAATCGAAAGAAAAGTTCCAAGCATATATTGTTCTTGTAGTCATCACGAAGTATGGAATCATCGGAAACTCATAGAGGAATTGCTTAAGGCAAAACCCTAAAATGGGGATGCTTTCTTTTTCGCAAAAGAGCAAGCAATGCGGCTGAATTTTAAAGAAACTGTGGTCAAGACTAGGTTAGCGATAGACAACATAGTAGAAGACAAAAGCCTGAGCATGAGACTTGGGCCTCATCTGGAACGGAACAGAACGGGAGGCGAAACTGAAAACAAAAAACGAAAGCGAAAAGGAAAAAGTGGGACTTGTACCTTCGGAGATCTGGTGAGGGGACAAGGAGAGGTGGTGGTGAGAGTCAACATTGCTTCTTTTGGCCATGATCAATCGATGACAGTTGCAGAGCTCAGAGACGCACAAAACCCTTCCTTTCTTCCTCTCTTAACAACGAACGCAGGAAGGAAAACAGTGCCAAAGAGGTGGGCAAATATAGTAGGTCAGGGACTCACTTAGAGGAGGGAGAATTATCCATTGAGAACCGGTTCTCAAGCGAACTCAGTGAGCAAAACCCCTTTTTCTACTTTTATAAATAATTAAATAAGGTTATAATTTGCATTTTCTAAGTTAAATGGGGAGAGAAATAATTATAAGCTTATCCACAGTCTTCTTGTGCCCAATTCCATCTCATCAAACTCGTTCCTCCTTTTACTACTTCAAGAACCGGTGCACAAGAATGATTAATTATTAATATATTTTTAAGTATAGAAAAATGATTAAGTGCAATTAATTACAAAAGTTGCACTTAAAAATTGCACATATTCAAAGTAGATTTGATGAACTATCACCAGCTAAAATTTCATCTCAAAAATCAATTTTTAACCACTTGATCTTAACTATTGAAATTACTAAGCATTTTTTATTTTTATTTTAATTGTGATGTTTCATCATGTCTACTTTTTATCCTTATGGATAGATTTTCTAATAAAAAACAATAATGAAAAAAATAAAATGTGTTGGATACAACCTTCACAATATAGAATGCTTTACAGTAATTTTTAATTATAAACTGTCACAAACTTAGACAGAATATGTATTCTTAAATCCTTAAAACACAAGTATCACTTTACATTATGTAGCATTGGTCAACATATTGATAGTAGATAAGTCTTCTTATAATTCACAAATAAAAATGACACGAGTGAGACACAATTCACAACAACTCGAGAGAATCATGTTTTTAAAAAATTAATAGAATATGTTGATATAATTTGAAAATAATGTATTCAAAATTAATCATTGAAATGCAATGAATCTTTTACTTTGTATAGTTTTTTTTGAAGGAAAAAAAAAAACCTTTAACACAAAGCACAATGAGAGTGGTAGTCTCAAGTATAGGATAGATGAGTAGCTTCCTCTACTAAGTTGATATGAAGCCACTGGCTATCACTCCAAACACCAAAATATTCTATCTTATGATAGATTTAGAGTATTTATCGTTGCTTCTGCTACTGCTCTTAGGTTTTTCTGCATCAGTTCGTCTGTTCTTAGTCCTTCTCACTCAATGAATTATTAAAAATAAAAATAAGTATCAGCATGATCAAGTCTTGGTTTTCTCCTACCTCTAACAATCTCACCTACTGCTCTTTTTCTATTCTTTTTTATAACAGAGGGAAACATGAGATAAGGGCCTCCATAAACCCTTCAGAAGAACGCCCCACACTTACACAAGATGCCTCTCATTTACGTCATTAGGAATCGAACTGACTACCTCTTACTTCATGAAGGAGGAAATAACCGGTTGAACTATCCAACGTTAGATATCTCACCTACTTCTCCGTCTCGCCTCTCCTGCGTCTTAACCTCTACTTTCTCTGCACGTCCCTGTAACTCTGTCAGGTTTCTTTGTTTCCCTTGCTCAAGTTTTACCTTCCTACATCATTCTCAATTTAACCTCTCACCGGTTTCACCTCCTGTCTCAACGTTTCTGAGTCTCACCCAACTTGACCTTGATCTACCCTCTAGTATTTTTCAAACCTGCCACCGACCCACCTTCGTTCAATGATAAACTGATGATTTTTAGTTTTCTAAGATTTGTCAAAGCCAAAAAACCCTCACCACTGCTTATCGATGCTCCTTTCCATGATTATCCGCGCCTGTTGAGTGTTGACACTTATGACTTATCCATGCCTGCCAGGCCCAGGCCCACATCTACAACACCATATCCAACTTTCACCAAACTGTCTGTACTCTGTAGAATTACCTTTCACCTAGTCTTTTTATCTTTTTTTTTTTTTTTTGTGTTAGGTTATATTATTAGTGTCCCCCTATCATTAGTTTGGATGTTTATTGTTGCCAACAATGCTATCTTGCCCTTTTGTTTATTGCTCTTGCCACCGTTGTCATCGCGTGTTATTGTTAGTGCTACTGTATTTTTCTATTTCTGACCCAGTTTAGGTCGACTGTTTATTGAATCTGTTGTTGTAACGGTTCAGTTCCTTTTTTATGCATATTTGTTTGCTTCTGGCTCCAAATTTCATTCACATTTGGATCTATGTGCTCCTATTTTCTGATTTTATATGTTACAGATCTATGGATCTATATGCTCCTATTTTCTGATTTTATATGTTACAGATCTATTTGCTTCTATTCATCTGCTTCTATTCATCTGCTGTTTGTTCTAAACATATGGCACATTTCACTGGGTATATCCTCATCCTTGATCTTCTTTTGCTCCACCAAATGGATTGGACCAATCCTACCGCTGTTTGTTCTAAACATATGGCACATTTCACCGGGTATATCTTCATCGTTGATCTTCTTTTGCTCCACCAAATGGCACCATCCTACCTAAGAGACGCTTTTAAACATTTTGATTTGAGAATTTGAATTTATATGTGATTATATAATCCTTCTTCTAGTTAAGACCATTCTAAAGTAAGCAAATTACTTTAATTACTCTCACTCACGTTCCAATCCTTGTTTCCTAAATTTATTTCTCTTATTTTCTTTCCCTCACTTTTTTACAATCATTACTCTCCTTCAAAAACTCACCCACATCATCTTTCTCTAATTTCATCTATTCAACGAACTGCTTATTTTTCGATGTAATAACATTTATTTATTTATTTAATGAATTCAATCTTATTCATATTGTATTGATTTCATTTGTTTAACTTTTTATTTTTCTTGAATTAAATATATTTAATCAGCTAACGTAGGCCACTTTTTGTGGATGTTGAAAAATGAATTTTGTTTGTTCTCTTCGGTTTACAAATATTAGCAAAAAAACAATATTTGATAAAAATAATTACTTAAATTAATGGCCACAGTAAGGCCACTTTTGTGCATGTTTAAATTAATGAAATTTATTTCTAACCTTTTGAGTTATAAATACAGAAAAGTACAATATTAGTATTTTCCCAGTACCTCAAAAGAATAAAAAATTTATCAAATCTTACTTACCACATCAAAGTTTCTATTTAATAATCTCTATAATACTTATAACAATGATCATGAAAGCTATTATTTTTACATTTGTGCTTCACTAATTTTGATTCATCCGTTCTAAGAATTGGGCGTTCCAGTTAATTTGAAAAATAAATTATTGTAATATTAATTTCAATCCATGGGTTATTTTTCTAATGCCAAAGTTAAAAAAAAAAAAACATAATGTCATCCGCTTATAAAGAATCATTGTGCTCGCCCAAACAAAATTAGAAAACAAACCCGTAATTAGATCTGTCTTTCTAAAGTTGTCTCTAGTTAAGGATCATACACTTTGAAAGTTAAAACCCATGAATGGGTATGATAACAAAACAAAATGCATCCCTCGATCATGTCTGGGAGCAGGAAACATACGAAGTCTGTGTGTCCGATGATTTGCAGTAGAAAAGACCATGCTAGTGGTACTCTATAACCATGTTTAGTTTTAAAAGAACAAAGGATGAGCTGTTCAACATCTAAGCTCAGCTCACCAAAACTGCTGGAAAGCTCATTGCCCCCCACCGATTAGATCAGGAACAAGTGATACTGCTTCAAACCTCAGAGGCCAAAGAAGCCAAGCTCGCTGGCTCTCTCCTTCTCAAATGTCTCAAAGTACTGATATATAATTGTCACGGCAAGCAAGATTCCAGTCCCAGAACCGATGGCACCCATGAAATCTGCTAGGACGGTCAATGCACCGATGCAAATGCCCCCAAAAGCAGCTGCAGTGGGTATATAGCGGTTCAATTCCTTCTGTAGATTAGATTCCCTATGCCCAGGCATGACCATTTGTTGCTCCTGTAGAACCAAAGGAGAACAAATCTCAACGTGGAAAAAGTAAAGTAGAACTTTGGGGAGAAAAAGAAGAAAAATAAAAGTCAGTGATGCCCTTCACAAGAACATGTTTGTGTGTTTCCAAACATACGAAAATAGGAAAGAGGAATCAACTTTCCAATTACCCCAAGAATGTGGTTTCCTTGCAAATGGCTCCTTGGATGATGGGAAAATCTACTTCTTGCATGTTTAAATGTTTTCTTTGAAAATGTGATTTACAAGCAAACAAGGGAAGATAAAAGTGACAGAAAACCCTCTGTTTTTTAGCAAAAACTATTGTATACGAATGCTCATTTTCATTGTGCAAGTGCAGACATGAAATAGAAGATAATATCATGAGGAAAACAGAAACCCAATTACCGATACTACAGTATAGTTTCATAGGTAGGGACAATCTATAAACAACAAAAGCATGAGAGAGACAGAGAGAGGAGTAATGAAATCTTATTGCAAGAAGGAGAAAGCAACTGGTTCTAAAAAATAAGTCCATACAAGTTAATCCAAATAATTCATCAGATATTCACAAAAATAACCACACGAGATTAAACCATATTTTTTGAACCATATAATAAGGTTGATCAAGCAAAGTATTTTTTGATAGATAATGAATACAGGATCCGCAATCACCTTTGCAAGAAAACAAAGAGAAAAAACCAATTTTACCTTGAGCTGCTTTGCCACATCTTTGGCTGAAGACCCTGACACTTCTATCCAAGTCTTTGAGAACAGTGCACAGGCTGATAGCATAAAAACAAGATAGAACAGGGCATGGAATGGATGAGCTGCCATATCTGCAAGGCTGCAATACAAAAGTATCCACATCAACAAAAACAGAGAAGAATTAGTTTAACACTTTCCAAAGAGCATTATAAACTGAGGCGGCATAAACAAAGATCATATGGCAGAAGCAATCACCTTGCTGGAGCTGTTATATAGTAAGCAATGCCACCAACTGGAATAGACTGACCACCATATTCAGAGTCCTTCCACTTGCCAAGCAGATTAACAAAGAAATTTCCACTGTACTTTCTGTACAGCAACTGCACCAGATATGGATAGTATTAGATTTTGCACAACGTAAAAAAAATATTCCTGCAACTTGTTCACATAAAAGAAAACAATACAGTACTTGTGAAATGAAGTAGAGATTGGTAACAAGAGCAGACTGCAGGATGATAGGCATGTTGGATGTGTAGAACAACTTGATTGGGTAGGAACCTTGCTGTCCACGAGCATTCTTTGATCTCACAGGTAAAACAACACGGAATCCTTGAAAATAAATTACAATAAGGAAGACCAGAACTGTTGCAAGCAAATTGGTCACATTTGGGAGGTTCTGCCTGTAGAACGCCTCACGAAGAGCACGGACCTTGTCCGTCCGAGTTATCAGCAGATGAAATAGAGCAATCACAGCTCCTTCAAATTCAGCTCCTCGTCCACTGTTGATAGTTGTAGGGCTGAATGCTTTCCAGATTATGTTCTCACTGTAAGGCAAACAATCAATTGAGGAATACATTTCTTCCAGCATTTTTTTAGAGTGTAAAAAGCACTACATACCAGATGTTTGTCGCGATAAATAGTGAAATGCCAGATCCAAGACCATATCCTTTCTGGAGAAGTTCATCCAAGCATATAACAATGAGACCCGCAAAACAAAGTTGAACAATTATGAGAATGGCATTTCCAACTCCAAGTTGGCCAACACTTCCGTACATCCCAGAAAGAACATATGCAACTGCCTCACCAATTGCTATAAGGATGCCAAGCAACTTCTGGGCGCCATTTCTGGGGGAAAATATAAAATGTCGAGATCATCTGTTAGCTTGTAATGAACAGTAATTGGTTCAATGGAAGCAAGCAGGCACCTTTTCACCTCAAAAGGAATGGTGAACAACAGGCACACACAGCACAAAAATACATTAAGATGCATCCGTGGAGAAGCCGATAAACGCTAGGGTAAAAACCTTTCTGCACATGATAAAACCAGTGTTTGTAGAATTGACTGGATCTTGACTTGCTTATGTTGGCAATTAGGTAGAAGGTCACCAGGTTTATCTCTTAACAATGAATGGTTTGGTGTATGGTAGCTAGCTATTCGCTTACTAAAGACCTGGTCTCATGACCACTTAAACACAAATTCCTTTGTAACAAGCAGGGGTACAAAGAACGTTATCGGCCGATACGATATATCGACCGATATTTTTCTCTTTCCTCCTCTTTTTTTTAAAAAAAGAGCCAATATCGGCCGATATGATGCTCTCCAAAACCGATATATATCGGCCGATACGATATGTATCAGCCGATATTTCGACCCCTGGTAACAATAATAAGGGAAAACAGATTACATAATAGACAGCAGGGTCCTGTGAACCAGGAGCAACCAACTGGGTAGGTGAGGTTTGAAGTCTCGCCCGGTGCAAGCAAACATGTTCAAATGCAGACTTGCATACATTTAGCATCAGAACCTTAATGGCTGCATCAATAACATCTCAGCAGCATCAATAGCATAGAGACCAAAATGCAAGGTCCAGTTGAATCCATAGTTTGTCTCGGAAAACTTTTGAGAAGGGAACAGAGAGAGAGAGCCTTAGCAAACAAACCCAAATTCCACAAGTGGCCTTTCTGATGTCCATCAACAAGCAATTATAAAGATGGCTCAGAAAAGGATGGTTCGAATTGCCGGTTGGAAGAGTTCTTTCACTCGCAATGAGTTTTAATAGAGAAGTTTCACAAGAAACATAAAATTTGAAATTTGAGAGAGGACTGTGTCCATATTTTCATCAATATAACTGTTATCAAGACATCCTCCATAGCTCTATGGCAAAACCCCAAGGTACAATTTGGCACATGTAAAACTGGACATTTAAAGATTCAAGTATTGACTGGTTCTATTTCAAATCAGCCTAGTCTAATCTTGAAACAATGCACTGCATGATATTGGTTGGTATCTCAATGTTTTGAAGATTTCATCAGTTCAGATCATATAGGAAATTGTTTGGCAGTAGCTAAAGATTAAAATTGATGTTAAAGACAACGGACCACAGAGTCTAAAACAGTAAAACCAGAGGTACAAATACAAAAACAAACGGAGGCAACAACAAAGAAACAAAAAACCAATCCCAAATACACCCGCAAGACACACAAAACCAGCAAGAAAACACTACAAAAAGACCTAAGCAATGTCGATACAATCTTTCCAGTGGATATAGTTATATGAGAGCTTCTTGACCGTCAGGCCAACCCCCTCTGGGGGTTAGTTTGTATAACTCTCGTATACAAACCATAGGGCTATTTTGTACTTATTATCTTATTTTAATGAATTTTTATCTTTGTCTCTCCTCAAAAAAAATAAAAGCGAGATAAGAAGGCCAAATGCTAGGGCTTCAATATTGCCTCCTCCTCTCTCAAATGGTTGTTTCTCTTGTCCAACTGGACCCACGACCTTCGATCCAACTTATGACGCAATCCACGATGAAACTCATGGCCCATTTTCCAACCTAACCATTGTATTGAAATTCCACATAAGAATGAGGTAGGTTAGGCTAAAACATGACCCAATTGCAGTCCTTACAAAGACAAAGTGTCCAGGCCTCTTAGAGCACCTTAATGAACCTTGGGGCATGTGCAAACCTCCCCATCCACACACTCCAGGTAACATTACTATTTTAAGTGAAATATAGGCTAATTTACTATATAATGCACAAAACTTCTTATTATTTTGAACACCATCATCATCTAGAGTCAAATGCAATCAAGTTATAATCTACACCTCGCCCACCTAACAATAGAAAAGAGTTCATTGAGAACCATTTTGTCACACCAAACAATAGAAATTGATAAGCGTGGAAATCAAAATCTCTATATTTCAATTTCTATGGAAAAAGGAATCCTCAAGGAAATCAATTTCAATACAAATAGCTGTGCACAAAAATGCCCTTAAATTATACAGAATATGAAACCTACATTTTGTGGTTTAAAATGTAGGACATGTTGTGCTGATCTTGGACTCCAATAAGGGAGAGGAGGGAGAAGGGGAGAGGGGGGGTGGGGGGGTGGGGTTTGTGGGGTGTGTGGGGGTGTGTGTGGAGGGAGAGTAAACCATACACAAAATTCAACATAGATTCTAAGGAGCTCCACTAAAACATTATAAAAATAGTTTTGTTTTTCTTTAGGAATTAAGAATAATAAAGCATTTGCCTATTGGAAGTGAAAAGTGCACCCAAATTGTAGGACAACAAATTTCAATGAAAGCCGCATCCATTCTACAAAGGGAATCCAGTAAGAAAAAACTCACAAGAGGGCACGATCCTCTCTGACACTGTTATCCACTTCAATAATCTTTGATCCAGCCAAGAGCTGCATCACCAGTCCAGATGTCACAATTGGGGTAATACCCAGCTCCATAACAGTCCCACGGCTCGATGCAAGGATAACACGCATCCAATAGAATGGATCTGCACCAGTAGTTGAGTGTATGCCATAGAGAGGGAGCTGGCTGCAAACAAGAAAGATGAACAGAGAGATCACTGTATAGATAACTTTCTCCCTGAATGGAACTCTTCGATCAGCACTCTGCACCTCTGGCAAAATTGAGAGAAAAGGCCTGACAAGATGCAGCACTCTGAACCCCCCTCCCATTTTCCTCGTCAAAGTTCAAGAATCCTGAGTATAATGATGAAGTTAGAATAATGTTCAAACCAATGAAGCAGGAATTTCCTTATGAATATAATGAAACAATGCAAGCAAGGTACTGAAAGTTAGATTACATACAGGCAGAAATAAAGGCAATATTACATACTGTAACCATTACATTGGGGAAATCTACTAGCAACATTAGAAGATGCAAAAGTAAACCAATGCCAAACATTTAGAAAGAAACACCAGAACATGTATGAATTAAACGAACAAATAAATAGATGACATATGATTCAGATGGAATTGATCAATGCACTTAGGTACATGTGTAAATTGAAATCCACTCAAATTGACATCCTTAGAATGGGACTGATCAACTACATCCTAACCATGGGACCCATCCAGATCATATAAATGGTCGAGATAGACAAGATCCAACCAATGGTTAAACACATGTCAATAAGAGAAACGGTGATTCACCAAATGTACCCTAAACATTATCAACATAAACCTTAACCCATCTATCCAGAATTGGCATTGAAAGCTTGACTTCTCACTTGTCAACTCAACCCATTCTGTAGGCCCGTCTCCTCCCTTGGCCAAAGCCATTATCAGATCCAACCCAGGTGCCCTTTCCTTCCTCTTCTCAAGCCCAACTACCCCAGCCTTCTTCCAAAAATCAGCAGGACCCGTCTTTCGACCTAGGCCTAAAGTCACCTTCCCCTTAGCAAGTCTCCCCTCAGGACTTGCCAAACTCTCTTTCTCCATGTGGCTATGCTGCTGATACCCAAAGCTCTCTGCTCATAGCCCTCTCTCCCTTCAAAGACTCTCCTTACCTAGGCCCCCTCTAAGGAAACCCATCTTTCAACCTTTCCTTATGACAACCTTGTCTTTGCCTCAACAACCAATTTCAGTTCATCAAATGTTGCCTCCATGCTTTGCTACCCAAACCCCAGTTCAACTACATGACAATTCCCTCCCAAGGCAGACAGCTCTTCCCAATTGGCCTCTGCTAGTGGCTTCCTCGAAAGCACAAGTTTCTATGAGAGACGACCTAACCCATTTTCCCTCTCCATCCTTAGTCCAAATTTCTCACCCCTCCTACAATTAGGAATGCAGAGACAAATTGGAGAGCAAATTTTGAGGCCGAATTAGAACAAATGAGTCTGCCAGCCCCATCAGACACCCTGCAGCAACAGACAGTCTGCTTCTTCAGATTGGATCGCAATAACAAGGTTTTCAGAAACTCAGCAAAAAATCTAAAATCCGTTAGCACCCGAATATTTGCCAAATGTGCTGGTTGGGGCTCCTCTATTGATGATTTCTGGAGCATTCCCATGTCTGATATCCTGCAAGCTTGGAAGCGTGTATTAGATATCTTCCGGCTTTTTTCGGTTTTTTTTCGTTTTTCTTTCCTCATTTTGCTTTCATGTTTCTCCTTGTACTGTACCTGCACCTCTAGTGTTTTTTTCTTCATTAATATAGTCACCATTTCAAAAAAAAAAAAAATCCACGAAACACCAAAGACAGACCAAGATTATATCATTCAGAAAGGATGATATAGACATTGGAACGGCAATCCAGATATCTTACAAGAAGAGAGCATGTAAAAGCAACATAAGATCAAACCATGCACTACAATATACAAGAGATCCAAAAACAGAAACATATCAACAAAAAGTGACTGCATGCATAGTAGAACTCAATCATCATGCGAACTAAAAGGCCGAAAAAAAACAATACAGGATTATGAATTAAAATGTCAAATCTTTTAATAGGGACAACTGAATCTCATAAATTGAGCAGATCTGCCAATTCCTCACACCCATCGAAGACGAACGAATTGAACAAAAAAGACAAACAAAGAAAAGCGAAAAAATTTAACATGAGTCATAGAATGGATACCACAAACAGAGATTCCAGACATCGTTAATAAAAGCAATTATATATAAGGTCAACGCATCAGATCTATAACTTATCCAAACAAATACATATGCAGAAACATCAGATCCTAAGAGATAGAAAGAAGAAACCGAATTCCGATATGTCAAGATCAGAGGATCTCTAGATTAAAATCAACCTTTCTCTTCTCTGCTTCTTTTTCTTCTTCGTTGATGGGAAAAATTCAGAGAGCGGCGGCGGCTAGAATTTAATAGAGAGAGGGAAAGAGAAGAAGGGTATTAAAAGAAGGGTATTAGGGCTTGTAAGTGAACACCCCGGAGAGAAGAGGTGCCGATGAGGAATTGAACGAGTCCGAGACGTGCCTAACAATGTCATTTTATTTAATGAGACGACTACCTTTCTACGTACTCGTCACGTGGCGTTTAATGGGTCCATGTTATCGACATCTATTGGTCTTACTCTCATTTCCCGACTTCTGCCCGTCTCCTAAAATGGACCTGTGAATTAACTTAAAAAAAAAAAAAAAAACTGAGTTCAAAATTTTGAATTATTTACTAAATAGATGAAATTCTCTTTAATCTTCTTGATAAATATATAAAAATTAGAAGGGAGTTCTGTGAAAATTGAATTGCTTAATTAGTATATGAAGTTGATAAAAATCATAAAATAATTGGACAATTCAATTGGAAGCTGGACTCAATTAAAAATAGTGATCTCTTTCATTTATTTTGAAACAAGTCTTTATGTTTTTTATAATTTTAAAAATTATCAATTTTTAATTAAAAGTCTAAAAAGACTCCTCGACCCTTTTGACTAATGTATTAATATTTTGTTTTAAATTTTTTAAATATATATTGGTTGCATTTGGATGGGAGGAAATTTTATCGGGATTATCTTTAAGTAGAGGTTACCTTTGAATAGGGGTTATCCTTACGTAGGTGTTATCTTTATCTTTTTGGTAATTATAAGCAATGTTATCACAACCGGACCGAACCGTGGTCGAAACTGCGGTGGCTGCAGTTCGATGCTTGTCAAAAACCGGTTCTGGGTCAAAACCGCATAAAACCGATCAGAACTGCAGTTTTGACACAAAAACCACCAACTGCGGTTCACAAATTTGAAGATTTTTTTATTTTTTATTTAATTTTCTAAAAATAATATTAAAAAATATGTATATTCGAAATATAAATGTTTAGTACTATTTCTATCCCATATATTTCACTGTTTTGGTATATTACTCAGAGTTTGAATGCTATTTTTAATATTTATATTAATGTTATTGGTAAAATGTATCTTAGTTAATGTTATATATAATATTTATATTATATTACTATGTAACCGGCTTTTACAGGCTTTGGTTGCAACTGAACCCTGTTGAACCTACAATGACTCGAAGACGGTTCGTTAGATGGTCCGATTTTGACAACATTGATTATAAGGGTAAAGTTAAAACTCACCTTTAGAGAGAAAAAAATCTTAGTTGGTAACTATAAGCAGCGGTAATTTGACATATCAACAATTTTATAAGAATTAATATTTTTTATTAAATCTATATAATATAAAAAATAAAAAATATTATTTTATGAAATACAATTATTAATTAATATTTATTAATTAAAAAAATATTTTTGCTCCATAAATATAAATAAGAGATAAAGAGGGGTAAGGGTTTTCTAAAAACCCCTTTCTCCAAAGGATTTTCAAAAAGAGAAAGAAAGATAAAATTTTGAATTTTTACCTTCACCTCTCCATTACCAAATAAGGATAACGGGATTCATCTCACGTTATCTCCCCATATCCATCCAAAAGCATCCAATGAAATTCATTTTGAGGTCAACACAACTTAAAAAAGTAAGTTGCGTAAAAGGTATTCTTTTATAAGCTTAAATTTAGATTTCGAGGATAAGTGTCATCAATGATATAATTTCATTTTAGTATTGATTCAATAGTAAATGTTACCTTATTTGCAATTAAATTGAAGATATGCCAACTACATGACATATTATAGTGTGAAAGAGGGCTGATAAAAAGGATTTTTGTGAGCTCCATGAAAATCAATAGTTATTTTATAATGCCTCGATCCAGAAGTGAGTCCTGAACGCCACTAATTTTTTTTTTTTAAACTAATCTCCATTCATCCACACTGATTCTTGAAACTACTTATTGCTTAAGATCTAATCTTTTTAACCTGATTTACCCATACTGCAATGTTAAGTCTCCTCACAGTAAATATGTGGTATCGAAGTCTTTGTCAACATGTAAACAGATATACAATCAATAATCAGTTAGAATACATAGCATACAAAGCAGTACATACTTGTATTATTTCGAATCTATCTCGTTTTTCCAAAAATCTCTAAAAAAATGGAATTGAGTCTCCTATTTGGTTTCTAACCATTTTAATTTACAATAATCAGCATATAATAAATAGGTGCTCAGGCTACTTCTTACATTGTTTTCTGGATATAACCAGATTGACGCATTGAGTTAAGCTCAGATGTATAAGGTGCTTAGGCCACTCCTTTATAGCGAGTTAGGCCAAGAGGTCACTCAGTGCCCGAACTGTTCTTTTCTACCGAGCAGCAAAGTAAATCGCACAACTACAGATAGCTACCGGGCTGAGTCAGCTACAGATAGAGAGTATCGACTTGCAAGTGAATACAATAAGTAGTACACTATAATATTTAAGAGAGAATGGATTAGTACAAATTTTAATTTTAAAAAGGGCTATAAACATCACATGAAAACCTAGGATCTAACACATGCATTTCAAATCAAATCAAGATTTATCATTCAAAAACTGGGTTCCTCGGAACATGCCTCGGAACCAGGTACTGTGGCTTTGGACCGTCCGAGCTATTGCCTAGACTAGTCCACAGAACCTCGGAACATGATTCTGTTCTTCAGATCATCTGAGGGTGAAGTTTTGGATCGTCCGAAGGTGCTTCCGAACTCAAAAAGATAGAAAACAGGATTTCGGTGGATCTCGGAACATGCCGAGAGAAGCTCAGATCGTCCGATCTGTTCGATCCTTCCGAAGAAGACTCGGAACAACCTGAACCAGAGGCCGGAGAAACGATTGGCCTCTGGACATTTCGAAGTCCCAAACTCAGGTTTGGAACATCCGAAGATGTCAGCTTCGGAAAGTCCGAAGCACAACTCTCGGACCTTCCGAGAGTCGTCTTCCTCCTCTGTTTACGACAGCAGACAGTAACGGCGCCGGGAGAGTTAAATACAAATCCAAAAACAGTAGATTTTCTAGGTTCGTTTTTCACATCAAACTGGTCAGATGGACTCCTCTGCAAGTCCTCTTTGACATAGGGAATAAATTAAAACTTTTACTTTTACTTAAAACGTCTGATTTTAACATCAAAACGAGTGAGACACAAAATTCCAAGGTTTTCCTTAAATTTCAAACTTACTTTTCTTACTCAAAACTTAATCAAATTTACTTCTTCTTTATTCTAAACTTGTTAAAATTTAAAAACGAACGCAATAGTTACTTTCGCTTGAGCTCTAGGTTTGAAAATCTAAACTTTGAAAATTCATCCTTTTAAGCTTACGGTAAGAAATTCTGGAACAGAGAGGGAGAGTTTCAGTTTAACCGAGAGGTGGAGATTGACTGAGGAAGGGTAAAACTAGTTGGGAAAAAGGTAAGTTATATAGACCCATCTGATGGATGGGTGAAGACCAGCTCACTGGCAGCCCTTGGGCGCTGCATGGGAGCTGCTGGCCACGTACCAGCAGCAACAGTAAAATCCCACAGTGAAAATATTTTACAGATTAGTCCCTCTGGGGATTTTGCAAATCAGTCCTATTTTGATTAAAATCGATTTTTAACTAAAAATATGATTTAAAAAGCTTAAATAATTTAATCTAACTTAACAGAAATGTTGGGTTTATTAAACTCTATTTGTCATAAAATTTTGGAGGTTTGAAATTCATCAAAAACCAAAGATTTAGATAAAATCCATAATTTGACATTATTTACTTAATTTAACTTGTGTTAAATAAAAGGGTTTATTACATTTATTTTTAAGATTTGGAGAAAATAAAAAAAAAACAATCATTTTAAAATCTAACATAACATGACTTTCTAAAAGATTTCTTTATTTCTGAAATTATCTAAAAATAATTATTTCCCCCTTCGCGATCTTTTCGGACGGTTTTAAAATAACATTTTCTGAAAATAAAATAATACCGAAACTTTAAATTAAAATCCTTGATTAAGGAAAACAATATTGTCCAATAATAATCAAATAATCACATACATAGAGGAAATAATAATTATAAACGGTAAATTACCATTTTGCCCTTCCAATTAGACGAGCTGGATCATCGAGCTTTCAAGCTCAGACTATGCTACACCTGGACTTTTCGCAAAGCCACTACCGTAATCTTCAAGATTAACCGGTCTAAGTATGATTTATCATACTGATCAAATTTAAATCGGGTTAGGGTATTACATATTTATAAGCAGGGGTTTAAAAATCGGTATATCGGCTGATACGATATGTCGACCAATATATCGTTATCGGCCGATATATTTTTCTCTTTCTTCATTGTTTTTTTAAATATCGGCCGATATTTTGATATCGGGCCGATATCAAGGCCGATATTTTGATATCGGGCCGATATCAAGGCCGATATTGTGAATATCGGCCGATACGATACATATCGGCCGATATTCACATATCCAAAACCGATATATATCGGCCGATACGATACGTATCGGCCGATATTTCAACCCCTGTTTATAAGTACAAATAATTTTCAAGAAAAAATATTTTTTAATCAATATAATTAAAAGATATTTTTAGAGTTTATCTAAACTTAAAGAGCTTTTTTGACATATGGAAAATATAGGAATTTTTCAATTAATTTGAAAAGATAAAAACCTTCAAAAAAAATTTGTTTAACAATATATGATTTAAATTGAATATATTGATCAGTTTAATAACTGAGTTGATTTATTTTTATGTTTAATAAAAAATATTTTAAGAAACAAAATTAAATTTTAAAATAATAAATATATAAACCAAATTCAAAAATAAACTATTTTCACCTTCACAGAACTAAATTTATTTAAAATGCATTTAAGAATAATATTCAAATTAAATTAGAACAATATCTTGAATTTAACCATCATAACAACATGGCTTTAATACTTACTAGACATTAATTCAGTAGTCCCGTCAACATGAAGTTATTCTATTAATTTCAATCGTTAGATAAAATATAAAAAATTACCAAAATTTCAGGCCCTTCAAATAAAATTTACCATTTCATATAGGGTCATGGTAACTATATTACCCTGAGGGGTTTGGGTTTAGTTTGTGATCAAAATCCACTCTTGATTGTAGGAAGTCTTGGAATCAAGTCTCCCTCAACAAAAAATGGGTCTCTCCATTATTTTATACCCGACGCATGAAAAGATACTATCCATTATTTGGTGTTAAGTGTAAACAGATTATGAGATTTACACATGCCCTAAAATACCTAAATACTTTAGTTTTAAAAAAAGAAGAATACATGATTATTTTATATTAAATGTGTACAGATGGAGAGATTTACACATACATTAAAATATCTAATTACAAAAAAAAAAAATTTACGTGGTAACTATATTTTATTACCATATCAAGATAGAGCCCATCCCTCAAATATCTCAAATGAGGAATCCAATCGCAAAAATTCAGCCATTTTAAAACACATCTAATGTTACTTAGACTTTTGAAATAGGGTCATCACATTGAGCTAGCCCACTTATTCCCCTCCATTTACAACCTGGTTGGATTAAGCAACTAGTAAAATCAACTACATTAGTCATAATCTATTCTATTTTCTCTATCAAATAGCATCAAATGACCACTTGCATTGCTTTTGTTGTTATCTATTTCTAACGTAAAATGGGGAATGATTGATAGGACAATTGCATTTCAATGGAAATGTAATATACATGTATGAGATCATATTATAAATTGATTAATGCTGAAACTTTCGAGTTTGCTATCAAAATGGCTAAGAGCATAGAATAAATTAGGTTGAGTTTCGATGGAGAATAATTTTTATAGGGGTTAGCTCTGAGTAGGGGTCACCTTTAATAGGGGTTACCCTTATCTTATTTGGTAATTACCAATGTCACAAATATCGGCGGTATTTTCAAATTTACCGCGTTTTTATCGGCAAAATACCATTACCACGTTAAAAACGCGTTTTTATCGCCAAACGATAAATTTCCGGTAAATTCCCGATAAAATCGCGTTAAAAACGCGATAAACGTTAATAACGCGATAATATCCCGGTAAATTTCCTGTAAATTCCCGAGAAAATCCCGGTAAATTCCCTATACCATTTTTATTTCATTAATTTTTTTATTTATTCTACTTTTTTTTATTTTTTAAATATTATAATTTCAGCGAGATTTTCCCGTTAAATTCCCGATAAAAATCCGAGAATTTAAAAATATCCCGTTATTATCAATTGCCGTTAATATCCCGAGAACGGTATTTGTCACTATGGTAATTACAGTGGTAAAGTAAGAATTAACCTTAAAGGTAAAAAATGTTGTTTGGTATCTATTAGCAGGGGTAACCTGATATATTAGTAATTTTATGAGAAATTTTATAAAATATAATTATTAAATAATATTCATTAAGTAAATCTAATATTATCTAATTCTTATAGGTTCTGTTTTATAATTATAATTTAAAATGAATACTTGCATTCTAACGGTAAAAAAATAAATATAGAAAAAAATAGATATTATTATTTTAAATTCCAATAAATGAATAAAAAAATATCAACATATCTCTTCATAAAAAAATATAATTTGTTCATTGGTAACATGAAATATATAATATAATAAATTATTATATAGATTTAATAAAAATTATTAATTTTCATAAATTTGTTAATAAGTCAGATTACCCCTACTTACAGTTACCCGGTAACTCTTGTAAAAATTTACCCCTCATCAAAATGTATCATGTTGAAAATGTTGATACATTTTTAAAATAAATTTCTAGCAGAATAAATTGTTAATTACTCTGAAAGAGATTACCGTGAACCTCAAACTCTTTCGAAGATTCGAGACTATCGAAATTTCGACAAAATCACCCCTTAAAAATAGAATATTTTGACAAATATATTTCAGAAAAATTTATTTTTATTTTTATATTATATAGATTTAATAAAATTATTAATTCTCATAAAATTGTTAATATGTCAGTTTACCCCTACTTACAGTTACCCCTACTCAAGGGTAACTCCTGTAAAAATTTACCCCTCACCCAAATGCAACACTTTGAAAAATTTATTTTTATTTTTATATTATATAGATTTAATAAAATTATTAATTCTCATAAAATTGTTAATATATCAGTTTACCCCTACTTACAGTTACCCCTACTCAAGGGTAACCGCTGCAAAAATTTACCCCACCCAAATGCATCACGTTGAAAATTTTATTTTTATTTTTATATTATATAAATTTAATAAAATTATTAATTCTCATAAAATTGTTAATATATCAGTTTACCCCTACTTACAGTTACCCCTACTCAAAGGTAACCGCTGTAAAAATTTACCCCTCACCCAAATGCATCACGTTGAAAATTTTATTTTTATTTTTATATTATATAGATTTAATAAAATAATCAATTGTCATAAAATTGTAAATATATCAGTTTACCTCTACTTACAGTTACCACTACTCAAAGATAACCCCTGTAAAAATTTATCCTCACCCAAATGCATCACGTTGAAAATTTTATTTTTATTTTTATATTATATAGATTTAATAAAATTATTAATTCTCATAAAATTGTTAATATGTCAGTTTACCCCTTCTTAGAGTTACTTTGTCAAGGGTAACCCCTGTAAAAATTTACTCCTCATCCAAATGCACTGCGTTGAAAATGTTGACACATTTTTACAATAAATTTCTAATAGAATAAATTGTTAATTATCCTGAAAGAGATCACCATGAACCTCAAACTCTTTCAGAGTTTTGAAACCTTATCGAAATTTCGACAGAATCACCTCTTAGAAATAGGACATTTTGATAAACACATTTAAAAAAAAAAATTATTTTTTATATAGATTAAATAAAATTATTAATTATTCTAAAATTGTTAATAAATCAGATTACCCCTACTCAAAGATAATCTGAAATAACCCCTGAAAAATTTACCCCTCATCCAAATGTATCATGTTGAAAATCTATATAATTTAAAAAATAAATTACTAATTATTTGAAATTTATTAATTTTTCAATTATATAATATATAATAAAAAAATAACGAGAGGATAAATAAAGATAAAATTTCCTTAAAAAATAAAACACCACTATTATTATTTTAAATTTCAATAAATGAATAAAAAAATTCTACTACATATCTCTTCATAAATGAAATGAAAATACTAGAGTACTTTTAAAAAATCAGGCTTATGAACATGGTACATAAGTCAAATTGCCCAATTAAAGAGTTTGTATGCCCGATTGCCCACCCTTAGGCAATCCAACCAATCTCGTATAATCTACCCATCAAATAATCCATTGACCAATTCAATACCCTTACCAACAGAACCAATGTCCCGTGGTGAACCCACATTCAATAAACCAATCCACAATTAACATGGATGGACCATAGTCCAATCTAAACATAATATCCATACCAAGGGTTGAACCGATTGCCCACCCCTTAGGCAATCCAACCAATCTCGTATAATCTACCCATCAAATAATCCATTGACCAATTCAATACCCTTACCAACAGAACCAATGTCCCGTGGTGAACCCACATTCAATAAACCAATCCACAATTAATATGGATGGACCAAAGTCCAATCTAAACATAATATTCATACCAAGGGTTAATTGGTATAATATTCATACCAGGGTTAAATTATCGATCGATATATATCATATCAACCGATATGTATCGACTTTTTAAGACTGAACAATACCGTATCAACTGTACAAAACGAATATCATATCGATCGATATGTATCGATTTTTTAAAACTGAATAATATCGTGTATCAACCGAACAAAACGAATATCAACCGATATTTGATTCATAATAACAAATATCAACCAATATGACCGATATTCGATTTATAATATCGATCACCATATCTAATATCGATCACCATATCCGCCGATATGTACAAATATCAATATTTATTTATTTATTTATTTTAAAAAAAATATAATTTTTCACCGTTTTTCCGTCCACCGATGCGACTTTCACACTTGTTTTTCGCAGTCAGTCATCGAAAGAGAGAATCACAGTTGTTTTTCACAGTCAGTCATCGAAAGAGAGAGTGACCGATATAAAAGGAGAGAAAATTCTCAAACCGATATTATTATGCATATCGTGGTAAATTTTTTTACCCCTGGTCCATACCATGGCAATAGTATACTGTTATCACATACTTTAGCTTAGTTCAACTCCAATCTATGATGATCCCGTAACCCGATTAATAATTCAATTGATCAACAAATCTATTCTCCAAATCACAATCCTCACCCCCTCCATGATTATAGCAAGTATACTCATCACCCTAGTCAACTTTCATCCGATTCATCGGATCTATATTCTATTCAAACGTTCTCCATTTTTTTCTCCTGTTTCAAGTATTTCTTCTTTATCAATTTATTATTGTTATTATCACATCTTCATCAAATCATGAATATATTTGTACGTGAATCATATTATCATAATTATGACGTAGAATCATCTTCCCGTTTGTCGATGGCCGGGGAAACCAAAAACCAAAGGAAGAACCTCCCAAATAAAAATAAAAGATGAAATAGAAAATTTCAAGACTCACGACACATATTATTTCCATCAAACGCAAATTCCATTGTTTTTTTCTGAGAAAAGAGAGCACCGACCACCCACATCATCATCAGAGATCAAAAACACATAATAGCAACGACACAAGACAAAAAGAAAAACGAAAGGAGACGAGCGTCATTCACCAACCAGAGACCAGATCCAACTACTTCTAAAACTACTACTTATTCTTTTAACTTCTTTTACTGGAGGGAGACATCTACTCCCGGTTCCTCCAGTTTCCGTCGGAGACACCACTGGCCCTCGAGGAGTAACGAGATCCACCGCCTTCTTGCCCTCCATAGCCATAGCTACTACGGCTACTACGGTTGTAGCCACCGCCGGAGCTATCGCTACGGCGGCCACCACGGCTGTATCCACCGCCATCACTGCGGAAGCCACCGCCGCCGCCTCCACCACCACCACCACTACCCCTAGACTGTGCCTCGTTGACAGTAATACTCCTCCCGTCGAGGTTCTGGCCGTTCATGCCCTCGATAGCATCCCTCATCGCCTGCTCGTTGCTGAACGTCACGAATCCAAAACCCCTTGATCTCCCCGTCTCTCGATCGCTGATGATCTGCGCAACAAAGATAAATCCAGGACAATCAACAGCTGGCAAAGGAACAACCATATATATATAGATGTTGGCCCGTGGATTTCGCCGTTTACAAGTCAAAATTGATCTTCAGATTCAAGTACGTCAGAAAAAAAGACCAGTTCTAGGTCCAAACATTTGATGGAGATCCAAAGCCCCATCAGATGCCATGTCTAAAATAGAATAATAAATATGCTATGAAATATAAGGTTCCATCAACAAGGAACGAACCTGAGTTAGAGATCAGATGCGATCTGATGATAAGAGATGAGAAAAGTAAAGTAACGGAAATCAAAACACCGAGATCACAAAAGAACGGATCCGGATCCGTAAAGATGCATGAGACGAGAGAACTCAAAAACCTTAGATTCGACGATTTCACCGTAGGCGCTAAAAGCCCTTTCAAGCGACCGGTCGTCGGTCGCCCACGCCAGACCACCAACGAAACAGCGGTATTCAACATCAGCACTAGCCATGGCGGCGGAGAAAAAAGTGAATAAAGAAAAGGAAAAAGAGAACCGAACAAAGACACAGTGAGGGGGATCTGAACCCACCTCTTCAATAGCACGAGAAACCCTAGATCCCCAAACCCTAATTTTATAGAGAGCTTTCGCCCTGATCCTTATCTCTCCACCTAACCCGGGTTAATTTCTTACTCTACTTCTCTTCCTTAACCCGACGATTTCTCATAGACTACACACGTAAGGACAAAACACACTCATATTGAGGCAGGTGGCATAATAGTGGGGCCATTTCCTACTAAGTGCAAATAAAATACTATGGATATTCTGATAGGTCAGATTTAATTTAATAAATTGTTAATGATGAATTGATCTAAGTTGATAATCACGAGCCATTGATTGTTTCCATATCAACGGTTCATAATCAAAGTTGTATTAGATAATTAACAATGCCATATTGTACTGATTTTTTTTTCATAAGATGGGGGAACGTCTGTAATTTACAGCTATTTTAAAGTTTTTAGAATAATCTCTTCTTAAACATGCCACGTGTCCCATGATAAATTTAAATATCATTTAATCTAATCAGTGGTGAAAGTTTTACCATGGCTAGACTAACTAGGGTTACTTTTCTAAACCTGGGGTGGTAAGTCATTTCTTACGCGTCCTTGCATTATTTCATCCCGCTCTCCAGTCTCCGCTATGAGTGCAGGTGGGTCCTCTCGCACGTGACTCAACCACTTGGCAAACAGTGACTTGAGCAGTTGGCTACCTCAAGAAAATATCTAGGCGCCTGCAATTACCGAAATGTCCCTGTGTAAATGCGTCTTGACAGGAGACACGACGAGCCGGATCTTCGTGAATCGTGCCTTTATTTTGAAATAATTATTAAAAAAATGATTATTTAGGTTTTGGATTTTAGAGGTTTTATTAGGATTATTTGAGATTATTTTTTATTAGAGGTTATTTTGGATGTTTTAAAAATTCTTTGTTTGCAAAAAAAAAATTAAAATGAATCGGATAAGAGTAAAAAGTTAATTTTTTAGTTTCTACCTCTTATTTATCAAATAAGTGCGACACCATTTATTTTCATCTAATTGTAGTTTAAGAGGAGCTTTAAGTTCAATTGGTATTTTCTTCTTTATAAAAAAAAATGTTAATTATCTTTGTATTTAATTTTAATTTATTTTGAGTTAATTTTATTGTTAGATTAAAAAATTACTTAAAACGAATTTCACTTTAACAATTAATTTTTTAACTCTTAAAATTTATAGTTTTTCAAATTCAATAAACTCAGATTTTTTAAATAAAATATCATCTAGAAATATCTATCAAACCATCCACTGTCATATATTCATCTCCATCCTCTGTAGGCCCCACATATGGATGACCTCACTCGGGCCGAAGTGTTTCTTCCGTCGAAAACACTGCTTTGATGGAAATGGATTGACACTATGTCCTTGATTTTTGGGATGTCGAAATGGCCTGAATTTTTTTTTTATTTACTTCGAATGCTAAGATAAATTAATATCTAAATACATTAGGTAAATTCTATGGACAGAATTATAAAAAAGTGATCTTGAGTATGATTCAAATATAACATCGTGGATTTTTTGCCGTCAAATTAATCTTTCAAATTACACATGTATCGAAAATTATTTAAGTAAAATAATTAAAAAAAATAAAATGATTGATATTGAGATTGGAAATGGGATAGTTTAAAGGCTGATTTGGGGGCTGATTAGAGGTCTGAAACGGGACTGCAGTAACGAATAAATCAAACAGGGCTGGTTTAGGGTTTGAAATGAGTGGCGATGAGGTTTCAAATGGGTCGGCACCAATCCAGTTGTCGTGATTTTTTTTCTCCCCCGTAACGCATTAGAGTCATAAACTATATTTGGTGGACCCACTTAGACTATATTCGAGATGTTTGTAGGGCCCACCTTCTCCATTTTTATAATGAATTAAGTTTGAAACATGGGTGAATTTTTCATTTTTATCGACATCATCATACACTTCAGGCCATACACGGGTCAGCCCCACACCTATATAGGTGCTTGACCTGGTCCACTTACTCTTATTTTGTGATAAAATTTAAAGAAATATATATATAACACATTTATTTAAACTTTTCTATTGATTTCATATTACTTTCCTTTTAACATTAACAAACAATCAGAAAAAAAATCATTTTCTTATGAAATCTAGCTTTTATTTTTCATGAGAAAATAGACAAACATGTCGTTAAGGTTTTTGTTTGTAGGAAATAAAGTGATCTAAAGAAAGAATAAAATAGCAGAAAAAAATATCTGCAAAAGATCAAACGAGCGGGATCTGAGCTGCAAATGAGTTGAACCCTGCTCACATTTCCGTGTTTTCCAACTATCATGTTAAGCCAGTTGAGAACAAGTAGGGATTTATATCTTGGTATCACCCGATATTTTGGCTAAGAAATTTTTATTTTCTATTTTATTTTTTTGCAAAATCACGTTTATTAATATCGACTGATATCTCAAATATTAGCCAATCTATATCGTATCAGCTGAGATTTATTTCCTTGACAACACATTGCATTATTGATGTATCAATGACTCAAAGTGCAGTTCATTCATCAAGGTATCATGGATTAGATCAAATATTTTTCTAAATAGAATCATCAAAATCGAGGACTAACATTCTGAACTCTTCTCTTTTATTATATCCTATAAAAAACTATCTTCTCACTTTACAATCTATCGTATCTTTCTTTATATTCTTTTAAATAAAATATTCTTTAATAATTAATGCCTTATTCTATTTTTATTAATTAATTATAAAAATAAATCAAAACATGGTTATCCATAAATTAATGACATCATAAACCTCAAAAATGCCCACATTAGAGCATATTGGTCAATATTTTAACTCACGCACTGAAGTATTGGATAGGTTTAAGTTTGAGATATGGCTGACTTGAATCCTATCATCATTGTCAAAGTCAAATATTCTATTTATCTGAACGGAGTGCTACCTATCTAAAATTAATTTCACTTGTATCTATGTACAACTTTTATGGTTTGAATAATTGAGGTGAGGCTTTTGTTACAAGTTCACCCAAGAAATAAACTCTAAGGGGTTAGTTTGATGGTCAATTTCCGTTCTTATTTGTGAGAGGTCTTAGAATCAAGTCTCCACAACACAAAAATGGTCACTCCCCATTGTTATGTACTCACATGTGCTGATTGTGAGGTTTATATATGCTCTAAGGATTAATCAAGTGAGACGCTTAGCTACCTTGGTCTTCGAAAAAAAAGTTCACCCAGTGAATACCATTCTACACGCATTCCAACTTGCAAGAAAATCACAGATATCAGCATGATCTTCAGCATAGGGTACAAGTGGTTTCATTCCAATGGCAATCTCTTTCACTTATTTTCTAGTTAAATGACGAGAATTCCGTCTCCAAATGTGGCAAACAAATACATTTAAAAGAGGAAATAGGGTGATCGGAGATGACCATAACTTTTGTGAAAAAAGGCCACAAAATACATGGCCGGTATCTGCCAATGCAGTAAGTTTTTGCAGATTGGCCATCCAAAACAGGACCAAAATATCAAAGGTTAATTCCATGAGTCATAAAGCCCATTTGATCAACTAAAACCCAAACAAATTGTGGAAACATGAAGATAGAAGTATGACAGTGGTCATAGAAATATGGTGACAAGAACAATGATGAGTGAATTGTGAAAATGAACTCTTGTAAGCCTTAAAATATCATAGTCAGAACATTGGATCCAAAACTATATAGACTGCATTTGTCAAACAAAAATCACTTTCAGCAACGGCCCTTTTCATCTTAGCAGTCACTAATGATTTGTCAAAAGGGCTGAAAGCATGCAGAAGACCAGAATTTGTTCTTTTTTTGGACACAGATGATTGATTTTCATACTGAAAGTCTGGAAGACCCTTGGCAATGTTCTCAACAGGGATTATATGCCGTTGCAGTTGGTGTTCCACTCCAAGTCACCATTGTCAAACGCTTTGCAACTCCTCCTTCACTTGAATTCCAGAGGAACCTACATTGGTGATGTTTTCATTAGGATTTGTAGTATAATTGTTGTCTGTGTCCATCCAATCCAAGTCATCATTTCCCAAGGTTGGCTCCTCTACATCCCAATCATCCATTGGATCCATATCTTCTTGATCAATATTGTCTCTATTGACATCAGCAATGGATAAAGAATGCCGAAGTCTCAGATTATAGTGAACAAAAACCAGATCACTCAACCTCTTTTGCTCTATAACATTTCTCCCCTTTGTGTGCAACTGCTCAAATAAACTCCTTTTCAGATGGTAACTTGAGGCTCCACTGCATGTCTGGCTTAGAATTCGAATGGCGAGTTTCTGCAACTCTGGGCAGCTATCTCCATACAATGCCCACCACAGAGCTGCAGCAACAGGTTAATGCAACATTTTGAGAAACCATACAAGCATGTCTATGTAAGAAATACAGAGATTCAGGTGGTAGCCCTACCAACCATACTTAATTAGCAGCATGTGCCTGAAGTTCTGAAAATATTAACACACATGTTTCTTTCTGAACACATTACTCCTGTTTGCTACTCTGTTAACCATGAGCTACCATTGATTGATCAGTCAAGTACTGTGAATGCAGAAGGGTTCCCATATCGCAGTGGGGATCTCCCATCAGTGTCCCTCAATGGTGTGGACAGTGCCAGTAGAACCTTTATTTCTTATGCAGTTCTATGCGGGAGTAGTTTAACAACTTTTGGGGCAATTTTATGAATGTTGTCACTGATCCTATTTAGAGAAAGGATTCACGTCCCATAAGCCACATCATTTGAATCATTCATCAAATCTATCCAAACATGAAAAAAAAAACTATTTTTAAAAAACTATTTTATTTTTTAGATGAAAAGTCGCAACAATGGATGGTTGAGTCTTAAAATAGAATTGTTGAATCAAAAAGGACATTGAAATCTGGATCAGCGATCCATTTTTACGGTTTTCTATCATAAAATATAAAACAAGTTTTTATAATCAAGTAAAACTGATGGATATGATTAAATTATATGGCTTCTAGGACCCATTTAAAGGACACATGTCGATAAATGAAGAATTTTGCCCTAGCCGCACCTTAACAGCCAGGGCGGTACTGAATCCTTTCTCCCCTATTCAAGATGGGATCCAGCTCACAATTAGCAACAGACTAGTATGACAAGCACCTGAACAAATTCCTTGACTGCAACAAAGTGTGAATCCGTAGATCCAAGTGTTCATTTATGGCGAGGGAAGATGTTAGGCATCCTCAAAAAACCATCCAAGTGAACAGTCCCTCTTGGTGTTCAATTTTTTTTTTTTGAAGTCCACTTGGTGTTCAAATTTTAACTAAACCTTTAGATGTGATTGTTGGTCATTACAGACGTTCTCTTGAGAATAAACAGGAAACAACACTATAACCAGTCATTTTGTTGTGTGTGTAGGTGCTTGGTGTTGAATCCATTCCAACGGTTAGACCAGAACATCCAGTGTGTGCTTCCTGGTATATAAATTAATGTTGGAAATTGAAATATGTAGGGTATTTTCAATTATGCAGGGCAATCTGGACCTCAAGGCATTTTTTGTTAAAAAAGAAAATCTAGAAATAAAAGAAATTTAAAGCTGTTAATTATTACCTATGGGATGCTTACCCAAGGATGCTCCTAGCTACAAAATCGTATAGGTGATTGCTACTAGTTAAGATGTGGGCTCCGGTCATGAGTTTGAAGTCATGTTCTCGAGTCCAAATCACAAAAATAGTCTTAATTCTTGTGATAACATAATTACATTCCTATGCTAATGATAAGGACATCATGGGACGTCAGCAAAGAATGATGCATCAGAATCTAGATTTTACCCCATCATAGTTGGAAGATGAATTTCTGCACAATCCCTACATATTTGACAATGGATAGCCTAAATTGTGCATAGATCTATGATAAGATTGCTAAGACTGATCTTTTTGGAGTTGTTTTGTCCGTCGGATAGTAGTTGGCTTAATCTAAACCATTAAATGGATCTACAATTGTCATAGTAGTTGACTCAGAAAGTTTATTTTATTGTTTATTTGAATATCAATTTTAGGGGATATAATAAGTTAATTTAAATGACATGTATTGTTCACACATGTGGCACATATATGTCTCTAGGGTTTCTTTGATTTTCTTATAAATACTTGTAAACTCTCATTATTTCACAATAGAATACAAGTGAAAAAAAATTCTACATACTCTTTTGAGAAGAATGATGGTGTGATTCCAAGGAAATCAGGTGCTTTCTATCATTTCTCCTCCTCCTAATCCCTTCTTCTACTTCTGTTTTGCTCTCCTCCTTTTCTTTCCTCTCCAACTTTTCTTCTACTTTGTTTTTTGATTGCATTGCTCTTTGATTTATATAGCTCTAAGGTTTTCCGTATACAAGATACGGTTGAGTTTTACAAAGTTAGGACCAAAAGTATTGGTAGATATGTTTTTCTTCAAAGGAATATACTATCCTATCACGAGTCATATGGGTGTCAGGTACCAATTTGCCCATAGAAGTATTTGCTAAATCTAACTATAAGTGCCAACCCCAGATAAAAGAGATAAATGACTTTAATAATGATCACGATAATTATGTCAATGTAGGAATTTGTCATCCTATTTGTAGACACCACCTCAACCCATGTTTGGGCCATGACATGATGCAAAGCTGGACCCTGCAATTTATGCAACACATCTAGGTGGCATTGCCCTGGTTAAGAACGACCACGACATTTGCAGTCAAGTCACTACATGACTCACCTACCTGTCCCACATCGGATCCAAACCTCTCACTTTATTAGCCAAATCCACCATTTGGGCACTATTTTAATACCTAACATGCATCAATGAAATCTATAATTTCTTGGGAGCTGACAATTATTCAACAGTATCTATGGCACTCTCTTGCCGATATTTTGCAAAACCAGGGACATAAAAATACATTCCAGTCATTTGTAGTATCACCTATCAGGTTCATGGACCCCTACTCCATTGTGGGGACCCAACTGCACAAACACCCAGTCCTTGCTTGACTTGTTAGGACACCACCTAACAAGTAGCCAATCCCCATTCACCAACTCACCTTCGGACCCAATTAAAACCTTTCACCATGGCCTTCTCCTATTCACCAATGTCATCAAGATCAACCAACTCTAACCCATCACACCAGCATGTAACCACCACATAATGCCATGGCTATAAAAGGCCCCTCTTGCCATTTAAAAGAAATCCAAGGAGAGACAATATTTGGAAAATAAGGAAATGGAGAGCGAGTGAGCTTGAGGAGAGACTTCTCTGCATGTGATTGCCAAGAGAGGGACATGTGAAGAAGAAGAAGAAGAAGGATGGGTAGTAAAGGTGGGAAACACCACCCATCGGAATAGAAATAATGGCTGGAAATAAAGCATTTATTGAGTAGCAAAACAATAGATGCTACACTAGATGATACATTTGGTTAGCTGACGCATGACAAGCTCTGATACCAAATCTGACGCAGGCCATAAGTGAAATGTGCCCGAAAATGAAGTTATGACATTCTAATAATGTAATGAAAGAAAATAGAAAATCTGAATAATAACTACTGCCATATGCTCCCAATATGCAATGAAAATGCTGATTTAAGAAGTTAATATTTTGTAATCAATGATTAAAATAAGATCTAAGCAAACAACATCACAAAATCAAAAGAACTAAAGAGATCCATAGATGATAACATATTAAACCCTAGAAGTAATCACCAATCGAAATTAGGGCCTTCTAATATCCTAAGATCAAATTCAAGATGCCTAAAATTCCCCACAGGAAAAAAGTATAGATTCTCAATGAAAAATCCAGTCCTACGTGAGTCCAAATCCAAAACACTTCAAATAGGTCAAAAGGATTGTTTGGGGGGTTTTCTATACAATAAGTTGCCTGCAGGGTAGGGAACCAAGTCAAGATGCAATAGAGCCCAAATGGGCCAGATCTGACCCTGTCTGTACAGTCGTACGGTCGGATGAGGTCCGGGTCGTGGTGGCCTACAAAGTTGAGATTTGGCCCTTGTTAGATTAGATTTGGATTTATTTGGAAGTTTAGGGTTCCAAAAATGCGGGAAAAATTGGGAAAAAGTAGGAGAGGAAAAGGAAAGGAGAAGAAGGAAACAAAAGTAGAAGAAGAGATTAGGAGGAGGAGAAAGGATAGAAAGAAAGAACCTGATTTCCTTGGAGTCACACCACCATTTTTCTCAAAAGAGTATGAAAAAATTTCTTCACTTGTATTCTATTGTGAAATAATGAGTGTTTATAAGAAAACCTAAGAAACCCTAGAGACACACATATGTGCCACATGTGTGAACGATACAAGCCACTGAAATTAATTTATTACATCCCATAAAATTGATACTCAAATAAAATAAAATAAACTTCCTAAGTCAACTGCTATGACAACTCTGAATCCATTCAACAGTTCAGATTAAGCCAACCACGATTCGACGGACAAAACAACTCCAAAACTCAATATGATAAAATGAACAACTAGATTAGGCCTTCCTAGCAATCTCATCACAGATCTATGTACAATTTGGGTTATCCATGGCCGGATCTGCCCTCTATCCATGGTCAAATATATAAGGATTGTGCAGAAATTCATCTTCCAACCATGGTGAGGTAAAATCTAGATTCCGATGCATCATTTGTTGGCTTCTTATGATGTCCTCACCAACAATGAATTTAGTAAAATGAAATGTTCCACTATGGAGAAATGTTCATGTGTCTGTGTCTCTGTCTACGCGCATGTATTTGTGTAATTAGGATTCCCTAGGTCCCTCTATGTGGAGCCCACTAGGACCTATGTCGATTGGTTGCTTCTAAAGTTCTTTGTTTGAATAAGGTGTCTATAAAAAATCACCTTAGCCAAATAAGTGAAGCGATGTTTTTTAAGTTCCCAAAAATTCAATTTTATCCAAAGATTAAAACTCATCAGGTTAGATCAATGGGATGCTTAACTTAGATTGGGGTTCAATTGAATCAGGATCCAATTTACAGGGTATGTGGATGTGAGGGGGGAAGGGATGTGATTGAGATCATGGTGGGCTGCATTTAATTGGGGTCCTTAAATGGTCATTTGAGGACTTGGGCTTAGGGGGTCCTGTTATATATATAATTTTTCCAGTACAGTACATGACTAAGGTGGAGTTCCTTACCTGGAGGAGTTTTTTTTCTTTCATCAATTGCTCTCTTCTGAGCAAAGCTACCCATAGCAGCTCTATACATTTCAAGTTGTGAAACTATTAGATCCTGTTTGTGTTTATCCTCAACCATCCGTATAATGCAGCACAGAAGTCCATTGGTAACCTCAGCATCAGAGAAGAAATCACTTGAATAAAAGATACTAGGATTCAGAAAGTAACCTGCCGCATGGAGAGGGCTATGGAGATGATTGTCCCATATTTTATCTATAACATCCCAGAAAGGCATGTACCTGGTTTTCTTACCACCAAAATTCCTTTTTATTGCTTCTTTCGCCTGATCCATAGTCTCATATATATAGCCCAATAGAGGTTTATGACCCCCATCAATCAGACGCAATACACAAATCAGTGGATCAGATACCTTTAAGGCCTCATTAGCCCCCATCCAAAAGGATGGTTCATGAACCAACTCAGCTATCTTCTTCCCTTCTATTTTAGAAACCCAAAAAGATGAATTCCATGCAGATGAGCTGAACATATTCATCAAGTTCCCTTTCTCAGACACGATATTTTCCAAAGTGAGGAAGGATGTCACAGACCTCATTTTGGAGTGTATTACTAGGTCTCTTCCACGTGTATGATTTCTCATCAGTTTCAGAATTGATCCATGACTGTAAATGAACCTTGTGATGGTCTTAGCCTTATTCAGTACTCCCATCACATCACTCATCATCCCAATCTTCTCTAAAATGAGATTTACACAGTGAACTGCACATATGTTCCAAAATATAGTATTATGCCTCTCCATTAGCTTCTTTCCTGCTGCCTTCATAACATGGGATGCATTATATGTGATGACTTGCACCACATTTTTGACACCAACCTCCTCAATAACATCATTAACCAAAGAGCATAATGCATCAATGTCACCAATATAATCTGAAGCATCAACAGATCTAAGAAATATAACACCTTGTGGGCAACCCACCAAAAAATTAATCAGGCATCTCCCATTTTCATTAGTCCAACCATCTAACAAGATGCTACACCCAGTTCCTTCCCATGAACGCTTAACCATTCCCACTTGTTCCTGCATCTCTTTCACTTCCTCCTGAAGAATCCAACCTCTAAGCTCATGATAACTTGGAAGCTTACATTCAGTTCCACAACCAATGAAAGCATCGAGCATTCTTTTAAAGAAAGGAGACCTGGAAGCTTCAAAATTAATACCTGCATCATAAAAGAATCTACCGATGCACCTGAGGAGATTTCTTGATGGATCTGCCAACCTGCATGTATCAGGTTCCTGTGCATCTACTCTTTTGCATGGAATGGATTTTCTTCCAGCTGTATCTTTATTTGTAGACTCTAGAACTTCCCCTTCCCTTCCTTGTACAGTGGGTTCAGTAAATTCATGCTGGCTAGATTTGACTTCAGAAGACTCAAAACCAAGATTCCTTTGCAATGAAAGATTTGGATATTGTAGTTGGTCGACTTCCCTGGTCAACTTCTGCTTCTTCCTTTCTATCATGCTATCTCTCATTACTGCTTTCACATCAGCAGGAACTTTTTGGCAGGGAACTACATCTCCGCGCACACCTCCCAAGTGGCATTTGAGACGATTGAAACCACTTACCACCTTGTAACAGTATTTGCAACTAACTCTCAATTTCTTTTTATCAAGAACCACACCATGGTCATGAATAAGATCCGTCATTCTTTAAATAAAAGTTCAGGTTTGTGGGGGTTTTACCTGATAAAACACTACACCTGTGAGGAAAAAAAAGGGATTTGTTACTCTCACGCAAAGATCCAAATAAAATAATTCTAATTTGCAACATTTTAATGGGTAAAACATGGTATAAAAGATGTTAGAATCAAGCAAGAACTAACATGCACTAGCCCATTTGTACAAGACAAATGAATTACCTGTGAATTTTAGGGCATCCACATCTTGATATCATAATAAATAAAGCAATGTAGAAAAGATAAAAGAAAATGTCAAATAGGCCTGCATTCACAACTCACACAAAATCACTACAGGAAAGTGTTGAACCATATTCAATTCACAAAGAAATAGTAATATAAACTGCTAATCCCAAATTGGCAAGACAATATCTAAATGACATAACATTCAGTTGTCGTAAATTCGAAATCATATCATAGTAGGAACTGAATGATGAAGTTTGATGTCATGAGCTGGAAAACTGAAGAACCAAGGGATAACCATCAGTGTCTCTTTGATAATTGCCGCCTCCATTTCAGTTCACTAGATTGACGACAAGGATAAACTAGGATATGATCAACCTGCAACTTTACTTAGCCTTCTCGAGGGGCGTCATTTGATCAAACCTGAATGTATTACAAAAACAATCAAGTAAAAATGGAGAACTTGGAAGACAAAGTTTTGTTAGGATTGGAGCTCTGGTGAAGCAAAGCTTTCTAAGGACTGAAGGATGTGCCGCCTCCTTGGGAACGAAAACTAGGAACTGGAATTCCTATAGATTCTGGGTTGGGTCCACCTCTTTTCAACGAGACCAAAAACAGGTTGAAGAGGGTTCCACAAGCATTCAAACTCAAAATCGTGCCGTACAGATGTGATGTAGGGCAAAAAACGACTGTAGAGTTGTGGGGTTTTAGGTTCAAATCCGAAGAAAGACTCCAAATCTAAAGGAAGAAACAAATATTTCCCTATGAACCACCCACAAAATGCTCATCTGATTCTTGGCAGTAGCCTGTTTTGGCTTGGATCTCATTCTCCAACTCTCGGATTGGCCTTATACTTATCTCATTGGTGTCACCCCTCCCTGTTCTTTGCATCCCTCCGGCTTTCACTCTCGGTCGTGCTTGGTGGGTTGCACTTCGGAGGTGTTCTTCTCCCTGTATTGTTGTACACAACACTATTATTTTTCTGGACTTCTTGTTGTGCTTCTAGACCAGTATCTAGCACACATGGCTTCATCTACTGCCTCCTCCATGGCTTCTTCGGCCACCCGTGGGAGCACCAGAGGCCCACAGAAAAAGAGTATCTATTTTTGCACTTATTGCAAAATGACCAACCATTTCGTTGCTTCATGCTACCAACTTCATGGCCGGCCACAGCGTGCTCATCTCTCTACTACCTCTCTTGTTGCTCCTTCCTCTGATGTGATTCATGACAATGCCTTAGTGACTAGAAAGGACATTAACTTAGTATAGGAACGACTGGACCACCTACAATCCTCCAAGGTCTCCATTGTTGTCTCCTCACAATCAAGTACTAAGCCCCTCGCACACCATGCCTCCACCCATGCTTGGCTTATTGACTCTGGGGCCACTCACCATATGGTTGGTATGTCTCATCTCTTCTCTTCCATTTCTCCAGTTTCATATGGTAAGGTCAAACTAGCTGATGTGTCGTTTATTGATGTTACTGGCATTGAAACAATCCATGTTTCTTCTACTTTGACCCTATCCTCTGCTTTGAATGTTCCCAACCTCTCATGGAATTTATCATCTGTTAGTGCCTTACTAAAGACTCAAATTTCTCAGTCACATTCTTTCTTTCTCATTATGTCTTCCAGGATCTATCCATGAAGCAGATAATTGGTGGGGGTCATGCAGTTGACGGCTTATACTTCCTAGACTCTCATAGTGACACATCATCTGAAGCTTGTGCGACATCCTCCTTGGACGATGTCTGGCTTTGGCACTGTTGCCTGGGGCATCCCTGTGATTCTATTTTGAAGCAACTTGTTCCATCTTTGTCTTTCCCTAAATTCCTTGTGAACATTGCTAATATAGAAAACACAGTAGACCTGCATTTCCATCCTCTCTTCATAAACCTACCTCTACCTTATTTTCTCTTATCCACTCTTGCATGACTTGGATATATATGATGAAACACAAGTCGGAGGTCTTTGATCACTTTCACACCTTTTGTCACTGGGTTCAAAACCAATTTTCTTGTAAAATATAATTTTTGCATAGTGATAATGGAGGAGAATATTTGTCGCACTTGTTTGTCCAATTTTTTCAAGACCACGGTATAGAGTCTCAACTTTCTTATCCATCTACACATCAACAAAATGGTGTAGCTGAACGGAAAAATTGTCACCTTCTTGAGGTCACCTGTTCCCTTCTTTTTACCGTGCATGTCCCTAAGTCATATTGGCTTGAAGTTGTTTTAACCTCTTGTTACCTTATTAACCGCATGCCATCCTGAGTGCTACAGAACAAATCCCCTCTTGACCTTATATCCTTGCACAAACTAGTACCTTGTCTTCCCTTGCATGTCTTTGCGTGTATTTGTTTTGTTCACCAGCTTTTTGGTGATAAACTGTCTCCCCGGGCCGTGAGATGTGTCTTTTTGGGATCCTCGCCTTTGTATAAAGGCTATGAGTGTCTTGATCCCCTCACTGGTAAAATATATGTATCCATGGATGTCACCTTTTTTGAGAAAGTCAATTACTTTTGTTCAGATTCATTTCCTTCTCCTCATTCTTCTCCCTACAAATATTGGTCCTTTGAGTTTGGCCAAGCCCTTTTTGGTGTATCACCGTAGGCAACCCACGCCTTCAATTACAACTGACCCCCCTCAATCATCTGTCAGTGGCCCAGATCAGTCCATCAATGACCCTAATCTTCCCATTGCTCTTCGAAAAAGTAAATATGCTTATAGCGATCATTCCATTTAACATTTTGTGTCATATCATGTTCTTTCTCCTTCTTATTACAACTTTCTTATAGCGCTGGACAACATTAAGATTCCAAAGAGGATTGACACTGCTCTTCGTGGTCCTTCCTAGAAAGCCGCAGTGGAAGATGAATTGGCATCTCTTGAGAAGAATAAAACCTGGGAGATGGTTTCTCTTCCTCCAGGAAAGACTCTAGTTTGGTGAAAATGGACCTTTGCTTTGAAGCATAATCCTGGAGGGTCCATTGCCGGATATAAAGCTCGTTTGGTTGCCAAAGGCTTTACACAGACATATGGAATTGATTATCAGGAAACCTTCTCTCATGTCACCAAGATTACTTCTGTTCAAGTATTGATTTCTATTGCTACCACTCATGTCTGGCCCCTCCATCAATTAGATGTGAAGAATGCCTTTTTACATGGTGATTTATATGAAGAACTGTGCATGCTTCCCCCTCCAAGTTCAAATTTTTGGCTAGGCTCCAAATTTTAAAAAGAGCATTTCAAAGTTAATTTAATACTTTTTCTTTAGGAAATACTACGCAAGTCCCAAAGTTAAAACCATTTTAAATATTTTCTACGATGAGTAGGTATTCCCATAAATAAAATCTCTTTCGAATCAGCGATGCCACTCCTCCAAAGAGGCAAGCACAGGAAACTTCAGCAAAGTAGCCGTTGTTGATTTACTTTTGAGCATCTTATGCACTCACCCAGTCACCTCTACAAAGCAGAGAAGTCCGGTTAAAACTTAAACTTCTAAAAGAACAACTGAGAATGATACCTGAAACAGATGATCCCTAAGAAATAGAAAAGAAGTAGTAATGGGACGACCATTAAGGAAAAATAACCAAGACCCGAGCAGGAGATATACAGATTAATGTGGGAAAATGAATTAGAAAGAAACCACTGTGACTTCAGACCTTGGTTTTGAAGCTTTCTAGGCCTCGAAGAGAGAGAGGTGTATCGGCACGGGTTAGGATTCCACCTTAGAATTCTCCGCTGCCACTGCAACGCATTCAGACCCGACTCCTCAATGACCAGAGACAGACAACCTGCTCCTGCTGTACAGACTACAGAGGACAGTCTAGGGAAATGCCACGTGTCTTTTCCTATAGACTTTTAAATACCATAAATTATTGTGATATTTGAATGAAACAACCTTGGTTTGGACTTTGGACGAGAGATAGGTGAAAACGAGAGTAAGAGTCTTCATCCTGTTTGCATGATAATAAAGGGTAGAAGAAAATCTCCTCCTAAAGTACCAAAATCCTTCTCTGCAAATCACTTTATTAGGGCCCACTTACTATAAAAAAAATCAAATATTTCTGACACAGTGTATAGTATTAATAAAAATATAAATGAACCATTCTCTTATTTTATTTTCAATATTTAATTATAGTTCTTCTATCTTATTTTAATTATCTCATTTAAAATATTTATATTTTTAAAAAGAACTCTCAATAATGTTAACATGATCTCATCAATTTTCAACATACTTTATGTTAGTCCAGTATGAATGGGACAATTCCAAAATCCAGACAACTAAATTGGGACATAAAGAGTAATATTTTATTTGAGAATTTTAAATTAATAGAGATTAATAAGATACCTCAAGAGAATTTTAATTGGACTTGACAAAAAAAATGAGACACTTTTATAAGTTAGATTATCATGACTTTTCAATGCATTACATAAGTTACACAATTAATTGACCATCTACCTATATAATTTTAGTCTTTGAAATTTCAACCCATATACATCCTTGATTTACAAAATAAAATTATGGATAAGACTGAAAATTATACAATCTTTAAATATATAGTCTTCCTTATTTTACATCCAATAGTGTAGAATCTAAGGCTCATTTAAAGCACAATCCAATTGAAGAAGTTTTGTTGGATTTTATTTTTTTTAATACAGACATGTATAATATCTATTCTAAGATATATATATTTTGCATCAAAACTTTATCAAAAGAATTTTTTGTCATGGCCTTATAAAAAGTAGAGTGTCTCTATTAATTCTCAAGAAAATATTATCTTGACTTGGTGGTATATAAAATTATAAATGATCATTGGAACTCACCATATTTCTTTTGAAAGATAACTCACTATATTAAATATATAATTATAAAGTATTATATAATTAAAATTTGAAATCAAAAGCCACCGTTAATCGACCATTTTGTCAAAATTTACATTTGATGAATTTAAATTTTGTTAAAATTATATTTTGTCTAAATTTTCAATTTTAAATTACTAAAGAATTCACGAAATTGCTTTCATCAAAAAAAAAAAAAATTAGTGGAAGCGACCACCAAGGCTTGGGCCTAGCTTCCCCACACCCGTGGCTTCATCCAGGATCAAACGATCATAGTTATGCATGTTTTAACCTGGAGAAATTATGAGATATAAATCTATAGAGATGTTCTATCCAGATGACCGAAAGTAGACCATGTAAATGCTCAAGGCTCTAGCCGATTTGCCTGTCCATGAGCAGCCTGCCGATAGAAGGGTTCGAACCCACTAATCTTAGAGATTAGTCAAAGTTTCATGATTACTTTATCTCACGCGAATCGTTTACCTGTAACTATTCAATATCCTTATGAAAAATCGATCACATCAGAGCGTTTTCGTGGTAGAATCCACTTTGAATTTGATAAATGCATTGCTTGTGAAGTATGTGTTCGGGTATGCCCCATAGATTTACCCGTTGTTCATTGGAGATTGGAAACAGATATTAGAAAGAAACGATTGCTTAATTATAGTTGGGTGAGCCCATCATTGTCAATTGCAGAGACACTAAAATGTGGTCAGAGTTGCCTAACTTGCATTATAGCTCAACCATGTAAAAGGGGGTTGCAATAGCAGAACAATTATCAGGTGGGCCAGACCTACAGGTTTGAATTTTGAAAGGTAAAGAACTTGGTCAATGGTCCTCATTCAGCATGCAACTGAGAATTGATTGGTGCACGAATATTTTATTCTGGTGTATAAAAAATGAGTAAAATATCCACTTTGTTCAAACAAATGGAAAGAAAGATTGAAAAAAATTGAACAAAATAGGTATTTCACTTATTTTTTATGTACCAAAGTTAAAAGTGTTATGCACCAATCATTTCCTTCCGCTTATATCTTTCAAAAAAATAAGCATACTATTAGGACAATTGCACGGTACAATGTATTTTCATGTTAGAAAGGTGATTTTGTGAAAACAGTCACCCAAGTTGCTTTATTTGAGATACTTCTATGTGGCGCCCACACGAGTTAGATCGAAAAAGTCTTAGTTTGAATAAGGTAGCTCTAAAAAATTATTTTGATTGAATAAATAAAGCAATGCTTTTTAAGTTTTCAAAAGTTCAATTTTATATGATAGTGTAAACTTCGTAGAATTAGATCGACGGTCCATCTAACTCATAATGGGATCAAATTCACATGGATTAAGTAGGTGTGAGGCGAGGACAAGTGTGATTGGGCTAAGGTGGGAGCCACAAGGCCATCACCATGAAAGTTTCATGAATTGACCACCTTTGGAAAAAAAAATTGTTAAGAATTTATTTGTACAATACAATATTCAGAAAAAAGGGGAATAAGTGACACATGGCTTTCCAATAAACTACACTTTTTCAAATTTCAACAGTATAAAATATTTGATTTGCAACAAAGAGCTTTATATTGGAACTTCACATAATCAGATACTTTACAATCCCTCTACTTTTCAATCTTCCAAAATCTTGTGTCAAGTATCCCAAAATTTACACAGGTCTGTCAGCGAGAGTCAAATTTTAGATGGGTCTGATGGAGGAGATTATGTTACTGTGCAGAGGATCTGAGATGTGATCAAGAAGATTCTGTATGGGCCCTTTACCAGTTAAAGCTGCTTGGAGATAAAATCCAATCCAGGCTACCATGGCCAACCGGCCATTTTTTATCTCTTTCACCTTGAGCTCTTCAAAGGCAACAGGATTTTTAGAAAGGCCCAAAGGGTCGAAGAGCAGCCCACCTGGGTAGTTTATGTCACCAGGTAGGTAAATTCCCAGAGGCTCCAAAGCTTCTATACCACAGTATCTGGCATACTCTGGTCCAACCTATCACATACATAGCAGAATAAGGATTAAGAAAGCTGTAAATTAGAAGAAAATTGAGTTTAATATTCTAACTTAAATGATAAAAGGCACAGTTCTTCGACAGATTTTGTAGTATCCTGTAGGCCATTAAGACAAAAGATCAATGTGGTTGAATCTTGGTTGCAATGAAATGTTGTTAATCCTATGGTTGAAATTTCAAATTCTTTCCTGGAATAGAGATTCAGAATTTTGAGTATGAAAAAATGGGGGCATAAAGCTCAGAATCATGTGACAAAAGTTCCAATGCACAGTAAGGTTTGACATCATCGACTCAATTGAGGGACTTCAAGTCTAAATAGCTTATTAGAAGGGCATGAGTTATAGATGGATCCAAGCTATGGAAAGATCCATCGAAAGCTCAAGGATCAAGATTTTCAGTGGCAAGGGAGTCAAAGACAATGTTTCTGAAAGGCATTTGAGTAGGAGAGTAATCTCTCAAGTTTCCCTATACTATATTCTTATGCAACACAGAAAACACTTGGAAAAGAGGGCAATTGTTATTATTATTATTTTGGTGGCGAGGGGAGGGAGAGGGAAGGGGAGGGGAGCAGAAGAGAGTATGAGAAAGTTATATACAGAATTTGGTGGACATTGTTCTTTTTAAAAATAGTTTGCATTGGTGGACATGAGATTCCTCAACTGGAATCACATTTTATAGAAATAAAGGGATGGTTTTCGGGAAAGCAGGGGGGACAAGAGGGTATGGAGGAAAATGGTCAACTTTTTGAGCAACTTGCTTGACCTGTCAAATCCCACCTTCATTCTCTTTCCCTTTTAAATCTATTTCGAAATCTATTGCTCCATCTAAGGTTAAGGCATTTTATTGGATGACCATATCCAGTAAGATCCTGATTCTAAATAATCTCCAAAAGAGGAATACATTGCTGCCCAACATTTGCTCTTTGTTCAGCTCATCATGAATAGTACATGAACAGGTGACCCCTTTGAAGCCATGCACTGTGATACACCCTCAGATACCATTCTTCCTTACATTGTTTTGTCTGGCTTTTCTTCAACAGGTTTATGTAAAGCAACTTATTGAATACTGGCATTCATTGTTTTGACAATTATTAAATATTTTAATTATTTAAACAAAACATGACTTCACCAAGTGACCATACCCAGATAAAAAATTCAAGGTGGGCAAGTTGGAACCAAGTCCTAAGTTTGCCAACCATGTGAACAAACATACAAATTTGAAGTCACATTTGAACGTAACTAGCTCGGCTTTTCACCACTGAGAACAGAATTTTAATGGAAAAAAGATGTCAAATAAGCTGATGCAGAAGGAGAAGGTTTACCATTAGAAGAGCTTGGCATATGGCTATGACAATGACTCCCTGGCTTCCAGCTATATGGAGGCCTGGAATACCCAGGTAGTCCAGAGTATCACCCTGATGGAAAGAAAATTACTAGTTTCAGCACCAACAATCTTCACTGGATTATAGAACAAACATATACAACTCCACACAGTGTGAGAAGAGTATAGTGAATCTGATATATTTGCAGTGCAAATAGAAACACTAGGAACATCAGTAGCCATTTTATTCATCTTATGTGAGAATAATGATGCATGGCACTTCAGCATCCTTGAACTGCACAACTAGGAAGAAAAGAAATACAGTTGTCAAGAGCAAAAAGAAACCCTGCACTGGACTGCCTCGAGTGGATTGGAAGGATGATTAGAGATGCACTTATCTTAAGTTTTGCATAACCTACTCGCCACCATACAGGTTCAACAAAGTGCACAACACCAAATTGGTCCAACAGTTCAGGCACAAGAACACCAAGAGATGCAAGCATAGCCCAGCGAGCATGCAGTAATTCAAAGCTGCAGAAAGTAATGTTAGTTAATCATATTGGCATTCAAATTATCTCAAGGGATGTTTCTAATTGGTTTATCATCTTAATGAACTTCTTTCTAGGGTTGGCACCACATAGAATCTGCTCAAAAATATGCACAGTGTGTGCAGACACACACACATAAAACACAAACACAACCGCAGCCTACTACGGTCCAATGGGTAGACTGCTAAAATTACATATTTCTATGAATTTACTGTTAAGTTACATAAAGCTGTTTCCATTACAAGTGGCATGTGGTGGTCTAGACGACCCACCAAATTCAAGGCAGGATTGAGAGTACCCAGCTACAATGTGATTTTCCTTTGCAATCAATGTGTTGAATTACATAGCTAGAAATGAGCCTTTTCATCCATATTATGGTTTGGTACTCCAACCTCCTACCTTGAACATGGTGGATCCTTCAGGCCACTACATACCACCTGCAAAAAGGGCCGGTTAACGTTGTCATGATGAAATTTCGCCACTAGGTGCAATGTCAAATCATAGGGTCATGCAGTGAAAATAGAGGCCTATCTTTCTAGACATGTTGGGTGCTCAACAAATAGTGTGACAGATTTTCTAGCGAAAGTGGCTGCCAGTTGTGGAGTAATTGTAAAGTCAGATTACTGGGTCGGTGTATTGGGATCAAGGTTTTTTGTCTATTTGGCTTTTGTTTTATGTTTTTCTCTCTCTTCGCCTGGTTATATGGTCTTGTATAGCTCTCTTCTACAAGGTATAGCTCTTGATGTAGGACACGGAGTTAATTATTTTTATTTTATTTATTTCCTTATTTATTTTATTTTCTTTTATTTTTATCTCCAAACTTCCTAATGTAATTAGGTTTCTTTTCTTGGTAGGTTTCCTTGTTTAGATTTTCCTTTTTTATATATAAAGTAGGATGTATTGTGTTTAGGAGACATATGTCATTATGGAATAAACAAAAACAAGATTATTATTTTTCTATCTTCTCTTCTCTTTCCTTCCTTCTCTCTCTGCCGTGAGCAGAAGGGTCTCCATGCTTCCCGTCCCTGCGTGACAGGGACCAGAATGCATATGGACTTCATCATCTTCCTCCTCGACTTATTGTAGACGAGGCCTATTGTTGCCAGATTTGTGCATATCATCGCATGTGCATCAATCCCGCATCAACTCTGCTACTGTATAATTAGTTTTTGCAGTTAATAAACCTCATTTGTCTCTGCTCAAATAAAAAAGAAATCATTGGGTGATATGTATTTCCATCATTTAAATGAAATTCTTCTATCATCTTTTCAAAAAATGAAGAGTCATGGGGTTTGGCGGTAATTGAAGGAGGCACTACAGATTGAGATGGAGAATATTTCCTACAGCATAGCTATATCAGAACACATACGACCATAGAAGAATACAGATAGATGGCTTGGCTTACTTGAAGTACTTCTGGAAAGCTTCAGGATCCTTACTCAAGCCTGCAACATCAAAACCATAATCACCAGGAAGTTCTCCAGTGAGATATGCAGGATAGTCAAAAGGGATTGGACCAAGCCAGCGGGGACGATCTTTTCCATACCAAAAACTGCACAGCAATTAAAGGTTTCATGTTGACATGTGAAAAAATGCATCGAGGCAGTTCTTAATTCTCCTGATTTTACATACATGAAGGGAAAACTACTGTCGGATGGGTACTATAAATGTGTCAGAACATGATATAGGGGTTATCAAATTCAGCCAGGTCCAAAACATTGGATTCAGGAATAAAATATGAATACATTTAAATCATATTTTAAAAATATGGACCAATAAAGATAATAAACAAATTTTACTCTACAGAAAATTAATCAAAATTTTAGTCAAGTCTCAAAGAAGAAAAGGTGTGACATTATTTTGTCATATCCAAAAACATGTTGAAAGGTATAAAAGAATCATGTAGAATCCTTCAAGAATCCAAATGGAGATATGTCCTAAGAGGTAAGTCAAATATTCCAAAGCAACCATGCCACACAGAACGAAATAGAGATTAGCATATAAAAAATTATTAATCCCTTCGATGAAAACCAATACAAGTGATTAAATAACCAATATTGCAACCCATTCACAGCAATACACCATTCATGCTGGATTTAATTATAATAGGACCTTTTCAAAAATGGATTTATTGAAGATGGACCAGCCCACTGGATTGTGTTTTCCTCTTCATTTTTTTGCAGGTATCTACATTTCATATTTGTTCACCTCCCCTATTCACAAATAACCATTTCAGCAGTAACGTTTCCTGGAACCAATTGTTAAGCAACTCTCAGCAAAAGAGTTCTTTGGCTGTCATTGAATAACACATTCCAACTGGGTGAAAACACCTGTGGTTCTGCTTTCTTTATTTGATTGTCCTAGTTGAAAAAACTAATCTACCCAAAATAGAGTTCCAGAAACAATCACAATTCCTGAATCCTGAATTTCATTTCATGGGAAGGGGGTAAAAATGGAGCAACCGAAGAACCAACAATCAGAACCCCGAAACTACCTCTCTTGTCTTGCAGAGTCTGACTCTGCCTTGAACTTGGCTGATTTCTCCATGGCAGCCCTCTTCGTCTCCTGCAATCGCCGCTGAAGCGCAGCGCCAAGGGAGCTGTTGGCAATGGCTTTCACGGCGGTGAAAGGAACTGCAGAGAATATGAGAACGCCCGCCAACTGCATCCCAAATGGGAAATCAGAAGACAGAAAGATGAGAAGAATGCTCAGCCTCTTTGCTACTGTCTTAGTTACCGCAAACGCAAAGCAAGCAGAAAGAGAAGAAAATCAAAATAGATTGCGTGAGAATGTGATGTAATTTTCATCCCAAGTAGAGAACTGGAGGAGAGAAATAAGGAGCAGACCTCCTGCCATGACGCTTTGGTGCAGGGAGAAAACGAAATCCTCAGATTCGAATGGCGATTTCGAGGCGTTGGAGAGAGGGCTCTACTAAAGTCCGTAAAGAGAGAAGTAGAAGAAGAAGAAGAAGAATTCAATGGTCCTGCTGCTGCTGCTAGAAGGGGCAGAGCCATGAAAATTTCTTCTCCGATTGCTGTAATTCTAGCCTGAGAATGCGGACGGATAATACCTCCGGAATAGAAAATAAAATAAATTAAAACAAAACAGTATAAAAAATTAATAAATGGAAGAAACGAGTATTCAAAGATAAAATGAGAATATATTTTTTTTTAAATTTCATAAATTATTTCAAAATGAAAGAGATTCAGACATCATCAAAATTAATCAAGGTAGACCACATAATTTTTTTTCAAAAATAATCAACATACACTAATTGATGATTATTTGATTGTGGCATCATACCTTGTTTCATTTATCAAAATTTTGCTCAACATAGATTGTGTTTGGATGAGGGGAGTGTACCCCTCGTTACCCTTTTTAATAACCAAAGGTTAAGGATAAAAATGAAATCTTTATCCTAAAAATTCAAATATTTGCCATTCATTCTTTTACTTTTAAAAACTCTTTTCTTTTAAATTTTTTTCATATTATCTAGGACAACTTTTGATCAAAGGTAACTCGGAAGAATCCTGCAGATTTTACCTGGATACTCTCGTTCTTCAACAAGGAGATGCACCTGGAGCCTTGAGCCTGTGGCTCTCCTTTTGAACAATAGGAGAGTAAGTTAGGCAGAGAAGATTAAAATGAATTAATCATGTCTCTTTTATGCAACATAGTATAATGTAATATGTGGACTTGTGGGTGAAGTATTATTTTAGTTTTAATTTTTTGGGCTGGGTTTTGGTTTTCGAACTCGAGCGTATATAACCCAGAGGCTAAGCCTGGAACCTTGAGTCTAAGCCTGGATCAATTGTAAATCAGGTTTCAATCATTTGTCCAAATCCGAGGAACAAAAGAAGTTGAATATTAATGCTCAAGACTTATTCTATCTAAGTCAAAATTTTTTAACATTTCAATTCAGGATAGTATCTTAAACTTACTCAAAACTCTCCTCAATCCTCTATTGCTACTTAGAATTCTGCTATGTTTGGAAAATTTTATATAAAATTATTATTTTTCTCTTTATAAAATTAAAAGATAAAATAGTAATTTTCATACAAATTTTAAAATAAAATACCTTTTAAAAGAAAAATAAAATGTTGTGTCACCTTTTAATAAATTAATAATTTATATTTATTCAATAACACATGAATATTCTTCCGATATACGACGAAATTTATAGCAGCTGTTGGCTGCCACGTTTCTTTCGTGTTGACACTCGGCATGAGAATCAATGTCGAGAGAGTAAAAGGATGTTAAAAAGTCGAAACTCAAAGGCTGCCAGTGCTTTAACGTCTCTCTCATGCACATGGAGAAGATGAATCGAAACCGTCATGACGCCGTTACAGAACCGAAGGTCTTCCGTGGGACGGAATATTCCCCGATCCACACGACCGTAGCCCTCGCAATCTGGCTCGGTGCCATCCACTTCACGGTGGCGTTAGTGTTGACGGCGCTCTTCTTCTTCCCTTCCTCCCTCTCCTTCTCGTCCGTTCTCCTACATTCTCTCCCTTTTCCTCTTTCTCTTTCCCATTTGATTTGCCTTTTTCTTTCAGAATGAGAAACGCCTTTCTGATGTACTTTCTTATACTAAACTTTTGCCAAAATTCTTCAGGATTCTGGTATTGCTCTTACTTTTTATGCTTATTCCTCTCAACGACAAAAACAAATGGGGGCGAAAGTTGTCCAGGTATTCTTTTGGAAGATTACTTTTTAAAATTTAATTGGAATGTTGTTGAACACTCTTATGTTGGACTCATGTATATATCCTTTTCGCCCTCAGCTGATATGAACTATTTTAAGTTAGAACGTCAGTGAAATAAACTCCAGTCGATCGAACTATTTTTCAGTAGCTTCCTTGTAAGATAGACAATTCCCCTACTAATATCATGGTTCAAGATGCATTATATAAAAGAGTGCTTAACAGATCTCATTTTAATTATATCAGTGGATTATTTTTCATTGTCTTTTCTATTACCTGATGTGTTGAATAAATTCAGGTATATTTGCAAGTACGCATGTGGGTATTTCCCTGTGACCCTTCACGTAGAAGATATAAAGGCATTTGATCCAAAACAAGCTTATGGTAGGTTTGTTTTTTATAATGGCAGCCTTCATTTATTTTTGTATTGCATAATTCGGTTTGCAACTAGTTTCTAATGGGTAAGAGTTTAAAATAAAATTTGTTTGTTACTGTAGATGAGTTTAACAAGTAGATTCTTTTTAGCATTATCAATGGATGGAATTTGAAATTTGTAATATTATAAATACTTACGTAAAATTTGGAGTGTCCATGTTGTTATGATCTTCCCCTGCCACACCCCCAAAAAAATGATTGAGCATCTAATCTATAAAGAAGAGTATTTTTTCAGAGAAAACCTAAAGAAATTTAATTGACTCAAATCTATAAGAGTATCTGACACCTTTTACTTAAATGTATGAAGATCATTTAATTTGAAATTGAAAGAGATTGATGCTATGAATGCAACACAAATTTGACCACCACAGATACCCTTGAGTTAGTTGTATATTTGAAGATTATTGGACTATGGTTTGTCACTTATATCTGATGCATCAAAGATTGTAACATCCTCTAGTGATTTCATTTTCCATTTTGTTAGTAGGGGAGTATGATGGCCCATATTTGGCCCAAAAGTCCGAAATCCCAAATCGCCTAGCAACAGGTCTGGCCCATTTTTATCCCTAATAATGAAGTGAGAAGGAGCTATTCTAATGCATGTCGAAGAATGGAATTCCATGATGAGAACAAATTTGATTCTTGTTGTGGAAAGGGAAGATCCATGTGTCATTAACTAGTAACATTGCATACTTTGAGTGCAACTCATCTTCTCTGTACCATTTTCCCATCTATATGGGTCCACTTCAGTAGTTCCGTATGGAACAATTTATCACTAGGTTTGAATGTATGGCCCTGAATGCAATTGTTTTTTTTTTTTTAATAGTAGGATTGGGGATATTGGAAGTACAAGGGATCTTAGGTCCAATTAATTGATTTTAGATTGGTAACCATTTGCAACCAATTTAAGTGAAATATCTCTTTAAGGCTAGTAATACCAATTAAGAATATGTTATCTCTCTTTAAGGCTATTACTTGGTTGGGATGTTTGAGTTGGAAATTTGAACTACATGGGGAAAGGAAATCTTGCAAGGGTAGAGGAAGCCCACCCATCCTTTATGGTATTGCATATGCTCCTCATCTCTTACCCTTTGTCAGTTTGTCTATTCTTCCCTTTTTTACCTATAGTTTGCTAGTATAGGTTTTTTTTTGAAAATTTAGGTTTTTTTTTTGTTTCAAAACCCAATTTTGAGACGTGGTATTCTGGCTATATAGTATCTTCTTGGTTTCCTTTTTCACTTAGCAGAGAGTTATGACACTTTTAAGAAGTAAGCTCCTTTCATTTCCATGTTTTTTCTAACATGGCTATGCCAAGAGAATTTTGGAAAATCTCTCTACTTCCATATTGGGATTTAATATTATGATGATGGTGATGATAAATAACCTTCTATAGTCTTTTCAACTATGTTGCTAGTTAACATTGAGTTAGCATTTGTTCATCTTAACCCCAAATAGACAAGCCTTCTATAGTCTTTTGAACTATGTTGCTAGTTAATATTGAGTTAGCATTTGTTCATCTTAACCCCAAATAACAAGCTGTTTTGCTCAGTGAGTTAATGACTTCTTAATATCAGCTGTTCATGACATCATAGATTCTATGCTTCATTGCTGCTCTCAAAAAGGTTCATTGTCTTAGTAATTATGAAAATAAAGCTAAAAAGGATCCTTCGTTTTTTAATTGGTTAATTCCTTAAAAAATGTTTCTTTACAAGGAAAAATACAGTGCACACATATATTTCTGTGTCTCGACCACATATGGTTTTTTCCCCTCAACCATTCTCACAGCTATTGGTTTTATGGGAATCTTCACTCATTCACATTGCATGCAGTCTTTGGTTACGAACCACATTCAGTTTTACCGATTGGTGTAGTTGCTCTTGCTAATTTTACTGGTTTCATGCCATTGCCAAAGATCAAGGTCCTTGCAAGCAGTGCTGTAAGTCTTCCTTCCATGAAGCTATTAGTCTTCATCTTCGTCTTCATTTGGAGAAGTTGCAATTTTATTAATTAGTAGAAGTATCAAGGATATAAAATGTCGTTAATTCCTTAAAAAATGTTTCTTTATATGGAAAGATGCAATGCAAACATTTGTTTCTTTATATGCTAAGAGGGGCAAATGGGGAAGCTGATGATTTGGCTAAGAAAGGTGTATCTAGGCTTCAGGTGGTAACTGGTGTTCTGCAGGTCTGTAAGTCGTAAGTGTTTTAGTTTTCACCCCCATTTTCATGTCCTTTCCTGTAGGTGTTTTTCAATTTTGGCTGTTACAGCTTTTGTTTTCTCTCTTAGCCGGTTGTTTGGGCCTTTTGTTGTATGTTTTGGGCCTGCCTTGGCCTGCTTGCTTAATAAATACTACTATTGTTCCAAAAAAAAAAATTCAAGGATATAAAATGCACCCAAGGTAGCGAGCCGAATAAACAGTCTGGAATGGGCATTCCATTTTACTTGATAACCAATCTCTTTCCAAATATGTTAAGTTCACTTGTAGAGCTCCCCTCTCTCCAAAGTTAAAAGTCCCTGCTGATTACGTTTGACTTGATTCTTGTAAACGCTGAGTCCCAAGTGACCTTGTCACTTTCAAATGTTTTCCTCTCTCTCTCTCTCTCTCTCTCTCTACATTTTCCTTGAAGGCTGAAATGAAGATGCGGCAAACCAATTTGAAGCATAGAAAGAGAGAGAGAACATTATGTAGGATGAGCAAAAGGACACTACCTAAAAAAGTGGTCAATGAAATTCATTAACCCACAAGTAAAATACATGATCAGAAGGTGAAGATTTCTAAATTTCAAGTGGGTTATGGTCAGGATCTTGTTGGGGTGGGAGTTGAACAGTATGTTTTCCTTCTTACTATGTCAAAGGAAATTTTATCAGGTTTTTTACACACCATTCGTAAGGCAAATATGGACGTGGTTGGGGCTTGTACCTGCATCAAGGAAGATTTTTATTTCATACTTGGAAGCTGGTTTTAGTTGCATCATTGTGCCTGGAGGTGTACGTGAGATTGTTTACATGGGGCATGATTCTGAGGTATGTTTCTGGACCTTCTTATTTTCATATAATAATAGTTTTTTCTCCCTTACGAACTTTGCGGCTCTCAAGTGTATTGTTCCCTAACGTGCATCAAAATTAACATTTTGCATTCATTGATGATGCACTAGCATCATGTTATCAATGTCCCACTTTTCTTCAGTGACCACCATGGTTGGGTAGCTTGTGATTTCGGAAGAATTTTGGCCTTTTGAGTTTTGTTTAGGTATGTTTGTTTAGATGTTGTTTGAAATGTTTCTGAAATTTCCAGAAATTTGAAATCTGATGCTCACTTTTTTTCCTCCCCCCCTCCCCTTTCCCAGATTAGTGTTATTTTCCTCACCTTTTCTTTTTTTGCTTCCATTAGGTTTTGTTTAGATTTTCTCTAACCCTTACTGCAGTTGTCTTCCTGCTATTACCATTTCTACCTGTCATCTTTCTCAATCTCCTCTAGGTATCTACCGCCAGCACAATAGTTTTTCAATTTTTTCTTATTTCTGTTGGTTATATGTCCCTTTTTGTGGTCGCATTATTTTCAATTCCTGTTGGATCTATTTAGGCGATGTTTTTTTTCATGTCTTTTGTACTTGTCAATGTTTTAAATCCCAGACCAGTCATTGAACCGTTTAAGACTCTGGTTTGGTCCAACTGGGTCCAACCGAATTGTACAAACCGGATTAAACCATGCACGTATATATCAATTGCACATAGTTATATATATATCTTTTAAAGTTAGTCAATAATAAAGCAATAAGGATCCAACGGTATAAAGTACAAATCCAAATTGTAATTTAATAATTTTATAAAAGAAATCAATATTCACTATTTAGTCATCACTCATCATATTCTAATATAATATAAATATGAATTGTAGAATTATAAAGATAGAGAGAAGTAGAGATCAATGACTGATAATGGAGTATGGTGTTTTTTTAATAATTTGATATGACATCTTTTGGAATCCAAACATATTAAGATAAAAAACTAAATAAAGTAAAAATACTTTATAATTCTACTTAATTATAAAATTTTCATTTTTAAAATAAATCAAATGAATGGTTGAATTTGAATAAAGAATTTTTTAATTTAATTGAAGGACTTTCAAGATTACTAATCTATTTTTATGTATTTATATTAATGTAAGAATTTTTTGATAAATAATTAAAAATAAATTGTACTTGATGGTTAGTGGGTCTTAAAAAGGTCAACTTTTTAATAAAAAAGCTGACACTAAGTCGCGTTTCTATAGTGGTGATTGATAATAAAGAGATACAGGAGAGGAAGAGAGATAGAATGGGTAAAGAAAGAGAGGGAGGGTACGTAGAAAGAGTTGATGGGTTGTGCTCACATTGGATGGAGAAGATCGATTGAGTTTGCAAGAGAGGGCTGAGACTACCTTTTAGTATGTCGTCTCCATATCGTCGCTGATCGACTGTGCAGAAAGGGAAAAGGGCTATTTTAAGTTTTATAGCCCGTGAACCCTTTGAGTTTTTTTAATCGATTTTGAAATAATCGAGCGGTTCTTTCAATTCGCATGGTTCACTGGTTGAACTGTGGGGTTTTACCTGTTCTCGCTCTAATACGGTTGAAATGGCTGCGCGGAACCTGGTGCTTCAGCCAGTTCTGGTCTGACCCAGTTTGACCGGGCGGTCCAGTCTGGATTTTAAAACAATGCTTTTGGTTCTTTCATATTATTATTTTGTCTATGATTTATGAATTTTGGTGCTATTCTGAATGAATTTGTTTGACTAATACTGCTGTCTATTTTTTTCACCTCTTCAAGATGTATTTGTTGTTTCTCACAGTTTTTTAAGGTTTTTATCACTTTCTGTTTTCTACTTCATATCGTAAATGTTTAGTTTCTTTTTCCGTTGGAAATAGGTAGAAAACAATGTATGGTGCAATGATCTTTTTTCGTTTGGTAAAAAAAAAGTATGGTGCAGTGTGGTTATTGTGGACATGTGCCATATGAGATGCTTTATTACTAGATGGATGTGCAGAGTGACATTAAAAGATACAGGAGTAAGCACATTAGAGACACCTCTAAAGTAGCCCCAATAGATCATAAAATGAGAGAAAGTCGTTTAAGGTGGTTTGGGCCCATATGTATGAGACTATAAACACCCCCTGTGCAGAAAATTTGAAAAGATGCAAGAAGGGACAAGAATGAGAGGAGCCTTGAGGGGTTAGCTTGATGGTCATTTCCTAGAAGTCTTGGGATCAAGCCCCCCTCAACACAAAAAGGGCCACTCCCCATAGTTTGTACTTGGCATGTGCGGATAGGGGAGGTTTACACATGCCCCAAGGATTAGTCAGGTGAGACACCTGGATACCTAGGTCTTCAAAAAAAAAGGGACAAGTAGGAGAGGGAGACTTTTAGAATCATGGATTTAGTGGGTAATGAAGGATATAGTGGATTGTAGGGTAATGGAGGATATGGTTTTTGATAGGATAGAATTGAAGTGAAGAACTTAGAAGCTGACCCAAATAGACCATGAATCTTCTGTTTCTCTGTACATAGTTGACTGAACTGAACTTACCAAGCTTGCACTGTCTCTTGATGTTTTTGCAGTTTATATTAGATACCAAATAAAAGTTGCTTATGCCTTTAATTTCCCTTTCTTCCTCTAGCCTGGAGTAGCTTTATCTCTTGGTACACTAAATGTGATGCTAGGAAGTAGTCTCATAAATAAATTTATTCATGTACCCTGTTTTCGTTAATAGTTTATCTGTCAATGATTTCAGAATACGCTTGCCCTTTTGTAGGTTGCATTCCTCAAAGCAAGAAAGGGATTTGTACGCATAGCGATGGAGATGGGGCAGCCTCTTGTTCCTGTTTTCTGCTTTGGTCAGGTATTGGTTCTTGATGGAAATTTCAGCCTGTATGGATCAAGAATCATCTTTTTGCTATCCCTGATTCCATGACATTTGGCAATTTGCTTCTGTTGGTATCTGATAGTAAAAGATGGAAGCAATTTTCAATTAGTTAAAAATGTTTTAGGAGAAAAAATTTACAGGGAAATGTTCCCATTCTTCTGTAGGATGTGCATATGTAGGTATGCATGAAACCACTTGTTTACGTTGTCTGTGCATGCTTGTATTCATTATGTGCTTTTAATTCTCATGTGCACATGGAGTCATGGTTTCCATGGTATCTAAGTAGATTATGCTGTGGCTTGAAACAGTTTGATTTATGTAGTACATGGGCTAACTCCTTTAATTTTATGAGGGGCAGAGAAATGTCTACAGGTGGTGGAAGCCAAGTGGGAAATTATTTGCCTTCATTTCTAGAGCAATCAAGTTCACTCCAATTATCTTCTGGGGAATATTTGGGTAATACACAATCCATCTTTTTATGTGTCTTTCATGCAATGTTGGAGGAAAGAAACTGAGGCATGTTTGTGTGTTTCTGCACTTAGGGAAGTTGTAGAGAGGAAACAACTTTCCTATTCCCCCTCCCCAAGAAAGCGATTTCCTTGCAAATGGCCCTTTGGATAGGAAAGCGATTTACTTTTTTTCACAAGTATCAGTGGATATTTTCATTGAAAATATTTCTTTCAGCAAGCATAGGAAATAATAGTGAAGTGGAAAACCACATTGCTTTATGGAAAAACTATCTCATTCTTTGAGCACATGCCCATTTTTGGACTTACCAATGAAAAACAGAAACATAACCTTAAGAGCATGTTTTTGTCACTGTCCAATTGTGAAAAGTCAAGTGCTCATTTGACACTAATGACATCCACTACACTGTAAATATAAAAAATTATATTTTAGGGAAAAGTTATGTATGTTCCTGATTGTCCATATCATTTCCGAAGTTGATAGCTCCATGCTCATCTTTATGCAGATCACCATTGCCTTATAGGCATCCTATGCATATTGTGGTGGGTAAACCGATTGAGGTCAAGAGAAATCCACAGCCCACTGCAGAAGAGGTATACACATTCAATATACCTAACTATCATTTAGTTGCTCATTTATTTATTTTACATTTAGTTTATCTCAAGTCCAACCTTACAGATGGAAGTATGGAAATCCACATTCCAAGGCTTTAGTTGGTTTTCAAATATTTTGTGTTAAGAAATTTAAAAGCCTTCTCCACTAGAGTTATGACCATTCAATTTTATCTTGCTCATGTTTGATTCGGAACAAGTTTGTGCAAATATAATATCTAAAGTATTTATTCTACACATGTACGTAATTTTACTGGCATTATTAGACTCATGGAACTTTTTTTTACTCCTATTGCCATGAAGTATGAAGGGTGTATACATGGAGATGAATGGGTGTGGAATATATATCACCGTCATCATCATCATCATCATCAAAGTCTTATTCCCACCTATTTGAGGCCGGCTTTTTGAGTTTTTCTTTTCCACTTATCATAGCACACACAAACATGTACATAAATATTCAAAATGGCAACAAGAAATTTTATTACAAAGGAAAAAAAAACATACAACAGATTCCAAATGAAAGCACAAAAGAACAAAGATATACAAATAGTATAGGAGATCTAAATTGATTAAAGCATCATGTCTCTCAACTCTTGCTTTGTCTAAGAAGTCCATTCACTGCATTTGTTGCTTGCCATACTTGTTTGAAGGAAATATCCCTTCCATTTCTTGCAGTCTTTGAATAACCCTATAGATAGACATCAACTTCTGGGGAGGTTTCTTCCTGCCTTAGCCCATGAAATCACAGTTTCAGAGTCGCCCTCATTGATAAGCCACCCTGATAATCATAATTCCAGCGCTTGCTTGATTCGGAACAATTCTACCTCATTCATCATCCAAAAAAAAAAAGATAAGGCAAAAGATTAGGGAAAAAGGAACAGAAATAAAAAAGAAAAGGAAAAAAAGGGAGCACTTTCCAGTTCTTCTTTGAAGGGCAGCAGCGGAACAGAAAAAGGGTGTCCCTCCAGAGTCTCTCCCTTCTCTTCTTCTCCGGGATCGGGCAGGAAACAGAGAAGCTGGATATTTGAGAGAGGTGCAGACACAAAGGAAGTTAGGACAACAACAAGATGTGATTCAACTTTTGACTCAGGTCTCTTTCTCTCTCTCAAAAAAAAAGAGCATGCACACCAAAAACGAAACAACATACTTGTGGCTGAACAAATAAAAACCGAGTTGTGGCATTAGCCATGTTGTAGTGATCTCAGCATTTTTAATAAAAGAAGTTCAAGGAGGAGGTTTTAAGTTTAACCCATTTCAAAATGAAATTGCAAGTGTCAACTCCATAGCAGGTCTCTCTGCATTAATCTGAGGAACACTTTGAGGAACCTTGGAACTTAGAGAAGGCAGCATACAACAACCCGAACGGATGACATGATTTTGGAGCTCAAATAGCACTCAATGGAGTTGTACATCTGATTGATGGAATTCTTGGTTGGATCGCGTTCTTCAATCCAAATATAGGTGTTCGAGTTGAAAATGCAAGACATCTGCAGTATAGGTTCCTGAAGGTACTAAAGACCTCAGGATGAAAAAAATTGGAAAAATGTTTGGATGAACATGCTGAAAGTTGCTAAAATTACATACTAATTTTCAACCTGAGAGCGCTGGTTTTCAAGGAGGAAGGAAGAGATTTATTGATTCTGAACTTCATAGTTTCACATCACTGAGTCACATCCACACTTTTCTTCTTGCACACCACTCTTCGGCAGGAAGATGATAACATATTAATAAATCTAATGTTTCCAGGAAATGTATCCCTTGAATCAGAAATTTTCTCGTTGGTCCACAATGTACAAATTACATATTTTGTTAGAGCCAATGTGTATATCTGATGTTTCCAGGAAATGGAGAAAGGAGAGAGTAGAGACAAGAGAGAGAAACAGAGGTTGTAGCATTGAAATGGAAACAAGAGAGAGAAAGGGAGGTTGTCGTACCTGGGAAATGGAGACGAGAGAGAAAGAGAGGTTGTGGTGGATATCTGATGTTTCCAGGAAATGGAGAAAGGAGAGACGAGAGAGAAACAGAGGTTGTAGCATTGAAATGGAAACAAGAGAGAGAAAGGGAGGTTGTCATACCTGGGAAATGGAGACAAGAGAGAAAGGGTGGTGGTGAACCTTGGAAACAGAGAAGAAGCAAGGGTAAAATAGGAAAATCAGAATAAACGGTCCATAGATTTTTTTTTATGGTGTCAGTAACATTACCTTTTTTCTTTTATTGGAACCACATATTTTTAAAATACCAAAAGTAATCAATGCAGTTGTCTTTTCTGTAAATGTCATTTGAATTATAAGAAATGACACTTTCGGTATTTTAAAAATATGGTGTTCCAACAATAGAAAACAATTGTGTCCCAATTGATGGCCGATAAAAACTGATACTCTTTGTTTTTTATATCCATATTGGTTTTTCAAGAAACTGAAACATGCTAGCCATTATTTAGAATTATTTATTTTCAGGAATAACTGTAGTGGGAATTCAGTGGTTTCAGATTTACTAAAGATATCAGGATTTCCTTATACTAGAAGTCTAGTGAGTATGAACCCATGAATTCACAAATCCCATTTTCTTGCCTGGCCTTCATACAGGTTCACTGTTAAAAAGAGCCCAGCATTATTCACTCCCTTGGATTATTGAAATGTATAATTTTGAAGATGCTATTTATCAGGAGGGGCAGTTTTGTTATTTTTAAGATCGGCTAGATATACTTGTTTCCTCTGTATATGTACCATGTCTTTGTAATAAAGAGGCATTTCCTATTTTGCTTGCACAACCCAGAATGGTAGGAAAAGACTAATTCCATGATCACAACATTGACTATTTCTTGTCTTTTTCCTAAAAGGATCTGTGGATGGTCATTTAGTGATCCAATATAATAATTTTGGCAGGTAGCTGAAGTTCATGGCAAGTTTGTTGCAGCCCTTGAACAGCTCTTTGAAAAGCATAAGACAACTGTTGGCAACAATGATCTTCAGTTGAGGATTCTCTGAAACGAAAACCACATTTGTATTTACACCCACTTGCCTTACCTCTTTGTATCCTTAATTCACTTTTATCGGTTATATATGGAAATCAAACCTAAGAAGCTTCCCTTAAAATTTTGGATGCTTTCATCAATCGATGTATAAAGTTGGATGCTTTAGTCAATAGATGAGGTATTGCTTTAATGAAGTGTTATGTATTCTGAGATGGTGTCTTTTGTGGTTACGGAGTATTCTGAGATGGTGTCTTTTGTGGTTACGGAAGTAAAAAGATCCTGTGCCTCTGCATACTTGGCCTTTTGGTGGCCTTTTTTGAGTGATTTTGCAGAGTATGGGATCAACTGGGTGGGGATGGCAAAGAGATGGATCAAATGATTCAAATCATTCTTAAATTAGATGATTCTAGTCATAGGTAAACAGGCAATCCTATCTGCATCTATGGGGTAGTGCTTCGCAACTTGTTACTTGTCGGTAGCTACAACAGGGGATGACCCGATGAACACTGCAAACAGTGGGACTTCATACAAGTATGACCCGAATTTGGCCCCATTTCCATTGTTACCTACAGCCACAGCATGTTCATGCAGCTGCTGATGGAAGGCAAGCATCCCAGTCATTTGGGGTCTTTATCATAGCCAAGTTGAAGGAGAATTTGATCGTTTCAAATGAGGAACATTCTTCCTCTGATTGATGTGGCACCTTTCCATCAGTGGCCACAAAAGCTTCATACAACTTAGCTACATGTGATTCTGATTACGGTAAAGGCTGGATTTAAGTTTGTGCTTGAAACTATATAGTCACCAAATGCACCAGTCACTCCAGCCCATAGATGAACAAATTGTACATTGGATAATTCTCCCACCATTGGAGTTGTAATAGGCCATCATTTCTGCAAAGTGTACTGTATTGTATATAGCAATTATAGTCTTGGCCGGAGCTCACATATGAACCCCACTTAGCTGGATGAAATGCAAAGATTCAAGACCACAGAGATGATCCATGCGACTAAAATGGGAGCCTGCCGACCCATGAGGAAGCATGTTTCCTGAGGAATTATTCTGTTATGTAGCGCCATTGCGCATTTGCCCTAGTGATGATTCAATGGTGTCGATTGGAAACCAGGCTGGTCTGCTTATTAGTTGGACCAAAAAATGCAGATTAGATGCTGTTCCCTTGCTAAATTCTCTCTTTTGGACACCGGGAGGGCATATTAACTCAGGGAAGGCAAAGCCACCGATGAAATGACAACCAAGAAACAAAATTTTGTCCAGCCAGTACAAATTTGAAGCATACAATACAACATTTTAATCAACCATAGGGCCAAGTGTATGAAAAAGAAAATGATTCTAGCTCTTTGAAACAGTTAAATGCGACGCATCTTACATGAAATACTAAAATAACAAAACTTAATTTTTTAGATAATGTGTTTTATGGGTCAATAGACTATATTGAATTTTTAGTTGTAGAGTATCTTAAATCAAAAGTTAGAGCTAAGATCTATTTTCAGTCATTAGTTTTAAATTTTACAAAATTAATGATGAGTAGGCTACAAATCCTAGTGCATTTTGACCATATGGCTAACTTTTGGTCTCAAAATTTTCTTTTAGATCCTCTAACGTTGAGTTTGATATGATGAGATCCGCATCATTGTTGTTACCTTAGTACGATTTGCATCATTATCAAGTACGATTTGCATCATTATCATTATCATCGTTAAAAATTCAAGTTAGTTTTTTGAGTTTTATATCTCCATTTGACCCTATTAAAATTTACTATCTACCATGTCTTTCATCGTCCTTTCTCTTTATGTTTTAGTGGTCTATTTCTCCTGTCTGTGCATATGATTTGTAATTTCTCGACTCCACGTACTTGAGTTGTTTTTGGTCTTCTACTCACTCGACCAAATTACTTTAGACCAATTTATCTAATTTATCATCTATTGGGGCCATTTTTAAATTGTTATTAATATAGTCATTTCTAATTCTATCTTGTAGAGTGAGTCCAACCATCCAACATTGCACACATATCTCTCTTATCTAACTTTTTTTTTTGTCTTTTCTTCTTGGTCCAACACTTTACTCTATAGAGCATTGTGAATTTGAGGATTATTTTATTAAAAAAATCATGCCTTTAAGTGACGCCGACTTTTTTATTACATAAACTTCACTAACTTGTCTATATTTTGTTTATGTCGAATTGATATTTGAATGTAAGGGAATTGAAAATTTCAGCTGAAATATCAGCTATTTTATTTTTTGTCCCTTTGGAGCTCATTTTTTCAATAGTAAAAAAATGAAGATTCACCTATTTCAACTTCAAATATTTTCTATCAAAATCAAAAGATACTAATGTATATAGATGGAGTTAAAGGGTATCCCAGAGCTAGGGTGAAGAGTGCTCTACCCTAATTTTACTTGGACCTCAGTGTTGAATCCAAAGAATCAGAGTTGCACATCGCTCAAAGGACAGAATTCTGGAGTTATAAGACACTTTGGATGAGCAAAGGCCCAGAACCAACACTCTAGATTACTGAAGACCTAAAAGTGGAGGAAGCAATAGCCATATTGTTGACACATCCAGTTCAAAACCATATAAAGCACCAATAACTGCAACAAAAGTATTTATTATCGATATCCAAGACTTGCTGCTGTTAAGAGCTAGAATTGTACAACCCAAAGGGGTTGGCGTGATGTTTAAGAATCCGCTGAATTTGATTTCCACTCCATCTTAAAGGATCACTTCCCGTAGAATTATTAGGTCTGTATAGATAGAGATGTTTGCATATGGCTCAATGGTTCAAGGATTAGTCAGATACTCTAAGTAGTTGGACAACCTTAATCATGAAAAAAAATTAGAATCGTACAAAATGGCAAGGATGAAGGTGAGAAGACAGACAATGCAATCCAAGCGGGTTAGCATGCATGATGGTTGGAACAATTACAAACATGGTTGGAATGTAGGATTTGGAAAGCCAGTAGTGGGTTGGCGTAGTGATACCTTGGAAGGCTGAGTTCAGACAGCCATAAAACAAGCGATGACTCATCTTTCAAGGCTCAAGTTACCAAAGAAAAATTCTCTCTCTCAATATTGAATGTTAGTATTTTATAGGATTTGATTAGAGATATCTTCTCCCTATTTTCAGAGGTCCATAGTCTATATTAAGCCTTCAATTGTGACACAAATTTTTGAGTTATTTCTTGAATTTTTTGTATTACAGTTCTTTTGTATATGTTGAGAGATCTTTCACTTGTAAATGTAGGCATCAACGCCTAATTAAACTTAAATTTTGTCTTGTTTTATGTAATGTATATATTATTTATTTTTAATTTTCTTTTATAATATTTGAATTATATTTTCTTCACATTACAACATTGTTAATATCATGTCGTTTGCATTTACATTTTCATGAATAAAAGATTAAGCAACATAAAAAAAGAAACCTTTGCATTTTGTATTCAAATTGTTTCTAAGACTTTATCATTCTCTCTCTCTTTCTTCTCTATGAAGCACTCTGCTTCAATTTGGGCCTTTCAGTGCCTTCCAATTTTGTCTTTGTCCAACATTCTTTAAAGTTGGATAGGTTTTTTTCGAAGTTCAATGGGAACTCATAATGAGTCTAATATAAAACTTTACTTTCAATATGAAATTCTGTTATATATTATTTTAATTAATTTAAAAATTATATTTTATAGAATTGTCAAATTTTAGTAAGTTTAATTTTTAATCTATAAAAATCTAATTAGAATCAAAGAACAATACAAGAACGTTTGGTGAATTCCATTTCCATGTTCTGAAGTAAATTTTTTGCCCACGTGCCTATCCGCACGCGGTCAATGCCTGTTCGGAGAATATAAAATTATAAATCGATAGAGTAGGACGACTTTGGCAATGAAACGGAAGTTATCAACTGATAGTAATTATTCTAACCTCCGAAATTTGAATACTGGCTTTCGGAAACCTTTAGGTGTTTCTTCTTTCAGAAAATTGTTTCTTCGGTACACATGCAAAGAGTGGAGTCGATGGAAGGGAAGGATAATGGACAGTTGGGGCAAGAAGAGTCTTTACATGGAGAAAATGTCAAAGAAAATGAAGAAGTTCTTGATTGCCTTGTAGATAACCCCATTGAAAGCGAGCCAAATCAATTGCACGAGGAAGAAGAAGAAGAAGGGAGTGAAGAAGAAGGGAGTGAAGAAGAAGGGAGTGAAGAAGAAGAGGAAGAAGAAGAAGAGGAAGAAGAGGAAGAAGAAGAAGAAGAAGGAGAAGAAGGAGAAGGAGAGAAGACCCTTCTCACAACAGAAGCGGAGGCTCCCTTGAGAGAAAACCCTCATCTTGTTGAGCCCCCTCCTCTTCATAGCGACCCCAATTCCTTAATGGAAAGTAAAATTGATGATGGAACCACGAATCAGATGGAAAATGCTGCTTTGGCTTTGGAGAATAAGGGAGAATCGACGGAGAATGATTTGAAAGATGGGGTCGCTGGAACTGGGTTACATCAGCCTGAAGAGGATGGCTTTACAGAGACACCGTCAAACAAGGATGCGGTGGTGGGCGGGGAATATCCTCTTAATACTCCTGGATCAAATCAATGTTTCCTGCCGGACTCGCAACTGGGTGAGGGCTATGAGTCGGGAACTGAGGAGGAACAAGCTGCATTCATGATGGAACTGGCCAATTTTTTAAGGAGAGGAGCTTGGAATTCAAGCCTCCAAAATTCTATGGACTTGGACTGAATTGCCTAAAGTAAGACTTAGGTTATTATTGTTTCCTAACGGTTGTTATGTTTAAGATTTGGGTTACTTATTGTTGTTTCCTAACTGCTGTTGCATTTCTAGCAAGAGTTTGATCATGCACTGACGTTATTTGTGTTATTTGCACTTTCTTGTTGGGTTAGGTTATGGAGAGCTGTAATAAAATTGGGTGGTTACGATACGGTATGGTTGCAGCTGTATGTATGATGTATCTATCTATATATATTGTTTATTTTTGCTTTAACCTTCTGCTCATGCATATTTCTAGGTGACCTCTTGCAAGTTGTGGCGACAAGTTGGAGAGTCATTCAAGCCTCCAAAGTAAGACATAGATTAAAACCTATTCTTCCTAAGATACTGGATACCCATATATGCTCAGCAGTTCATGTTGATACTGGATTAACCAAATGGACTTTTCTCTTCTCTACTTGATCTCCCCAAAGAAATCTCCTGAAATTTTTTTCTATCTTATTAGCAACTCCTTTTGGGGTTCCAATCAATGATAGGAAGTATGTGGGGAGATTGATCAACACCGATTTAATCAAAGTTACCCTGCCCCCCAAAGAAAGATATCTCTTTCTGTGGCCTTTCTGTGGGTGTCTTCTTTGGGGCTTTCATTCTGGTGCTCTTCTCTTTCTTTTCTTTTTTCTTTTTTGAAATGGTAATGAAGAAGTTTATTGCATAACATAGTAGAATCAAAATACAAGAGTAGTACAAAAGGCTTGTACCACACATGCACTTGGAACGGCAATTCAATGCCACCAACTCAAGCCCAAAACCATAACAAGAAGAAAAGGAATACAAAATGCCAAATAAAAGCCCCCAAAAAGGCAACCTCCAAAATTGCTAAAGCCTGCTTTACTTCAGTCTTAGCAAGAAAATCATCCATGCTATTAGCGGATCTCCTCACATGGCTAAAGGACACCCCCAACATAGCACAAACGTTTGTTATCCCTCTAACCTTTGGAATCATTCTCCATGGAGGTTTCTTCCTCCCACTGGCCCATCTTACTGCATTCATCTAGTCCCCTGCTATGACAAGATCTCCCAATCCATACCTTACCCAGATTACCAAAGCTTTCCTAATCCCTAGTAACTTTGCCCTGTTCAAATCTCTCACCCCCATTGATTTTGAAAAAAATAAGATCAACTGCCCTTCCGCATTGTGGACTACCATCACAATACCCGCTAGGCCCAATTTACCCCTAGCCACACCATCTACGTTAAACTTGAAAATACCCCTAGGAGGTGGAGTCCAATCCATCCTCGGTTTGATCTCCTTAGGAATATCCCTCATGCACCCCTCCTAAGACAGTAAGAAATCTGACAAAGAAATCCTTTAAAAGCTTTATTGACCGATAACCAAGTGTCGAGTCCATTATTGTTAAAATCTTACGATATACAATTTGTATCTTACGATTCATATCTTACGATTCATACGATATGATAAGAGGAACGATTCATATCTATAAATAAATCTTACAATTCATATAAATAATAGAATTATGGAGTTATTAAGAGTGTGAAAGCAAGAAACATTTTGTTTTAATAGTTTTTAATGCTTGAATTGATGGGGATTTAAGATATTTCGAATTTTTGAGGGATTTTTAGTTCATTATTGATTTTTCATAGTATAGTTGGATTATATACTGGTCTTATACTTTTGGAAGTTGCAGCATTGAAATTTGATCTCCAATGAACTAATTATATAATATTCACTTAATATTGAAAGAAAGTTGGAGAACTGCTCATATTATTATATTTTAGATATGTTTTACATTATTTAATATATTAATTTTTTTTAGGGAAATCACTTATAAATCTTATGATTTTACGATTTACAATACACGACTTTCTTCAAGATGTATTAACGATTTTACGATACGATTCAATTTTCACAACATTGGTTGAGTCTCTAATAGGCCCCAAAAAACTTATCCTTGAACCTCGACGATTTGCCTTCAGAAACCCTTGAATTCCTTTCTTTCCATAGTGCCCAAAGAATGGTTGCACGCATCGAGGCCCAAGCCAGCTTCTTTCTTCTCGAAAAAGGGCAGTACCTCCACCCTTCCATCACATCCATAAGAGAATTGCGGAAGTCCCAGGATCAGTTCATTAAGCCTATGAATCTAATCCAAGGATCTTTTGCAGCTTCTCACACTTGTAAAATAAGTGATCGAATCTTTTCTCCCTTTGACCACAAAAAACACGCAAAAGGTTGCTTCCTTCAATAAAACACATCTTCTTAATTGTGGGATAAAGTTTCTCCCTTCAGCACACACCACACGAAAGGCTGCACCCTTGGGGGAGCTAAGCCTGCCCAAGCAAGAGCACTCATTGAGTCAATCTCCTCACTGGCAGACATAACCAACCTAACCCCTGCCTTAACTGTATAAGTCCCAGATCCATTCCAAAAATACTCATCCTCCTCTCTGGGAAAAATGGGGAAGTCTGTCACAATTGCCAAGAGTTCAGCAAGGTTTCTTTGCTTGAGGACTCTAAGCTCTTTCCTGAAAGAAATAGATCATGTAACCCTCTCTCCCTGAAGGACATAATAATCTTGCACCTTCGCTTTCCTATCTGTTGCAGCTCTGGATACATAGGGAACACAAACTTAAGCTTCCATCTCCTATCCACTAGTATTCCCAGAAAAGTACTCTATCTCCTCTCCCAACAAGCAACCAAAGGTTGTTTCTGTAGACCAAGCTCACCTTCCCTTTACTGCACCCAATTTTTAATATAGCTTTACTATGGTGCTCTTTTTATCATTGAATCCTGTTTTTGCACTTCGTGTATCCTTTATTTTGCGACAATGAGCACTGCTCAAGTGTCTTAGCTTTTGTCAATTTTGTTATGATTTTAATCTCCTCTTGTCTTTGTTTCTCACAAGTTGTGCATTACATTTCAATTTAGTTTTGATGTACATTGGTTGAGAACACACCATAACCTTGAATCCTTTATTCTTCTTCATACCTATTACTTTTTCATAACCCACGATGCATTAAGGAGCAATGATTCATTTTTATTGATCTATTAAATGGGTATTGGATGTTCCTGTGATGAACTTACCTTGATGGGGATTTTGCACTTATGGGTCCCTTTTTCTTTCACAAATAACTGAGAATCTGTAATACTATGACGCATCTTTGTCAAGGAATCTTATGTCTTTGGAAATGCATATGGTTTTTCACATCCTATTCTCATCTGTTCTGTGCTTGTAGGTAATTTCTTTAAAAAGTAATTTGATGTTTCTCTCATCAATTTTTCAACAAGGCAATTTAAATATAGTACTTGTCATATATATGGCATTCAGTGTTTTCTTTTGCATAGCTTTCTACCCTTATAACTTGAAAACAATCATAGGGATCAGTCATGGGTATGGTTATGGATTTGTAACTGGACCGTCTTTGGGGCTTGTAATCATTACATTTCTTTCAGTGGTGTCAATGTGTCCCCATCCACATCCATGTCAATAAAAGTATTTAGTTAATCATTTCAAAAAGAATATATCTATGAGCGTAGACATAAATGAAGGCTATAATGTAGCAACTGATATTTGTAGGAAAGAATGTTAGAGAAATGCTACTACCGGATGTGAACAAATTTTTTGGGGTCCCTCTTTTCTTTTTGAAATGAGAAAAGTAATAGTTTTTTTTCCTGTCAAATAATATCAAACTGTGTTGCACATGAACATGTATAGAAGTTCCTCAAACAAAAATAAGATGGAGAGCCGTTGTTTCATTATTTTTTACTAGGCATCAGATTTCTCTATAGGAATCCTTGGCTTCATTTATTATTTTAGTTTTACTTGCTGATATTCTATCTCTGCGTCTTGGGTGATTCCATTTTCAAGATTGGTGCATCATGTATTCTTGGTTCTTTCCTTAACAATTGCAAATTTTAGTGGGCACTTTTGTTTTTATTGTGTTTTATTGGTTTACTTCTCAGTAAAGTTTATTGCTTCTGCAGGACTTGTACAACTGTTTCTTGGTCATTCCGATGTTTCTATGAAAAGGTCATGATTAAATCGCTGTTTTTTTTCTGGTACACTAAAATGCTATTATAGTTATGTTTGTTGGTGTAGTTGTTTTGATCAATTTCACCTTTGTTTTTGTGCATTTTGATTGGAACATATATATTTAATTGTTTGATGAGTTAATTTTTTATTGTACTCTTATCTGACATTTTAGGCATTATATTTTAGCTGGAATCTGCTTATAATATTGAATGTCTCAATAGCTCAAATATGATGACATTTGTTGTTATTGTGGTCTGTCTATCAAGTACTTCAGCTACATTTTCAGTATATCAAGGATAAATTTCTTGTGAAGTTTATCAATATGGTGGTGACCTTTGTCATTGTCGACTCACTCTTAATAAAATTCATAATAATGTCCACACCTTCCAAAAGAAGAAGAAATGGAAGGAATGGCATCTCTTTCATGAGGTCTGACCTGAAGAGCTCTCCATGCTTGGTGGTGGGGGAAGTGTTGTGTGAAGCCGTTTCTCTCAAATCATATATTGCATCTTTGTATACACTATTGTTGATGCAATGACATGCCCAAATGTCCTTTTTTCCTATCAGAGTCCTCATCTCCTAAATGGATACTATTTTTTTGGGTACATGTTCATCTTTGTGTTAATCGTATGTTTCTTGAATACTAAAGTTATTCAGACGAGACTTAGAGGATTGGTTGATGGAGGGGTGGTTGTCTTTGATGGACTTGTTGCGAAGTGTTTTTATTGCGGGTAATGGTAATGATAGAAGAATCTGGGAGCTTGATTCTCATGGGATCTTCTCTATGAAGTCCTTTTGTAAAAAACTGTTGTGTAATGGTGATGTTTCTCAGGTGAATCCTAGAATATGAAAAGGTGTTGCACCGTTCAAGGTGAAGGTTTTTGGGTGGCTTGCAGGGTTGGAGAAGATCTTGACTATAGATAACCTTTGATTGCGGGGGATGATTATAGTCAATGCTTGTTCTCTTTGTTTAGCGGATGCAGGGACGGTGAATCATCTTTTACTCCACTATCAGTTTTCTTCTCAGATTTGGTCTCACTTTTTTAAGCTGTTTGGGGTTGCTTTGTGTGCCGAAAGCTTGGGCTGATTTTGTTAATGAAGATGTGTTGTTGTTTGGTTCTTCTTTCCTTCGAAAATTGTGGGCTCCCTCTCTGTTAAGTATTGTGTGGTCTATCTGGTTAGAACATAATAACATGGTTTTTTAGGGAAAGGTGTCTTCTGTTTTGTATCTTATTGAGGTGATTAAGGTCAGGGTTGCTTGTTGGATGGTGGGTACTGATAAATTTAGGGGAATATCTATATTGGATATATGTAGGGATTGGGTTTCTGTGGATTATGTGCAGCCTCATTTGGTTTTCAGGCCTCTAGTTCAATGGTCTCCACCAGATTTGGGTCTTCTCAAGCTCAATTTCGATGGAAGTTGTGTGCCTGATCTTGGGCCGGCTGGTTATGGGGCGCTCATTTGAAACGATTCTGGTGATATGGTGGTCTCTTTTGCTAGCCCTTTGTCTAATGGATCAGTTATTGATGTGGAGCTACATGCTCTTTATGGAAAGGTGTCTTGGAGTTGGACGATCTAAGGTTTCATCGGAGTATTCTAGAAGGGGAACTCTAAGGTGGTAATTGGTTGGGCTTCGGGATCCATTTGCCCCTGGTTGTATTTAGATAAAGTCAAAAGGATCCGTCATTCTATGGCTTCTTTTGGCTTTTCGACTTCTTGAGTCTCTCGTTCTGCAAATTCAGCTGTTGATGATGTGGCGCGTCAAGGGTTGTCTTTATCTTTGGAAATTGTTCATAAGTTTATTTAATTTGTTGGGGGGTTTTTTATTGTATCGTTTCTGTTGTGGGTGGTGGGTTTTCTTTACCCTGCCTTTTTGGTTAATCCTTTGTTTGTTTTCTTCTTTTCATTAATGAAGTTACCTTTAAAAAAAAAAGTTGTTCACGGCTCATCTATCTTCTGATTTCATTTGTTATGATATGTGATGTAGGACACGGATGGACTAGGCCTAATTTGTGTATTATAATATTTATTTATTTTTATCTCTTTCTTTCCTACTTAGATTAGGTTTCCCATTTTTATATTTTCATAATGGTTGTATTTGATCCTTTTAAGATCGAAAGTCCCTGCATAGTAGGTTTAGATTTGTTTCCTATTTGGTTTAGGAGTCCTAATTTAGTAAGGAGGCTAGGTCGGTGGCTTTCATAGTATAAATACCGATGTATGTAACAGAGGGAACAAACAATGAATACTCAATGAAATTGAACAAGGCATAGCCTTTTCCTTATCTTCTTCATTTTTCTTCACCTGTCTAGCTACATGCATATTATCACCTCCCTGCCTAGTTTCAGGGTGCTACTGCATCAATATGTTTGGTCCCTCATTTTCTTTTCTCATTTGTTTTAGGCTCTCCTTGATTATGAAAGACATAAAGCGCAGAGTGGTGAGCTAAACGTTCCTGTTATTTCCCATGCAAATGCCATGAGTGTAGAAAATCAGGTACGATATTCTTTTTTTCCCCACTTCATCTCTGAGTGTGATCTTAATACTGACGTACATATATAAAGTAATGTGATTCACTAATTCTTATTATTATTATTATTTTTTAAGAGTAATCTTATTGCATCAAAATTATGTGACGGGATGTGTTTTTCCTTTTGTTGCATATAAGATTAATTTACAATGTCAGTGTTCTCTATCTCAAGGGTAATTGGTCTATGCCTCGTGTTTGCACAGTTGGTTAATGCATAAATTAATATGGGTAATCTTATCATTGTCTCTCCAAAAAGAAGGGGGGCAGTTGAAGATATTCAATCGTATAACACATATTCTTTGTTTGTATGGAAAGAGAGAAATGTCTTTTTGCGTTGAAGAGTTGTCTTCTGGGCTTCTAAACAGAACACATCATATTTGGAACCAATTTTTGTTTTTGCATGATATGCATCCATGCACAAGGAAAATATTTGCCTGCTTAAAAACCTGTTCAGCCTAGCCAGAACAGTGGGGAAATTAAGCCCTATATACATATAAATGGTATTTCCACAACCTGTGAGGGCACAGGTTGGCTTGGCGGTCAAGAACCCGCCTGAAATGTGGGACGTCTTGGGTTCAAGTTACTCTCAACACAAAAAGGGTCGCTCCCCATAGTGTTAGCCGGTGTGTGTTGATAGGGAGGTTTACACATGTCCCAAGGATTAGTCTGGTTCTCTAAGAGGCCTGGATACCTTGGTCTTCAATAATAATAATAATAAATGGTATTCCACTGCATTGTTTGATAACCAATATGCATTCACCCCAGTACACTATACACATGGGGCATTCCTGATCAATTCTTTTGGGCAACAGGTTAACTTAGACAAATCAATGAAATGTGATTTTGACAACAGATAGGTTCCTGTGCTCACCAACTCCGCACATTTGGTCAATGTTATCTAGAAATTGAGTATGCATTTTCCGCCCAAGTCATGTTTCCCCAAAATCAACCATGTTTAACAAGATGATTAATATTTTCTGCTATGTGCTTGCAAGAGAGTGACTGTTTCCCTTTTCAGGCTGTATTTCTTACATAGTTCATGTCTTCAGGCTGGAAGCAATCAAGCATCAGGATCTGGTAGGGCTAGAAGGGATGCAGCAACTCGTGCTATGCAGGGCTGGCACTCTCAACGTCTTCTTGGTAATGGTGATGTTGGTGATACAGCTAATAAGGTTTGTGGATATCATTGCTGACTGCCTTTTGATTGGTGAAATTACTATGTCTCAAATATTAGGCCATGCACTGATTCTGTCATATTTTGTGCAGTAATGTTCTCTCTCTCTCTCTCTCTCTCTCTCTCTCTCTCTCTCTCTTAATGATATTCATCTGAGTGCCGTTAACTTTTGTAGGATAAGAACTCAGTTGCTTTACACAAGAGGGAGAAACAACTTAAGAATCTTGGTATGACGTCATACAGTAATTACCTTTGGTCATTGTTGTCATCACTTTTGAAACCACTAATCCCATCTATATGATGGCTTTTTGAGTTATACCTTCCCACTCCACCCCATTAAACAACTATATCCTCCACCACCCCACAATTCATTGTCATAATAATTACCTTTTGTAATAGTATAATTGGTGATTTGGTTGCATTACATCTCCTCTTATTTCTCCTCAAAATCAGGCGTTCTTAAACGTAAGAAGCCACCTAGTCTGGAACGTACTGTCAAAGTTGCCCGCAGTAAAGGAGATAATCCACAGTTAAGATCCCTGACCATCTTTTGTTTCTGTTTATCCCTTGTTTTTATTGGGATGTGAATTGATTTGGATATTGTTTTTGCTTCTAAGGAGTTAGCAGTATCTTATTGTGTTTCTTTAACTTAGGCCTAATACGACAGTGAGTTGCATTCACTTCCTTTTGTTATTATGCATTTGTTAACATTCTATACATACATATGCATGTAAAATAAATGATCATACTGTCCATAGCAGCCTCTATGGGGAACACCTTGCCCCCCTTAGACTTGAAATTCCCTCAGACACTCATTTACCTCACATGAATTAGATCCTTGCCCAATAAGACTGACGAGGACATCATGCGGACACTAGCGAAGAAAGATGCATCAGAATCTAGATTTTTTCTCTACATGGTTGGATGTTGATCTTGTGTGTATTACCATGAATAGAGACATATCCAGCCTTTGATAACCCAGATTGTATGTTGATGAAGCAAGGGATTTGAAGATTTGTCTCGATCCATCCATTGACATCATTTGAGTCATTCATTTTGGACAATCATTCAAATTTAAACTCATTTTCTTTCTGCATCTATATTACAGTGAACACTAAGTTTCCTCATTTAGGGACTTTTTTAGGTCACATTTTTATTAAAATTTCTGAAAAAAAATGATAAGAATGATGATTAGTTAAAATCTGACATTTATATAATCATTTTAATCTTTTAATAGAGTCAATTAATCATCCTAATTCTTAATTTTTAAAAGAAAAATAAAACTACAGGATACTGCCTTTTTATCATAATGTTTAATTCATTTTATTAGAATTATAGATTTAAAATTTGAAAAAAAAAAATGGCCAAATCAATCTAATCAATTTGAGTATAAAAAATTTAACAACATGAGTCGGATCTAGAGTCAAACGTGCTACCATTGCGCCACCGATCCATTTGTTGACAAAATAAATTTATAACATAAAAGAAGGTGTGGGAACTTAAAAATTGAACTCGACTTGGGGGCCCTAGGAGGTGATCTACTCTGCCTAAGGCCAGGGCCGGGCATGCATGTGGGGCCTCTCTTTGTAAAAATCTTCCCAAGCTTATACAACAAACATTTTTTTTTTTAAATCTTCAGATTTTTATCTTCAGGTCCCTGGCAACCAAAAATTTCATTGTCTTGAACTTGTTTTCCATCAAGTGGAAGTGTGTGTGTGTGCGTCTTTTTTTTTTTTTTAAAAAAAAAAAAAACCTGTGTATAACTGCTGCTACTTGATCATGCTTTGGAAACTGTGTTTAGTTCTTTTTGGGTAATCTGCTGCTATTTCACTTTGTGGCTGCCAGAGTGGATACCATGGTTGTTGATGTTGGACTACGTGCTGATTGGGTGAAGATTAATGTGCAGAGAACTGTAAGTTTTTCTCATACAAGATGAATGTATGACTAGTAATGCGATCAGTTACTAACTAAATTCTAATTTGTGCCTGCAACTGTACAGAAAGACTGCTTTGAAGTTTATGCTTTGGTTCCTGGGCTTCTTCGTGAAGAGGTAAAGAATGCAAGCTTTTCCCCTTCATGTTTTTGCATATGCATCATTATAAGTGAAGGAGGATCAAAGTACATGTAGAAATCAGGCATGCATATGCATATATTTATAATTTTATTTTTTATTTGATTTATTGACACATGTTGCAAGTGATGGACATCGACATCATTTCATGGCTGCTAAATCGGACATCTAAGTTGGTTGTAGTTAAAACTTAATTCTCATTGGTATATGGTTCAATTTTTCTTTTTGAACTGGACTGTAGGAGCACAAGTTTCATGGCAGTAAATTGTTTTTCTCAAGCCCTTTGACCTGTATAGAATCGTAATCATCGTCGTCGTCTTCCAAGTCATTTTCTTTTTATATACATTACTGAGTTTATTGTGGTGAATGCAGGTGCATGTCCAAACAGATCCAGCAGGTCGTGTGGTTATATCAGGAAAGCCAGAGCAGCCTGATAATCCATGGGGTTTGACTCCCTTTAAAAAGGTCCTCTCTCTCTCTCTCTCTCTCTCTCAAAGATTCTTGTCCCTTTTTTTCCCAGTCGAGTATAGTTTTGAAGGTCTGTCTTGTTTTCAGGTCATCACCTTACCATCTAGGATCGATCCACATCAGACATCTGCAGTGGTGACCCTACATGGGCAATTGTTTGTACGTGTGCCTTTCGAACAGTAAGATCACAGCAAGTAGGAATTTATAATATCCTCAAAATTTGTAAAACGAGCATTTTATTTTGGAAAAGAGGATAAATTAATACAAATAAAATTTCAAAATCCATCTTATTTTGGGTCCTTTTTATCAATACCGATGCGTATCCATACATACTCAGCAGGTTTCATATCAATCAATCCAAAGTCCGTACAATACAAGTCCTACCGTATGTCAGTAGGACCTGAAGAACCATTCAAATAACAAGGTTGAGTCATCAACTCCTTATATCGATAATGGGTATCATACGCAGACATTTCTCTATCTTCCGATTTTATTTTTTTAAATTTGAATTTTTTTACAGAAAATCAAGTTATGTAATTTTTTTTTTTCACTATTTAGTGGTCATTTTGATATTTAAATCTAATTTTGAAGTTGCGAAATTGAGAATTATAATATATTTTGTAAAAATGTAGAAAAATCTCAAAAATTTTAAAAACATATAAAATAAAGTCTACTAATTTTATGCTATTTTTTTCCCTAAAGAATAACCATTTTCAGGTTTTTTATCAACTCAATATTTAATTTTTTCTGCTTCAATTCTTATTCCCGTTGTGTTGTATAACAAAGTTATCATAATTACTAGATACGTTTCCTGTTGTGTATCATTTTTTCTAATGCCTCTTACTTCGATCGGAGTTTGTATGATAAAATTATCACCATTTTATCGAAACTAGATACATATCGACTGATGCATTACATGGTGGGCCTGCTATATGCATTGATGCCGGCAATACATTACTTATTTTTTCAAAATTTTGTGGGTCGATATTTTTCTTATGGTTAGTTGTTTAAAAATAGGTTGTCACGTTAACGGTAAGATGCACCAGATGTAGCAATTTTTGACATTGTTTAGAATTTTAATCAAACTTTAAACTTTGCTGGCATGTAGATATGCAATGTGTTATTAGTACACCAAAACTTGATTAGCGGTATAATAGTAGGGGTAAAATGGAAATTTCATTATGTTCTGTGTCTCTTAACAAATTTTGTCCGTTTTAAAATGAATTAAATTTCCAACTAAGTCATTGTAGTCTAGTCCTAATTTTTTATTTTTCGCCGTTTGAAAGGAAAATTAGATATGCCATGAACTAACACACAGTCAAAAGCAGAGAATTTAACCCTTAAATTTCATTTTCATTACCTTGACTTCGTGGGTGGAAGATATTTCAAGATTTGGATTGTTCTCTCAAAAAGAAATATGATCTTATATTATTATTATTTTAATAATGAGGATGATAGTTGGAAATTGAAATATGTAGAGCTTACTTATAAAGAATCGAAAAAATTCATTAATTTTTATTATATGATTATATATAATTTATTAGATTCAATTAAATTATTAAACTGATGAAGTGAGAGACATAATTGCATATAAATTATTTAAGAGATCTGCTTAAATTTTCATTTATCTATGTAATCGAAGAGTCAATAGTTAGATAGAATGTTACAAAAAATATACATATAAAGATATTGTCAAGATTGATGAAAATTATAAATTTTTAACGAGTGAATTCAATTGGTCTTGGACCACGGTTTTTTCTCTATCTAACTCTGGGGGTTTGGCTTAGTGGTAAAAATCACTCTTTATTTGTAGGAACTGATGTACTACGGTGACATGTTCGGATACTGTAGTCTTAAAAAAATATACTTCATCTATATATATATATATATATATATATATATATATATATATAAAGTTAGATTATCATTTCTAACTTTACGAACTCACTTTACTGTGTGGATAGGATAGCTTGTACACTTCGTAACTAATCAGGTGTTCTAAGAAGCCTTTAACACTTCAATTATAAAATAAATAAATAGAGAGATTGAATATGACTCTATTTATCCTAATATATACACCTTACTTTGGATCATGTTATGCAATATTCATAAATAAGCATGTTACTGCTAATTATTGTAGTTTTAGTCTTTACGGCTCATCGTTATTCTTTTGTTTCAAACTTCTAATCATTTGTTTGATGACCGGTCCGTCTAAAGTGATACTTCTTTGTTCTCTTCTTGTTGGAATTAGCAATGAATTTCCTACTGTAAATCATTTCTTCCCAAATTCATTCTACTTACTCCCATATTCATTGTATTGTATGCAATTTAGCACTTGGATTGTCATTTTGTTGTCATCCAACACTTGCATGACATGATGGAATGCACATTTAGTCAATAACTTCAAATGGAATTTCAGAACACTATCTTGCATGAAAGCAGATTATCTATTTATTAGATTTTATGGCTCAAAGTTCTTTTGGGTTTAGTAAGCTACAATATATAATGTCTCTTTTTGTAGGTTTTTCTTTGAACTGTGTAAATAGGAGAGACCGAAAGGAAGGGGAGACGATTGCGAATGAGTCCCACATTGGAAGTGTATAGGGAGATTTATGAGTTTATAAAAGATTTAGAACACTCCACCTATTATGCTAGTTTTTTGGGCTGGAAGCCCGAATTTTAACAAATGGTATCAGAGTGAGGTCTCAGGTTATCTTATGTGAACTTAGGATATCCCCTAGGTAAACAGGATGGTCGGCGTTGCTCTCTCTACTATAGGGCCCCATTTGAGGCAGGTGTTGAAATATCGGCCGATACATATCGTATCGGCTGATATGTATTGGTTTTTCATGGCCGAACAATATCGGCCGATACGATATGTATCGGTCGTAAAAAAAGGTTATCGCCCGATATGACCGATATTCGGACTGAATATCGGTCACCATATCGGCCGATATGCATAAAAATCGGTATTTAAAATTTATTTAGTTTTTTTTTTTAAAAAAAACCGATACGGTTTTTCGTGGTTTTTTACGGTTTTGAATATCGGAGGAGAGAGAAATGCAATAAAATGGAAAAAACAAATGAGAGAGAAAATTATCGACCGATTTTTGCATATGGGCCAAAATATCGACCGAAGTGTTTTTTTGACCCCTGGTTTGAGAGAAGATTGTTGGGGCTGCTGCGAACGAGTCCTATATTGAAAGTGTAGAGGGAGATTTAGAGATTTATAAAAGATTTGGGTCACTTCATGGCTAGTCTTTTGGACTGGAAGTCCTAGGTCCTAAGACTATTTATTTTAGGTATAATATGCCTTCCTAGTGTGGGAGATAATTTTTGAATTAATCTCAAATTTGATTTCATTAAATTAAGAAATAAAATTTGAGTCATGCATTTTTTTTTTTAAGTTAAAAATCATTGATTTTAAATCCTACCTAATCAACACATTTAATAGATAAATAATAAGTTAAAAGTTGGTCACTTCAACTCAACTTAAACAATATTGGCTTTGTGGGTGTTGAAGTCATGATAATAATAAAATATTAAATTACTATACTATTGAAAATATATTAAAAAAATAAATTTCTGAGTTGCTGGGTGGTAAAGTATTGAAAATTTGAAATGAAATGCGGATATGCTCAGACTAGAAAATTAGTCTCCCATCGCAATTTGGAGACGATACGCATCAAGTACCTCGCAGGTGTGTTGGAGTTGATGGGTGCAGAAGAAGATCAATAATAAAAACCAAAAACTGAAAGAGATTAAACTATAAATAAAGTCTCTTTGCAGGTGTCTTGGAGTTAATGCATTTATTTTATTTTGTGATTTTTGTACAATTGCAATTTCGGCCTGCTTTACCTGCTTTTTTTTTTTTGTTATTTTAAAGCTCCCCTGTTAACAAAGCATGGATGGAAAAAAAATAAAAGAAGAAAAAAATGGCACAAATATTCTAATTTTAACGAATTTTAGAAGTTCTTAGCTGTGTTTTCCCTGGAAAAACTCTTAAAATCTCTATTTAATACTCTCATCTTTCCGTTACTAGCGTTTTTTTTTTTCTCAGGTATGAAATTCTATATTTTTCTGTCTTTTTTTTGAAATGTCCTTTATTTTTGGGTATTTTTCTCTCATTTATCCGTCAATTTTTTGTATTTTATTATTACTGTAAAATTTGAAAAATGTGAGAATTTCCAGAACTGATTTTCCATGAAGGAAGCGGATTTCATCACCATGTTTTGAATTTTGCTGCTCTTTTTTGCAGGAGCTGAGGTTTGGTGTCCCTCCATATTTTTTTTTACTGTTTTGTTCTTGGGAAAGATCGGATTTTGGAGTGTGCATGGTTTAGTACTCTGCGCTTCTGCTCTTGTTTGCAGTTCTTCGAAGCTTCTGTGTGTGTTTTTTTTTTTCTTGTAGTATGATCTGAGATTGTGGGTATTTTTCCTCTCTCTATTTGGTTTGTAGTGTACATGGTTCATGTTTGTTTGTTTTAAGGTTTTTGAGGGAAAGCTGGATTTTGAAGTCTGGGGTTTTGGGTTTTGAGATTTCGAGTTCTTTTCTTCCCTGTTGAGTAGTTTTACTCGTAAGGTTGGTACTTGGAGTGGTTTTTTTCATTTTTGGGTTTGAAGTTGTTGTTGTTGTTCTTATTTATTTGAAGTAGGCGGGTGCTTTTAGGTGTTGGACTTTGTTTGGATTTCATTGTGGGGTGAATTGGATTACAGTTGTGGTGTCTAGGGGTTTCTTTTCCTTTCTTTTGGATGCATGGAAGTGGGGAGACAGTCGCATGTGTCCGGATTAGAGGCGGGAATTATGTCCGGCAGGGAACCCTTCAGCGTCGTCACTTTGCAGAAAAACCTAGTGCCACCGCAGGAATCTTCGATGCAGAACATGCGGCTGGGATTCAGTTCTGACGGAACAGCAGTCTACAAACCCGTCACAGGGAGCCCTCCTTCATACTCGGGAAATGGAGGTGGCAGTGGTGGTGATGGTACGACCACGACGACAATAGCCCAAGGTCGCCTTAATATGAACATCGTTGAGCCCATGAAACGGAGGCGGGGGAGGCCACGAAAGTATGATCTCGATGGTACGATGGCTTTGGCTTTGGTCCCAGCTCCGCCTGTTGTGTCACCATCCAGTGGTGGTGCCAACACCGGAAGCAGTGGTTTCACGGGCACGATATCGCCCTCCTCGTCCTCGAAGAAGGCAAGGGGCCGGCCCCTGGGCTCTGGAAAGAAGCAGCAGATGGATGCTTTCGGTAATTTTGTGCTGCTTCTTGTTCATCTTCTTTATGGTATTTTTTTTTTGGCGCTGGTTAGAGTTCTGCTCTCTTGTTCTAAAGAATCTCTAGAGAAATTGGAATCTTCAATTTTAATGGGGACCTTATTACATACAATAGGGACCCGACTTTTAAGCTTGGATGAAACATGTTCTTATTTGGCTTCTGTTTTACATCGTTTTTGTTTTGGTTTGAGTTAAAAATCAAATAGGTTGTACTAAAGGAATGATTCAAGGGAAATAAAAGAGTTGCTTGCAGAGGAATGATTCAGTAAACAGGGATTTTTTATTCTGGCTCATCAGTTTCGTAAGATCTGAACCGTAGAAATCACTTTGCAAAATTACTTGTATACCCCTGCCTTAGGAATTATGGTTTTCTTCTTATATTGTTATGTAACATCGGTTCTAATTATGCAATTGATCATATAAGCTTGTTGATAGTAGAATTATGGTTTCATTTTACAAAGGGAGATTCTGAGTATTTTTACCTTTCCAAAAAAAGAGAGAAAATTTGTGGCTATTATTCAGTGAAAACCCTATATTCTATTTTTATTCTATTGTGGATGACAAATGATTGAAATATATAAATCTTTTTTTTTTTAAGTTGCTGAACTTGAAGTGGCATCCTTTAGTTCACATAATAAGCACTTATCAATTGTAGTCTAGGTTCTTGTTCTGTCAAAGATGTAATTATGTTATTATTATATATATTTTTAAGGTTCTTTTTAGTTGGCTACTCTTTTTATTATGAGATCTGTTGATTCCATAAACTGCTACTGAATGTGTCCTCTCGAAAATATAGGTTGTTTTTTTTTAAAAAAAAAAAAAAAATTGTGTGTCTCTGCATTTAGGTATACAATAGTTCATAGTTCTGTTGGACTTGCATGGAAGCAGATTAACCAGTCTGGCTGGTAATAAATGTGGATTGATGGTTCCCCAGCATGAATTTATATTTTTGAACTCTGCTTCTTTGAGTGTTCAGCAGTCACTGTTCTTCCTTTTTATGAAGCTCAGCCCTTTTTTCATAATTAATTAGTTTTAAGCTGTACTTTTTTTGGAAATTGTCATAATTTGCCCTTACTGGGAGAATTTCTTGCAGGCACTTCAGGGATTGGATTTACACCTCACGTTATCACAGTTCAAGCTGGAGAGGTATGCAACTTTAATCATGTCTACATGGTTTATACTCAACTTTGCACATGAGTACTAGCTGCTGTCTGGTCTTTTTTCCTGAATGTAATATTTGTATGACAATCTTGAACATGCTAACAAATGCTTTATTATCGCTATTGTTGATGATGGTATATGATTTTTTTTAGGGTGGCCATTTAGATACTTGACTTTTCTGTTAGGAGACACCCTTTTTCGAAATTTAGAATGAAATTACCATTTTGCCCTTTCGATTTTGAAAAAAACTTTCATCATTTGGATGCACATCAGGAAGGGCAAAATGGTTATTTCACTCTAAATTTCGAAAAAGGAATGTCTCCTAGCAGAAAAGTCGGGTGTTTAAATGGCTACCCTTTTTTTTAGTTTCTTCTTGATGATAAATTGTTATTTTCTTTTGTTTTGTATCTTGCCTGTATTTGCTGTCAATCTTAATTGATTTTATGTAATTTCATCAGGTTGTTCATAATTTCTTTAATGATGATATGTTCTATGTGCCATTCCATTTATGTCGTTTGTGCAAGTAATGTCATTACATTTGATCTAATCTGATTGTTGTTATTGGTATCTGAAATTCGACTGAGAGAACTGAAACAAATGCTAGAAGTGAGTTGTTTTGAAAGGTGAAAATGGGAGTTGTTTTTATTATGATAAAATATTAAATAGAGTTCCCTTGTTTAACCCTTTTTTAACCTTCTCTTTAGGATCCCAAGCTTTATTATTCCACATTTTGAAGAACTCAATGCTTTCAGTTTTGAAAGAATAAATAAAATGTTTTTAAACCTCTGAGGTGCAGATAATAATGAAAAGAAAAGGCTCGTTTGATATTTGTTTCATTTATTGTTGTCATGACTCCTTTTCTAAGTTCTTGCCTGTTGAAGGTCACATAAAACCTTACTTTTGGAAGGATTGGACTTTAGGAAAGATGATCCATATATTGTGTTTCTTCAAGCCTTTCCTCTTCTTAGATATTAAATATTAGTTATTACAAATATGTTAATTTTTTAAAAGAAAGTACAATTCAAACATTAACAATAAACTGTTTTACATTTAGTAACACTTGACGAGTCTTCAATATGTTAACATGTTATTGATATAATGTTAGGTTTTTTTTTATAATTTTATTTTTCCAATTACAGAAAGTTGCCAGTTACAATTTTTCCCCTAATGTCAGTGTCTTTCGTTCTTTAAGGTGCAACGATTTTTGCATTCTATTTAGGCTATTGATAGAGGCACCCCTACATTTTATTTTAGGAGACACCCCCTGCCCAAAATGACAATCAAGGGAGGTTTTGTCCTTACCATTTCATGTAGGGGGTGCGTCTATAATATTAGCCTTCATTTAAAGTATCTCTTCACACTCACAAATCCATTTTGGACCTGATAAGAGAGTTTGAAACTGTGTAGGATGAGATTTCATTTGCTTGATAACGTCAATTTTTGTTTCTACAGGATGTCTCTTCAAAGATAATGTCGTTTTCTCAGAATGGACAGCGCGCAGTCTGTATCCTTTCAGCAAATGGTGCCATTTCAAATGTAACACTACGTCAAGCAGCAACATCTGGTGGGACAGTAACTTATGAGGTAAGTTGTAACGTGTTTAATTCAAATGAGAAAAGGTTGCATAATGCTATTTATCAACCCCAGTCACATGTGTACATGTTTGTACTTGTGTATAATCTACTATCCACTCCAAACCTGCTAGATTTCTAGTTCCTTGTCTCCCTCTTTTGTCTTCCAATCAACACGGAAAACATGCGAATGCATGCTTACACACAAGAATGCAGCCTCAGGCTCTCAAGTCTGAACCTATTTGATATTTGGACCCCATCATAATAGTTCATGTAACGAAATTCAAAATCATGTCAGGAGTTCATCTTAAAGTGGTTTCTTTCACATGTAGTTGACATTTGTTCACAACCCCTTTTTATTGACCATATAATTTCTCTTTCTTTATAATTTACATTTAAAATTTGAGATTACAAAGAGTTCTTCGTCCAATCAGTACTCCATAGTGATAGATCTATGGCTTTTATCCATCAAGTGGGCCCACTTAGGTCATGTGACAGTTCTAACTTAATTCCTAAAATAAATAAAAATAATTAAGGTGACCTTGTATATAATTTTATATTTATACAATATGCCATCTCCTTGTCAGCCCGTTGTCCTAAATTTTTCAACATGGTGTGTCCCACGTGCTCTCCCATGTCCCATATTTGTCCCCTTGTCCATATCCAGGCATCACAGTTCTTTAGCCTATTCTTGGTCTCCTGTGTATTTTATAGTTTTATGGATGGATTGGGGTCTGCCCCTTTTATCAGGGAGAGCAAAATCTCATAAAACCTTCTACCATTGGCCATAGTTTAGTTCGTGTGAGGAGACAAATCAGAGGATTCCTGAGATAAAGCACTACTGTGAACTACAATGAATGAGATAATAAAATCTTTGGTAATCGATGGGCTCTTGAAATGAATAAGCTTATCTGCTGTTCAGCGGTAGACTTTTGTAGGTTCCGTTTGGAATCTTGAATGACAGAACAACTGAGAATGGGCAGTCTTCCCAAAAAAATGGTGTGCTTGGTACCTGCAAAATGGTTTAGTCCTAAATGTCTCCCTATTCCACTTTTACCTACCTTTCTCATTTCTGTTGAAAAGCAGGTATCCACATTTTGAGTGAAGAACTGAAATCATTCTCGTTCAATGAATGAATGAACTACTGAATAGGCCCATAAGGATTTATGAATAGTAATTGGTCACTTGAAGTGAAATATTTTATCTGCATTTTAGTGGTGGACTTTCCTTTATTCAGTAAATTTTGGTTTACGCTTAGATAAATTCATAGGCTCACAAGAGGCTCAATATGTTGTTTATATATAGATATTCTGGTATTTTTTTCTAATGTTGCACAAATACGTCAATGTAGGCAATGTTTCTGTGTCAGACACCCATATGGTTTCGTTGGGAACTTCATTATTATGTGTAAAATCCTTTTCCTGTTGTATCTATGGTGCCACATCCATGCCTTGTCCAGGCATAATAGCTTCTAAGATATGGGTCTGATACCATAATTCTCGCCCATTACAATAGAATTAGTGGATGCAAAAGCAACAGCTATTCTTGTAAGAAATATCATAATTTGTGTTGGTCTCAATTGGTAAAAATAATTGAGTGTCTCTGATTGCAAATGTAGCTTGTATGGGACTACCTGAGGACAACTGAAAATCAATGGGAGGGTGAGGGAAGACCCACTCTTGGACAATTGTTGCCCCAAAAGTAAACGTGATCATATTGCCATAGGTATGGATTTTAAATTTCCAAAGTTCAAAGGTTGAAAATGGTTGAGCAGTATGATAAAACGTCTCAATCCAAAGGGTATGGCTCCTAGCAGGGTCAAATTTGGGACATATCTAGTTAATGGGGGAGGGTGACTAGGTTTTTATTTATTTATTTATTTTTGGAAAAAGATGAAATTTATTGCTAGGAAGCTCTCAAGCTGAGAACTCGAAGAGGCAAATACAGAAATGAATACTAAGAACAGTCCAAAAAGCGATAATAGGGACCTGAACTATAACTAACAGAATCTCAGAAATGAATGTTAAGAAGGAAAAACAAAGGAAAACAGAGGGGGAAAAGATCAGATTGCAGCAGCCAAATGACCAACTCTAGCTAAGGAATCTGCTACTTCATTTTGGGCTCTGTTGATTTGTATTAGATGGGCAAAAGAGGCCGATTGTGGGTCCCATAGGATGGTTCATTAATACTTATTTTAGAATCATTGGCATTGGAAAATTTCCAGCCATTAGTAAATTTTCATATATTGAGGTGAGAATTGGCACAAGCTTGTTAACTTACAAGAGCCATATGTCATCGTTGTCATCATTATCATTGAAGCCTTTGTCCTGTCTAATCACTTCTCTATTCGTCCTTGTTGAGGGTAATGTTTTCTGTCCAGCCATGTCCTAACAGGTTGCTTCTAACTTAAAAGTCGTAACTTATTGTTTTCACCTTTTCTGATTGGTGGCTTTTTTTATTTCATCCTTCTCCCAACTCCTTCACCCAGCAGCCACTTTATGCTTTGCAAGGGGCTGTTTTTGTTGAATGTCTCTAGGGAGAATGACATAGGGAATTTTCTGGGGAGAATGACCCTAGAAGTGGTTAGTGGGCCACATGGTTGTGCGGGATGTGTAGGGGGCTGTCATCAACAAGGGGTGCATGAAGGTTCACCATCATTTGATCTTTCCATCCTTGTGGTTTTACTCTTCACAAATTTGATTTCCAGCGATCCGTTACTTTTTCGTTGTCCATTTGATGGGCTAGAGTCAACATGTGGGGGTGAAACTTCACCACCCCATGACGTCCCTTGCACATCCCACCCATGTAGTTTCTATCCAATTTAAATGAATTAGTTGTACAACTTGTTTTTGTTTCATGCACATAATCCCTTACATTGGAGCTACTTGTAGGCTTTCTTATTAATTCTTCATTCAGAGAATTCTTTTTGTTTTTGAAGGCTTATTATTGTGGCGAAGTTTTTATAGTTGACTGCCTGTCTGATGCTACTGTTCTTTACATGGGATTGAGACTAGCCAATGACAGAATACTAACATGCTTTGGAGTTATATGTTGTTGATTGAGTAATTGATGTTTGAAACTGAACACTGAATTGTCCATCAAAATCCTGGCAAACTCTAGCATTGCTCGTCTTTGCATATGTGTGGAAAGGACCAAACTACAATTAACTTGGTGCTGGGGGCCCTCTGATTGTCCTTAACAGAAAAACCTGCTGTACCCTATACATATGTGAATAAGAACCTGGAATGAAGAAAACATAGTCTTCCTTCTAAGAACTTGGAATAAAGAAATTATAGTTAAATCTTTTTTGCCATCTCTTTAACTGTGGTTATTGAAGCACTTCATTTTCTAGGTAATTACAACTTCTGGTATGTATTCAAAATCTATTTGTTTATTCAGGGACGATTTGAGATTCTGTCACTTTCTGGCTCATTCCTTCTTTTGGAGAGTGGTGGCCAGCATAGCCGGACAGGTGGACTCAGTGTATCATTAGCAGGTCCTGATGGTCGTGTTATAGGTGGTGGAGTGGCTGGACTTCTAACAGCTGCATCTGCAGTCCAGGTTTGTCTGCATTTACATGATAACTATTTTTGTTAGCATCCCATTTTTACGAACTTATTAATAGAGAACTTTTGGGCTTTTGTGCAGGTGGTTGTGGGCAGTTTTATTGCAGACGGGCATAAAGAGTCGAAGGCAATGATTCCTTCATATTCTTCTGTATCTCCAAAGATCAACCCTGGTCTGGGAACTGGCACCGGTAGTCCACCCTCGCGAGGAACGCTAAGTGAGTCTTCTGGTGGGCCTGGGAGCCCACTTAACCAAAGCATGGGTACCTGTAATAACTCCACCACTCCACAGGGCATGGGAGACATGCAATGGAAATAGTAATTTTCTACTTCTGCTCTTGTCTGGCATTGTATAATGTCCAGAATGTAACGGGGTTTGATAAAATGTATCTGCATAGAGACCCATGTGTAATAATTAACCTCTAACGTATGCAAACTTTCACTGGAAAGTAATGTAACATGGCGAAGTCTGCTTGCCTTGGCCTTTTAGAAACAATTGGATGTTGTTCTTTAGTGTCCAGGTTTCTTAGAGTATTCAGCAAATTCTCGGGGCATGTGCAAGCCTTCCTACCTACACATGTCAGGTAATTCTATGGAAAGTGACTTTTTGGGATAGAGTAGGAATCGAACTTAGGACTCTAGAGGTGGGTTTCTAACCATCAATACAACCCCTTTGTGTTGATACGATTGGATGTTCTAATTTTACATTGATGATGTTTTGATTGTTCAGATTTTACGTTTTCATGGATGATTTGAATTATTTTTATGAGTAACATGAATTTTGTAGATTTACTCAACATACCTTAGACTGTAGAATAAACCTGTGCTTATAGCATGGCATGTGGATGTTCATGCTTACTTTTTTATTTTTGTTTCTTAAAGTAAATTGTTCATTTGTTTTTAAAGAAACATAAGTAAAGCAGTTATGAATGAATGATGACACATTAAGAGAATCAACGAAGTACAAATGGTACCCATGTTATAATCTATCGATTAATTAAACCAAAAGCATAATTGTCAATTTCCTTTATTTTTGCCAATAATTAGAGGTAGATACATATAATGTTGGCCGTATAATATATGCATCAAGTGTTGGCTATATAATATAAGTTTTGGTTGAACTCTCAGAGGTCAGCTTTATGGTCAATTTTCACTATTGTTTGTGGGAGGTTTTGAGATCAAGCTCCCTTCAACATAAATAGGATCACTCTTCTTTGTCCTGTTCTCACTTGAAAATTCAGGTAGGACGTTTAGATACCTTGGTCTTAAGAAAATGTTTTGGTTTATACTATATCTCAATTTATTTATTTTAATTTTTTTTGAGAAAGTTTAAAAATGTGTTCTTTTAATGTGAAAGGCATTTGTTCATTTTGAGTTATTTTTATTAATTTTTTTACTCTAATATAATCTGATTTCTAATGTTTATTGTGAAAATAATTTAATAAAATAATTTTGAATGTTTATGGAATTGAATGGAGATATTTTTTTTAAAGTGTTTGTCTGATTTTTCATATTTTATTTATTAATTTTTTTAAAAATTAAGGTTATTATGGTAATTTTCATTTTGGAGTTTCTTGTGAAAAATGAAAGAAATGTTATAGAAGTGCTTATGAAATTAAATGAAGAATTCTTAATGTGATTAATATAGTCTTTTGGGTGTTAGTGTAATTTTTTTAATATTCTAACCTTTTTGAATTTTTTTTTTTTTAAATAGTGAATTGTAATAGAGGATATATGTCATTATGGAACATTAGAAAGTAATATATGGGTCGAATTAAAATTTGTATGTGCATGTTTACATTCAATAGTTTTTCTGGTAGAATTTAAAATATTGTAAAACAATTTGTGTAAATAGTTTGTGTATTAACCATTATTTGGCTAATACGTATCGTGCCGATACGGCATATAAGCTGATACAATATTTTGATTGAATTTTTTATTCATGATCAAAACTTTATCTGAAGGGAAATTCTGCTTTTAAAATTTTTATATGTGCATGTCTAGATTCAATAGTTTTTCTTGTACAAGTATAAGGAATCATCAATATTTTGATTTTTTTTATAAATAAAATGAAAAAGAAAAGAGTGCACTTACTTCTTTTTAATTGTTTTAATTGCCCACAATTCCACAGTTCAGGTTACTTTCTAGTTTTTACTACCAATGGTATGTGTAGGGTGGATTGAATCGTATGGTAAAGACTATTGTTGTTGAAATTTTATGATATACGATTCGTATCTTACTATTCATATGATATAATAAGAGGAACGATTCGTATCTATTAATAAATTTTACGATTTACATATCTAGTAATAAATTATGGAGTTATTAGAAGTATGAAAACATGAAATCATTTATTTTAATAGATTTTAAAGTTTGAGTTAATGAACATTTAAGATATTTCGATTTTTTGAGAGTTTTTTTAGTTCATTATTGACTTTTCACAATATACTAGTTGCGTTGAAATTTGAGCTTCAATAAACTAATTATTTAATATTCACTTAATATTGAAAGAAAGTTGAAGAATTGCTCGTATCATTAAATTTTAAAGTTAATTATTACATTATTATTTAACATTCATAATTAAATTCTATAAATAATATAGTCAATAGAAGATGATGACCAATCAACATGTGTCTTGAGCTCGTTCTTTTACCACAAAATAGAAATTTAGTGGTGTTATTGTTTGAAATGATTGGTGGAGTTGCCAGGGAGTTTACTAAAGTTAAGGAAAACCAAAGGCCATTTCAAATCAGACTCTTATAAATTAAAATCCCCTCTTCTCTTCCTACACAATAAACATATTCTTCTGGCTAAAAAATAAAAACATAAAAAGCATAAAAATATAAAAATATAAAAAATGAAAATGGAGATAATGATGCTTGGTTTCATGCTATGCTTCCTTTTTGTACATGCAATTGCTCAAGGTGCAACCTTCAATGTTATGGACCATGGTGCCAAAGCTGACGAAAAAACTGATGATGCCAAGGTTGGTTTTCTTAGAACATTTCCAAGAATTTCTTTTCCATCCAAACAATCATAGTGTTGGGATTTTAATTTTGAAAGGAGGACTTTCATTATTATTATTATTATGATATATTTGTTTTTTTTTTCATTTGATCTTCTTCTCTGATTGTAGGCCTTCGAGGATACATGGAATGCAGCTTGTGGGTCGAGTGGATCAGCTACAATTGCAATACCCCAAGGCAAATATTTGCTGGGGCCTTTAAAATTCACTGGTCCATGCAAGAACGTAGCATCTATGATGATAAAGATGGATGTAAGGGTTTCTTAACTTTTGTTTTTTTGGGAATTTACGTGTGAGAAATCGCGGGATACTCAGCGTAAAACTCCCAGGGTGGACTCCTATCCCTAAGGCACATCAAGATTTCTTAACTTCACTTGCTATCACAAATGTCCTGAATAAATACATCGATCTTAAGTTGCATGAGGTAGAACTCACTTTAAATAATTAGTTACTGAGAGAACGGTACCTCAAGTGTTAAATAGAATCATTGGTTTGAGATTTTTTGTCATTTCAAACAATATGTACGTTGTGGAATTCATCTATAATATGAATATTTTGAAGCCGATTTTACGATAAAAAAATTGTTTATGTGGGTGCACAGGGTTATCTGATGGGAGTCACAGACTTGAACAAGTATCCAACAGGAGATTGGATTTTCTTCTCCGGTGTAGATGGGTTAACCATCAGTGGAGGAGGAACTTTCGACGGCCAAGGAGGCGCTATTTGGCACTTGAATGACTGTCAAAAGAATCCAAACTGCAAGCTGCTACCAACAGTAAGTATACTGCATTATAGTCCGGCATCGATTTTCACAAGATTTTCATTTTTAAATTACTTTCTTGATGCAAATGATCCTTTTGCAGCAGTTTTTAAAGGCAATGCAAGCGATATGAATCTGAACTTTTGAATTTTTTTTCAGAACCTCAAGTTCATCGGAATGACGAACCTTGTCCTCAATGGCTTTACATCACTGAACAGCAAGAATTTCCACTTTGGTATTGTTGGATGCACAAATGTGAAAGTTAGTAACCTCAAGATCATTGCCCCCGGCGACAGCGTCAACACCGACGGAATGCACATAGAACGGTGCACGGGTGTGACAATTCAAAATACGAAGATCGGCACCGGCGATGATTGCATTTCTCTTGGACAAGGACTCACCAATGTTTTCATCAGTCAAGTTATTTGTGGACCGGGCCACGGTATCAGGTGTGCCATTATGTAGGCTTTTACTAGGGAAGTCATCAATTCTATTAGAAGCCAAGTCCACATTCAAAAACGTCTGATAATCCAATTGATTGGAGGACCTTGGTTGAGGTAATTAGAACAAGTTGATGATCTACCCAACTCAAAATCCAAGCGAATTGATTTAACTCGGCTGAGTTTTAAAATGAGGTGGTCCATAATTGATGAAATTGAGCAAGTAGTCTATTCATTGCAATCGAAGTTGAGTAATGGTCAGGAACCTGTCTCAGGAAGTGGGAGTTCTGAATTCAATTTCCACTTCACTCCAAAACAGTCACTCTCCGTAGAGTTATTCGGTTTGTGGTAAGAAAAACTTGCACATGTTTCAAAAATTAGTTCAGCGCTTTAAGTGACGTGGATACCTTGGTCATTAAAAAAAGAGTTTATTCATTGCCTGGGCAATCATTCTGCCAAACTGATTGTTTTTTATTGTTTTGCAGTGTGGGGAGTTTGGGAAAGTACCCAGATGAAAAGGATGTTACAGGAATCATAGTGACCGACAGCACAATCATTGGGACCTTGAACGGTATCAGGATCAAGTCGTGGCCCAACTCACCATCAGCCTCCAAAGTTTCCAACATAACGTTCCAGAACATAGACATGAACAATGTTGCCAATCCAATCATCATCGATCAGCTTTACTGCCCATCAGGATCTTGTCCTAACACGGTAATACCGAAAAAAAATTCCATTAGTGTTGTTTAAATCTTTCTTCGTAGTCATTGAACATGGATCAACCGCTTACAATGGTTCACTTAAAATTCTATCGAATCGAGTTCGCGTTGATAGAAGTTTGAAGTATTGATTGAAATGTGGTATGCAGTCACCATCTCGCGTGGCGATCAGCGATGTCACCTTCAAGAATGTTAAAGGTTCGTATACATCAGACATGGGCGTCACTCTCCATTGCAGCCAAGGGTTTCCATGCCAGAACGTGAAGTTGGAGGAGATTAATCTGCAATACCAAGGAACAAAAGCATTGACAACTCCCAAGGCTGAATGCTTGAATGTCAAAGCTACATACACTGGGAGCCAGGTTCCACCACCCTGCGCCGCATAGTTACTACTTTTCTGTGTTTGTCAGCTTACCTTCGAGGGCCAAAGTGACCATGGCTATAGAAGCTGTCCTTTGCCTTTTGAGTTATTGTAATTTAATGTACGTAAGAAGACCTCTTCTGGTGTAAATATGGCACAGGTGGTGGTTCTTTCACTTTTGTAATGTCTACTCATACATCTTCAACCGAGGATAATTTTGATTTTCAGTCTCTCCCTCTATTTTTAAGGTGAAAACAGTGTGTTTTATAGCATTAGAGAGTTAAAAAGAAAAAAACTTTTATTAGTAACTCACCCTTTTTCATAAACCACAGAGAAATCTCTGGTTCAAGGGATCGAGTTATCCATGACAATGACACCACCTACAAATATTATAGATCACGTTAAGCATCTTAAGGGATTGAGGGTTAGACCTCTCACACCAACCAATCGAACAAATAAACCAATGGTTACAAATAAAGAGATGGGTAATTCTGTCATATTATTATATTAAATTAGAGAAAATTTGTGCAATAATTGAGTTAAAAATAGAAAAAATAATTTTATGATTAAATTTAGTGTTTTGAAGGATATGACCAAGATTATTTTATATGATATAAAAATAGAAAATTCTATAAAAAATTGTGAATCAGAGACTATAAAATTTTGGTCAATGTCACTTGCGTCAAGCACGTGCCTCCTATTAGTTTTTGTTGGTACATGACAAAATGAGGTTGCTTCTATCAAAACATTCTATCAGAGATTACAATTCAAAATGTTTGTCAAGAGAATCTTTAGTCAGTCTCCAAAATCAAAGGAAGAATATGATCTAGTTTACATGGATTTGTCACTACTGTATTGAGTGCAGGGGTCAAGAAATCGCCCAAGATATCTCGTATCAGTTGAGAGATATTTTGGATTTTTATACGTCCAAGATACCTCAGCCGATATGATTGAGATCTCGTCGATATCGGCTGATACGGCCGAGATTTGTTAAAAAAAAAAAAGAGATAAAAAATATAGCCTGATATTAGTGAGATATCGGCCGAAAAATGGTGGACCCGAGATCTCGGATTCACCTTTTTTGAACCCCTGAGTGCTACTTGGGTATTTTGGAGCAGGGCCTTAGGTTGAGATTGCAAGAGATTCAATTGAGTACTAACTCAGTTTATGACCACTCGGGCCAAAGCTGATATGAATTTTAAAAAAAGGGACTTGGACTAGATATGTTCGGATCGGTTTTAGGCCTCAAATTGACCCAGATCCAGATCCATTATGCCGGTCTTCTTTAAGTGTGGACACAACATGAATGAGCACACAAAAAGCTGTGCTGATTTTAGACAATTGTTCGAGAGATCCAGAATAAGATTGCAAGACTCTGCACTTCCATTTTCATTTTGTGTTGGATTCTAATTTCAAGACTACAATGGATCATCACAGTAATGATAGAATGACTTTTCACCAACTTTTGAGGAAGGTCTTGTACAAACTACAAACTTTACACGAATTGACGACCTCTCGCTTCTTCTAGAGGCGAGAAGTAACCACTTGAGCTATCCAACATTGAGTATAAGATACAGTAGTTTGGATTTAAAAATAATTCAAAGTATTTAACATTTAGAGAGTCTAAAAAATTGACTCCTACCATTAAATATCCATGACTTTTTAGTATCATAGTCATTGATAAATGATCTATCTAGAGGAACCATGATACAGGACATGCTTGCACAAATTTTTTTCTAGGAATGCAAAATTTTCATATGTATGTTTGTACAAAGTTTTCTAGAAATCTATAGGACTAAATTTTCGTGGAAAATAGTCTTATTTTTTTTCAACATAACCCACGAAGAAATGCATTTCTGAGAAATTTTTTGAAGCACACATTCAGAGACTTACCCAAAGAAATTTTATACACCTTAGCTATAAACACACTGACTTGACCCTTTAACTAAATGGATCGAAATGACTCAACTAACCTTAAATAAGTCAATCGAACCTCACCCAATTAGTAAGTGGATTAATCCGACCCAACTCACCTGAATTACTTGAATTACCCAAATTATATATATAGAAACACACACTTCTCATTTTTTATATCTTTATTTCATAAATTTTTAAATAATATTTTACGGTGATTATATTTTAGTAATAGAGACTTATTCTTATGAATATCATACTAATGTAATGTGCTATCATTATTATCGTCGTCATAACATATATAGAATAAATGACTTAGATGATAATATATTTTTTTTTTTGAATTTACGTGTGAGAAACTGCGGGATACCCAGTGTAAAACCTTCATGGGTGAGCCCACTACCCCTAGAGCACACCACGATTAGGCCATGGAGGCTCAAAACTGTAATCTCCCACTTTCTGAGACAGAAGGCAACCAATTGAACTATACTCATATGAGTTAGATGATAACATTACCCTTAGAGCATACCACGATTAGGTCATGGAGGCTCAAAACTACAATCTCCTACTTTCTAAGGCAGAAGGCAACCAATTGAACTATACTCATATGGATTAAATGATAATGTTACGTATATAGATGCAATTATCAACTTAACTATACGAGTAGACCGACGATCAAATTTCACTTTGAATTGGAGTTTTAGATAAGGATGAATTGAATTAAAAAAAATTAAAAAACTTATAATACTCCAAATTTAAGTCGAGCACCCGTGAAGATAGATTCAAATGTTGATGAGCCAAATTGTTAAAATGCCACGTGGCAAAATGGTGGGTTTTCTCGTTCCGAAGTGATGGTTGACCGTTTGCTTCCATCGATATGTTCATGTCTGATATGAAGAGACAGAAAGAAGAAGAGGACACTGGGAATGAAGCTACTCGACTGTATAAACAAATGTATTGAAATTGATGGAGAAGATGGTCTTCGAAAGAGCAAAGACATTACTGCAATGGGATGGGACCATTGACTTTCTCCTCTACTCTACTCTACTGCTCTGCAACTCGTATGAAATGAGAATCGTCTTCACACTTCACACTCGATTACTCTGTATACAGTGTTGTGGAAGTTGGGAATGTGACACTGAATCAAGAAGATAAGGTTCAGCAATTCTCCACCCACTTGTCTACCATGCATATCTTCATTGATTCTCCCTCCCATTACCATTACTGCTGCCTAAATCAATTTCACTGAGTATTTCTTCTCACCCATCATTGTTTTAGTATTACTATTATTTACCAAAGTTTAATATTTTATTCATTTAAATTTTTTGAACAGAAAGAGAGTAAAGAGTTTCAGTGATGGTCAGAAACCCTACTTCACGAAGTAGACAGTTCTGAGTTTGATTCTCACTCCACCTAAAAGGACCGCTTCCCATATGATTACTTAGTATATGCGGGTAGAGAGACATGTATATGCTTCGAAGATTGGTCAAGCACTTTAAAAGATCTGAACACTTTAATCATTAAAAAAAAAATCATTTGAAATTTTTGTCCCTTTTGTATTTCAATCTTTCACTCACCTCAAGTAAAAATCATTTCTCCATTTTGGATTTTTATTCACATTCTAGTAAATGATATAAACTGCAATACTTCTATTTCTTATTTGAATTAATGGTTGGAATGAAGATTCCATTTGTAAAACAAAAGTTTGGAATAGAATGAGCTAATCAAAAGCTACCCAATTCAATGGAAAAGGAATGTTGTATCAATAATAATTCATATTTCTTCTCTTCTTTAACAACTAATTCTTTATACTTGATACTGCCATCGATGTTGTCATTATCAATTTAACACTATACTGATCTATCTTAGATTGAATTTATCATTTCTACTTCTTCACTGATTCATATCTGTAGATTGAAATTTGTTGGTTCTCTTTTTTTCATGACTTATTTTAAAAACTTCATACCATTTTAGACTTTTATACTTTCCTATCGTTATCATCAACGGCATCTTTCTCTTGTTTCAAGTGCCCAAAAACATCACTTGTATGGCATGGCAAATTCTAATATAAAAAGACAAATAACCCTTAAAAAAGGACGACGTATCGACAAAATCATGTTTCCACTTTTTTTGGATCAAGTATCTTGTGTGAGTAGAATAATGTTAAAATGTTTAAGATCGAAGTTTCATCTCATCTCATTTATTTAATTTACTGAGGTGAACTCTTTTATCAAAAGAAAAAAAAAAATTGCCATACAAATGCATAGATCTCATTGTCTGTATCAATCAATGAATATAGGCATTTTATTCAGACTACATTATTTAACAACTCAAAGTATCTGGAATGAATTAAGTTTGTCAATACGACTCGATGTGATTTCTAGTTAAGTGAGTTGGCAAGTTTTTTTGAGTTCAAACGAGTTTCTAAATCAGATGTGATTTCGAGTCAAGTCTGAATTTTGAGTTTTTAAACATTGAATCATGTATTAAGAGTAGGGGTGAAACTTGAATCGGATTTTAGTCCGAACCCGCATGACCCAACCCAAAAATCATGCGGGTCGAGTCATGAAAGTCAGGTCAGCAGGTCGGGTCGAGTTGAGAAGTCAGAACCCGCATTGAATTCGGGTCGGGTTGAGTTCAAAGATTTTTAAGTTAACTCGACCCGACCCGATCAAACCCAACATGACCTGGTAAAAAGTAGGTTCAAAATGCGGGTCGGGTAGATTTCAGGTTGAGTCCGGTTATAATTCGGGTCGGGTCGGGTCGAGTTAAGAAGTCCAGGTCAAAAGTTCGAGTCGGGTCAGTTGTGTTCCATATATTAGTAACTCGGGTCGGGTTGGATTTTAAAAAACCCGACCCGGCCCGATTTAGCCCTAATTAAGAGTTGTGATTTTTTATTTTTTTTAATCAAACAAGTGACATCGGGTGAGTAGGATTCTTCATTTTCCCCATTTTACACCAACCCACTCAACCCTTGATTTCTTTTATATAACTTATCATTTAACTTTTAATAATTGGAAATAATTTTAGAAAACAACAGTAACCAATTCCCCCAGTAATTAATAAGGGGAAAACAGAGTAATTAAATGTTTGTACATATATATAACATGTCCCAACTTCACATTGAAGCTGTCCTCTGTTTCTCTCTCTCTCTCATGGAAAAACAAGTTGCCACAAGCTCTGGGTCGGGCAAGGTATCTGAATCAATTGTCACAATTGATTGCCAAACGACAAGTAAAGAAGTACAGCAAGCTGAAGAGGTGGAATGGCCATGCCTGTTCTGCTCCAAGACCTTTAAGACCTCACAGGGCTTGGGAGGCCACCAAAATGCCCACCGCCGCGAGAAATACTCGCAAATGAGAGCAAATTACGCAAAATACAAAGGTTCCCGGCGTTCCATCACGTTCACCACTTCCCTACCACACCCAACAATCATGCCGCCGCCGCCGCCGATGCATGGACTAGTTGAAGCATGCTACCCATGTCGCCTGAGTCATGGACAAGTTCCTGGGTTCGGGCCTGGGTTTGGGCCCAATGATACAGGTGCGGTTGGACCCTGGCCCCATCACGGACTACATCAGAACACAACTGGGTATATGGGGTCCATGGTTGTAGATGGGTCCGGTGGTCCAACAGCCCATATGGTAAATGGGGCTTACTACTACCCATCTTATGTGGACCAGGTAGAGAGGAAGGTGGGACCCTCTCCTTGTGAGGATCATCTTATTGACAAGTATGAGAATGTAGACAGTGAGGTTGAAGTTCAGTCAAATATGTTGGACTTGAACTTGGACTTGGATTTGAGGCTGTAGCAGAGAGATAACAATGCTCTCTTTAATCAGCAAATCCCAAGGTTGCAGAGTAGTTCAATAATATTAGGTGAGTAATTTGGACAAGTTATTTTTTTTTCAGATTAAAGAGACATAAGTTTGGTCTCTTTTTTTTTTTTCTTTTTTTCAATGATCAACGTTATGTTGGTGAAGAATAACAATGATGTACTCTTTATCAGAAGGCTAATTGTCTAGATTACTGCCTTTAGTATAGTGGGTTTTTTTTTTTGTTTCCTACTCCAAGTTTCTCTTTTCATAGATAGGTATGAGAGTATGAGAGTAGGCAAGTGTTGTGGGAACCAAAGAACAAGCTTTGAGTTAACCTAATTTTCCTCTTTCTAATGTTGTATGTTAGCATCATGAAATCTGTGAAAGCTTATACAGAAGTCTCTTCGCAGTAGAGAATGAGAAATGGCTCGTTGGAATGTCTCAATTTATATAACATTTATCATAAATTGTCTTGTGCTGCTAAGAGATTTTTTTATAACTAGATGTATTTATTCAACAAGACTAATTCTTCAGAGTTCACACTGCTTAACACACATAATCGGCCCGCTTAAGTCAAAGTTTTGGAAGGCATAATACTTTAGAAAACATGTGCGCAACAAAGAAATACTTTTTTTCTACTGTATTTTACTATATATTTGTTATATCTTTTATACAAATCAAGCCTTTAGACTTTCAGGAATGACGATATATGAACCTAAACCCAAAGGTGATTAGCATTTGGACTAAAAGTTAATGGTCAGATTCTTTTCGTTTCTTTTCTCTTTTTCCACCCTAACAGGATATTTTAGGCCTTCTGAGCTAAATTACCAATTTGCCATCCTGACATGCTCATTAAGATAGCAATACCCAAAAGAATAATTTCATGCCGAGAGCCAAATTAATGGAGGTGAGCCAGAGTGAGCCAACCACTGTCTTTCATTTAAAAAAAAAAAAGGCTGAGGGTGCACGTGAGGTACCTGTGAAATTCAACTCATGGGTAAGTATTTGTTGAGGACAGAACGGTGTACACATCGCTCAGTTGTCATTCAGGACCACTCTAATAACTCATGAAATTGACAAACTTGTCACAAGTAATTTATATGAGGCTCTGAGCCAACGATTGATGGACCACTTTATCAATGGGTTGACTTAAATTGCAGGGCTTGTACATCTAACCTTCTGCTAGGGTTCCCTTGAGGACCATTGCTCCTAAAACTTTTTTGATAATCCAATGGCGGGCAGGCAATAGATAACTAATGAACTCTCTGCTTGCTAATCTTAAAAAAGAAGAGGCTACTGAATGAATGATATGCTAACTTCAATCAAAAGTAATAGGTTGGCATAGTATCGAGTTATCGACACTAAAATATATTTTTTTTTATAATTAAGGTGTCCAAAGATCTCATATGTATTTGAACAAGAGACATTTTAACTCAACTAGTCCTTGGGGCGTGTGCAAGTATCTTAATCCCACAGACACCGGATAAGCAACTATAGAGAGTGGCCCAGAGAGGTGTAGAACGTGAATCGAACTCAAGACCTCCTTTATTAAGAGAACTTCTTAACCGTCAGGCCAACCCAACTACAGGGAGTGGCTCAGAGGTGCCTTGAGTGTGAATCAAACTCATTATCTTTTTTCATGAAAGAAGTTTTTTGACCGTCAGACTAACTCCCTCTTGACCAAAGCACATTTTCTTCTCAATATCTTGATCACTTCTTTTATTCCATCATAAGCATTATTGTTATCATCAAAGTTCTAGGCCCTCCAATGCCGTCTTTCTAAGTACCACTTTACCATGCGAGAGTGTTGCAAGATACAAGTACCACATTAATTAATGCCATGTTATATGCGGCAAATTGTTGAATGGTGGAGAAAAGAAGAGATTGAGACACATGTGGAAACAGCAAAAGAGAATTAGGAAAGAGTGAAGGAAGTTTAAAACTCACATCCATAAATAAATAAAAAAGTAGGAATAGCATTTAAAATGATTTTCATACAATCAAAAGAACGAAAATAACCAAGTAAGAGTAGGAAGTACTAGAGGGGCAATGGACTGATTTTGTCAACAGACTGATAAACTGTTGAGTGATGGAGTAAGCAGTTTTGATAAAGTTGAAAAAGAGTAATAGAAGGCCAACATGAAGGAGACGGATGATGGCTTTTGTGATAATGATGATGATGATTTTTTTTTTTTAAGACTAAGGTGTCCATGTCTCTTAGAACACCTGATTAATTTTTGTGTAAACTTCTCTTTACACACGCATGGGATAAATTATTGTTCTTTATTCTAATGATTATACATGCATGGAGCGTTCCACATTATTGACCTTGAAAAGGAAAAGTAATAAAAGTTGAGGAAGGAGCAGGCATATAAAGATACGTTACTTCCTTACCTACACTGAGGTTGACACAATCACAAGGTTTGGTACTCATAATAGGCAGAACTTGCAGACAAAATACAACCCTCGGAGGTTCTTGAGATAGTTTGGTTATGACTAAGGGATATGAAAGAATTCAAGATGCCATAGTCTACATTTATGATAGTGCAGACATGAAAAGTAGTCAATTCTCCTGCTGGTGTAAGCGGTCTAGTTAACATTGCCGACGACGCCATCATTACCTTTTTGGGCCCTTCTGACCCCTACTTCACTTTCATTGCTGAAGCCAAATCTCTCCTCTTCAGCCTCAAACTTGCCTTCCAGATCGAGTTTCTCCCTTTGATTGTTGATGGTGACTCTTCTTGTACAATCAAATGGGCTTCTAAATTGGATGTCTTCCTGTGGGTTATCGCTGGTGTTATTGAAGAAATTGCATATTTTTGTCAATTTGGTTCCTTCTCCTTTTCTCACATTCTGAATAGGGCAAATGGAAAAGCAGACACCTTAGTAAAACGAGGTGTTTCAATTTTCAAGGACCCATGTGGTTACCAGAGATGTTGATTTCTGTAAGATGTAGTTTCTGTCCCGGGTGTCCATTTCCTCAGTTTTGGCCATTTCGGGCTTTTTTGTTGGCCAGGCCTGCTTTGACCAAGGACTCTTTATGTATCTTTTATCTTCCTGCTATTCAGACCTGGTTTTGTGGGCCTTTTGTAATCCATTTCCTCTTTTAATAATATTATCACTATTGAAAAAAAGACAAAAAAAAAAAAAAGAAAAAAAGAGAGGGCAACTAGACTGGTAAAAATGGGAAGAAGAGGAGGGAAAAAAAACTCTCAAAAGAGTGAATCACCACCTTCCCTACCCTAAGCATTTGTCATGGCTGTCAAAGGAGAACATTGGGAGCATGGAGAAAAAAGTTGCTCAAGCCACTAAGTCGGCACTTAAGGTGTAAAAGGGCCAGAAAAGTTGGAAAAGAGGAGTTACTGCTGCCCAAGGTAGAGGAAAGTGAAGAGGTGGAAATTGAAAGGCCACCACTGAAACCCTAAAAAGAACCAGCTCCAGCGACAATAAGAGCAAGAGAACAAAATTGAAACCACTAGCACATCAGCATATGATATCTTTTAGCCACTTGATTTATAACATCAATCATTTCAGTTATTCAAATTAGATGGATAAAGATTTCATATACAGCTGATTTGGGGTACCAAGTTCTCTTTTCTTGCCCAAAAAAGACATACAAATATTGCCGTTTTTCTTTAAAATTTAGAAAAACAACAAAGATCTTTTCAAATTAAGCAAAAAAGTTGGAGCTTCTTTCAAAATATCCTTAAATAGAATCCATTATATGCATTGGTAGAATGCAATTTCATCATCTGCAGGGACACAAGTGACTTAGTTGACTCCATTAGAGATATTATATAAAGAGCATTTAGAAATAGTTTTTTTTTTCTTCTTTAGAATAAAAAAGAATCTATAGTACAAACTGGTTTCTGATGCAATACAGCATTTACATGAATGCAATTTCATGGCTTGCTAATATACATGCAACTTAGTGATAATGTTACTTATACAGATGATTTCTTGACCTCTGGAAACATTAGTTGCTTCCTATGCATTGAGATAAGCAAATGGAAGAAATAAAAAAAGAGCCAATCGCCTCTCCAGCGATAATCTGAAAGGAGACACCAGTAATATGCATCATAAGAAATATATGGTTCTTTTGACAGCATGTTCAGTGAAATTAGAGGACATAGGGTAGAGCAGGAACCATCCCTCTTACTAACTATAAACAACCACAAAATAACACGAGACAGCAATGATAGGTAATTCTACAGAACAGGAGAGAGAGAGAGAGAGAGAGAGAGAGAGAGAGAGAGTTGTGACAGGTAATAAGACAAGAGCGAGGAACCAATAAACAAATATATGAAAAGGTCATTGAATCATTTGCAAGAGAAGCAAACCCTGTAAACTCCTATTTTCAGATTCTGTGGTTCACATTAAAGCCACAACCGATTTCCCTTAATGTGAGCCATGTTTCTTCAGCACCAAATGGCAAGATGCCAAAAGCTCACTTGTCCATTGATATTTGCTGGTGGGCCCAATGGTAATTCAAGCAAGAACTCAACAGTAAACATGGACTGAACAGGGAAATAATTGGTGCAGCTCTGTATGGTGAAGAATGGCGGAATACAAGCACCATTACAATAATTCAGTTGAAACCAAGAAGGTTCTCCATTTCATGCAATTGTCTACTTAAGGTGTTACTTCAGCAATCAAATTTCATTCTACCTCTGGTTATACTGCTGCTTGTGTTATACTTTCTTTGGGTCACTGAACTCATTAACTTCCTGCTGTTTCTTTCAGACTGCCATGAGGCACATGTGTAGCCTACAGGTAGACTCTATTTCTGAAGGTTGAACATGTATGTTCTGAGAAATAACTTCTTCATAAAACTTTATACATGCACCAGTAGCTTGCCTCTCAGAGAAGCCAACTCATACATGAAAGCCACATTTAGAACATTGGAGGCATCTCGAGGGAAATAAATTTTCTAATACCCGATAATTGCATCATTTAATAACTGTTACAACGATTATTCTAGCAATACCTGAAAGTTAAGTTTTGTTTCAACATGATGCAAGGGAATTCAGTCATCAGCAGTATAGTCAAACATGTCCCTCTACATTCTGTATCATCCACACCGAAGCGTAGCACAGACACATGATTTAACATCAGCAGTTCTAGCTTTGACTGGTCAAAATAAAAACTTGCATTCATCTTTTAGGAGCACAATGAGTCCAGCATTTTTATTATTATTTTGGAGGAGAGACAGAAATAAGATTTATTGAATGAAAAGGAGAAGGAACAAAAGTGTATCTGGGCTTAGATAAGAGAGCTGTGCAAAGCCAAATAACATCAGAAAGGCAACATCTGAAGACCAGAAAAATACAAATCTCAAAAAACCCCAAAACTTATACATCCCAATATCAATAGCCTCAAGTTACATTAGAAATTATAATTGCATTTTGAAATCATTGCTTCAATTTAGCTTTTCTACTTATGACAATTCAATTCAGAAAATAATTCAAGTATTAGAACTGACTTGAAATGGTTTGAATACATTCATATAAAAAGCACTAATCAGAAACATGGCATACCAACCACAATGCCTTAGCCACCAATAAGTATCATAGGTCTGTTAGTTGACTTTGCTATATCAAACATCCCAGCATGAGATGCTTTCTTCCTCTTCACCTGATTCAAGAAAACAGTAACTGAGATTCTTAGAATCTCATAATCACCATAACTTAAAAACATTAGGATCTTGAGCAACCAAAATAACCCTAACACAAAAACTATAATTTTCTATCCCCTCATTAATTGGTTATTCTATTTTAAGCTGAACAAAGTTTCATGATCTGACCAAACATAAAGAAATAGATAAATGACAAATAATCCAGAGCTACCTTGAGGTATGTGGCCCTACTTTACAATAACCATCACTTACATCCAATCTATCCAACCATGTGGTTCACAGTTTTACAGAAACAGAAGAGGGGTGCTTCACTTTTTCTTTCTTTTTTTATGCTTTTAGGAGGGCCAACAGGATCAAGTTATGTGGCCGACACAAATATGACACCACTTAAATGCCTCACAACACATTATGGGTGTGCAGTATTGTGATAAGTTGGTCGAATTAAAGGCCAAGACAAACAAAGGCATGGTGGCCAAGATTGCTTTAAGTGCATAAAGGTTCAATATGTCCAAGTCATAAGGTTACTTTCATTGCATTTTCTAGTTTACAGTAACAAAGCCCTGGCTCATTTTACTTTAAATATAAAATTTAACAGTTGGCAGGAACCTTAATGACAAGGCATGCTCTATGATTTTTAATTTTAAAAAAAAATCAACATTATAGAAGCATCATTAACACATGCAAACTGCATACAATAAGTGTCATACATGCAACTCAAAGCATCATGTTTGAAAAAAAAATGCACATACCGCAGCCCCAATAATTTCCTTCAGACCAAGATCATCAACACCTCCACGAAGAGGATCTCTTAAATTTACCTATGAGATTAAGATATAGATGAGCCAAAAATAAGTCTGAATGGCAACACAACCCATTGATTTTACATTTAAAACCAATTTCATCATGACTTATATCAGACAAATTTCCATTGCATAGAAAAGCAAGAACGCCCATTTGGATTAAACATAAAAGAATGTTTTATACCTCTGAAGGACCAAATAGACATACTTTAAAATTTCCATCAGCCAAAAGTCGCAATCGATTACAACCAGCACAAAAATGTTCAGTCATTGACGTAATGAAAGAAACAGAGCCACAGTATCCATCTATTCCAAAATTCTTGGATGTTTCTGTAGGGTGATCTTGAAGCCTCTTCAGGCTGCCAAACCGTTGAACCTGCAAATATACGTTAAAAATAATAAGAAGGAGAAACAGTACAAGGATGTCAGTTATCTTTCTACGTAATAGTACAGTTAATCCCACATGCAAAACTACTCATAGGCTCCTGGAATATGCATAACAAATGATACACTCATCAGCATATGCTTATATTTCATCCAGCCACAATCCAAGCCATTTATCAGGGTACATGAGAAACTGGATGCTTGGAAACAAAATAACCAACAGCATATATTCAAAATTCACATGTAAACCACCTAAGGAATGAACCAGCTCAATTTTGAGACAGTTGAGCTGAGACAGTATTAGAAAAAAAAAAGGGGGAAAAAAACAGCAGCAGCCTCTTGATGAATAGCTTGAATGTAGAAATGTATATTTGTTGGCTTGTGTCCCTGCAGACTGTAGTTCTGGTGGTAACAGTGAGGTTATGGATGTTAGGGTGGGAGGTGCCTGTGCACATTATAAAGCAAACCACCTGAAATTAAGACATTTGATGATCTATAAAGTATATGACATGTCAAAGTTTACCTTACCACTCTATCCAGAAGTTCTGCATAAGGAACAAGTTTCTTGACATTCCAAACGTTTCCATCGAAGGGCATGAACTCAATGAAACGGACATTGATTGGCTTCTCCCGGGTTAGCTCCACAAAATCACAAATCTCATCATCATTTATGCCACGCATTACAACACAATTTACCTGACATACAACATAGCATATTCAATAAGCAAGGAAAAATAGAATATATATTTCTAACCATACGTCATAGGGGAGCTTTTTGCAGAGAAGATTAAAAAACAAAAATAAAATATACAACCAAGAAATCATTAAATGTTTGTTGTCTTTAAGAAAAAAAAATAGAAGTTTGATATCTGTAAATGAACCAAATAAAATTAAACAATGAAACAAATGAGAAATAAGAAACATACTTTAACAGGATTGTACCCAAGTTCTACTGCAAGATTAATCGATTCCATTACTCTTTCATGCCCTTTACGCCTTGTCATGAATTCAAATTTTGCTGGAACCAACGTATCTAAGCTAATATTGATTGAACTCAATCCACACTCTTTCAACTTAGGAAGCTTTTTTGCCAGAACGATTCCATTGGTAGTCATGGCCAGTGTCTTTAAGCCCTTCAAGTTAGATAACTGTAAACATATGTCTTCGATGTCTTTCCGAATCGTAGGCTCTCCACCTGTAAGTCGAATCTTATCCACACCCGAGCTGACAAAGAGATTCGCCAGGTGAATGATTTCTTGCTGTGACAGAAGTTGCAAACTTGGTGTAAGCTCGACACCGTCAGAAGGCATACAATATTGGCACCTAAGATTGCAGCGCTCCGTCAAAGAAATCCTCAAATAAGTGTGTAACCTCCCAAATGAATCAATTAACATATCAGAAACTGGAGTCTCTTTTGATGGAGCTTCTGACACCTTTGCACAAGAAGTTGCATACTTCCTAGGTTGGAACCCACATGTATTTCCACTGATCTCCTGACTGTAGTTTCTTTTGAATGAGATAAAGGAAGTAATTTTGCTAATGAACCTCAAACTACAGGCATCCACCTGGTCATTCAATTCAAAATATTGTCACTAGAACATCATAAAAGAATGCAAACCTTTATTAGTCAATATTATATAATTACTGTCACTTGATATGTTTAAATTACAAATGTAATGCACAGCTTAATAGAACATACAAGATGGGAATGAATGCAAACAGCATACTCTGATGTGTTGCAAGGCCTTCTTAATGGAAACTAGGTTCCAGATTACTGGCCAAAATTAAAATTAACAAGACACCCACAGTTGACCTTTCTGCAAAAAAAAAACACTTTTGGACCATTCATTACAAAGATTTTGATTAAATAATTCATTTTGTCCTTTTTGTTCTGTAAGACAGAGTCAGTAAAGCCAAAGTGATGTCAACAGGTTCATAGTCCACAGGACATGGACCAATCCAGACAGATTTATTCCATCTTTTATTTTGGTGGGTGGGTGGAGAGAGAGAGAGAGAGAGAGCATCAAACATATCCATATTAGCCATAAAAACATAAATGTGACATGTGTCTAGTACACTAGACATGCTGGTTGCTGGCTACCAGTTTACAATTAGCAAACAGTGATATTTTATATTTCTTTCAGCTATAGGTGGCTAGGAGACTGTTAATGCCTTGAACTAAAGGGGTAAAGGAGGACATGATAGAAAGTAGACGGTGAATATGACTTTTAAGTAGAACTCACCAAGCCCAAATGGATGGTAAAATGGATGATAATGACAATATTTCTCAACAATATTACTCTTTGTAAAGAACCATACGTTTCCTACTGGAAATTAGATGCTTCATAATATCCAAAGTAAGGATTGAAAAGGGGATGCTAAATGTGTATAATTCTCTAGGTCAGGATAATACATGCAGTTGTCGGCATGGTGGTGACTCAAAGTACATTATATATATATATATATATATATATATATATATATATATATATATATATATATATATATATATATATCAGGAAAATAGACATTCCCAATCAGAGTAGAACATAATCAGAAAACAATACCATTGAACAATCCTCACCTCATGATCTCCGTTTAGCACATTATTACATATAGTCTGTTGACATTATTGCTTTAACTAGCCTTTGACGGTAAGAAATTGGACAGTTGGGACCTTGAGCAATATTGAGGACAGAGCTTACCCCAAAGTACACAGACAGGATGCTCTTAACCATCCAGTTTCACAAGCTAAAGCCATTTTAAACATACCAATGACTAATCTTGCTTTAAACATCAATTGGAGCACAACAATTTAGATTTCATCAGTGGGCTGATCATGGCCTTTTTGGGTTTTGTCCCAAAATGGGGTCATTGCTTGAATGGTGTCATTTGATTTATGTCTGTGACAGTTACCTGTACCATATCAATCCTTTACTCACCAATACATTTCTTAAGCACACGTTTCACAAGTGTATTATGATATTCCACGTTGTCTAAAGAGGGAGGTCTAGTAAATGCCTGCACTTCTAACTTCAGTTTCTCTAACATGTCATGTCCATCTTCTGATGTGGACAATGGATTGATGTATTCAGAATTATCAAACTATCCAAAACCGGCCACTTCTAATATCCCAACCCCTGATTTAAGCATCAATATTAAACTAATGGACAAACATCTACAGTTCTATACTCAATCCAACACTGAGAATGACTAGATGAAATCTGATTTAATAATGTTTCCAATCACATACCCAGAATAGAGAAAAACAAGTTACAGCAAAATGAATCGAACCGATATAAATAACAGAATTTCAAAAGAAAAAATAAACAAAAAAGAATTTCAAGGGCAAAATGAAATAGATGAGATTACCACTGTTTCGAGGCCGAAGCCCCCGAATGGTAAGCTGGGAGATTTGGAATAGTTCAATCTCCGCCAATCGACAATCTTGGTTACGTAACCTCGCATCGTTCCTGCTAGGAAGATTTTGAACAAAAAAACTCAACCCAGAACAGAGTAATCAGGGGAATAGAAAATGGGTCAATCTCTTTCTTTATTAGGAGAAAGAGAATGAATTGAAAGAACCAATAGTTCCCCTGAAAAAAGTCGAAGCGGAGATTGGGGAAACAAAAGGAAGCTCTAAACAAATAGCAGTAGTAATGGATTAATGGTAAGAGTTACAAGGGTATAAGAGATCTAAGAATCTCGGCACTCTTTTAGTCACGCACCATCCACATGTCAGTTACTTGTTTCTCATTTATATATTTTATTCGGAGGAAGAAGGAAGGAGGAAAGAGTCGCGAGAGACTGGACAGATGGGCAGAAGGCGGGCTGTCTTAATTTTTCGCTTCGCCGGTGGACACTAAAATTGGATAAGTTTCAAATTGGAAAATAGTGAAAAGGGCCGTCCGACTCACAGGATAAAAAATTATTATTATTATATACATTATACATATCGTGATCGTTTATATAATAATTAAATATTCCATAATCTTTTAATTTATAAATATTTTTAAATAGTAGATTAATCCAAAAAAATATTTAAAAATCAAACTCAACCAGCTCTTAAAAAAATAATTTGTTGACCTTATCTAAAGAGCTTAATTCAATTTTGGTGGCTTAGACCAATGTTGGACTAGATGGATAAAAAACTTTATATGAACAATTTTATTAAATGATCAATTGAAAATGTTATTTTCATTTTAGGGGACTTATCAACTGTGACATATTTTGGATATTCATGATGAAACTTCAATAAAATAACCACTTCACATAAGTGCAAATTTTAGCTGAAAAGACTCGTGAGCATTTTAGATTTATGGACTTAATGATTTATATAAATATATTACATATAAATGTAAAAAATGAGGTTTTCAAAAAGTAAATATTTATAACTTTATATTCCTAAAAAATACTTCATTAATATATTCATGAAATAAAGTTATTAATATAGTTTGTGAGACCTACTCTTACTGAAAAGACAAGATACAGATGAGTAAGGGAAGAGAGAAATTTCTGCAGAGCGAAAGACTGTCCAAAAAAATTTTGCGTATCAAGGGGTGAGAAATCTAGTAATATTAGGATTTAGGATATTAATCTTGAAACTTTTCATTGACTCTTTTTAGGAGATTAGATATTAATCTCTTGTTCACCAAACGAGAAAAATAAAATAAATCGACTTTAATCAGGAGATTGAAACTTTAAATCGTTACCAAAGAGAGAATTATCATCCATTAATCTACCCTCAATATCATGCCCTAATATGACAATTCCACCTTATATACTAAGCTAAAAAAGGAACAACTTGAACACCTATGTTTTTTATTAAAAAAATATCAGACTCGCCCTTGTATTTCCCTCCCACAAATCCATCGAATTTGGTAAAGAGGGAGAGGAGGCAGGTTTTGAAGAACTGAATGGCCATGTTCAGGCTTCTGGTATGCATTCAGTTCTAGGTTAAACACTAAAGATCCATCCTAAAATGGAATTTATCTTTCAACAGAGACTTCTAAACTACATTTTATCAAAGAAAACATACATTTGAAAAAAAAAAAAAATAGAACCTAAAAAAGATAAAATAACATGGACTAACCCACAACCTTAAATAAAGGTATTAAACACAGCTGATAGCCCAACCACTATTATCCAGTCATAGCAATCAAATAGAGCTCTAACAACTAGGTTGCCGCTGAAAATACTTGTCCCAAAGAAGAAGAAAAAACACTTAAAATATGGAGCAAAGTGCTTAAAATCACCCCAGGGGCTTGCGCAATTCGCTTGCACCGTGGGCAAAATGACAACGCTCCCCAAACGTGCATGTCCCCTTCGCAAAATTTTCACATAGCTTTGTCTTGTAATTGTTAGCTGCAGCTGCACCTGCTGGAGCCGCAGCAGCTGCAGCGGAGTTCTTGGGTGGAGCATTTGCAAGAAGGTTAAGAATCAGCTCGCGGACCATGGCACTGGCCTGTTTTATCTGATCAAAAGTCCCCTCAAGCTCAATGTTCCTCAAGTTGGCATCAGTCTCATGGTCCCGTATAGAAAGTTTGGCACCCGTTGTGCGACAGATCTGCTTGGAGTTCACCCCACCCTTCCCAATGATGGCACCAGCAAGGGAGGCATCAACGCTGATCTTAGCAGTGGCAGAGGCACCAAAGCTTGCAGCAGCAGCAAGCCCTGGTGGTGGAGGTTCAACACGTCCAGCCAGCCGACCTCCTGTTGGAGCCAGAGGACGGTCTTCATGAGAAGGAATGATGGGCTTGCCAAGTTCCCTCTCTCCATGAGCAAAATGGCATTTGTCACCAAACTTGCAGCCCTCAGCAGTACCGTATTTGTTGCACATGCGAGTCTTCACGAGTTGAGGAGATGAACCATCAGTAATGGCAGGTGGGACTCCAGGGTTTCTTGTGGCTGGAACTAGAGAAGGATTGTTGAAATTGGTCATATGAGACACAGCATTAATGCCACCAGGAACATAGTGCATAAAGTGGCAGCCTTCACCAAATGGGCATCCAGTAGTGCTGCATCTCAAAATTAGAATAATCAGAACAACAAACATCTTCACATTGCAGAAGTTCAAACTAGTTCTCAAGACAGCTAATGGATGTATGGTATATTAAACATGAAATCCTCACCAATTTGTCCATGAATCAATAATCAATTGACCACCTACCCATTTCCAGAAAGAAACGCATTGATGAATAAGGCAAGAAAGAGGTTTATAAATGGTTCTCTCTCAAGATAACTGAATAAGGCCTGACCAAAATTTTTATGTAGGTAACTTCTCAAAAGCAAAAGCATTATGAAGTTAAATAAAGCAAGTTCTCATCCAAAGAAGTCAGGACTTCCAACAAAAAAGATGTAAAATTTTTCAACATGTTAGTCTACAACTTCCATCTCTATTCTATGATATGTTAAATGGTTGACATAATCAACTGCAACTATCAAATGCAACAGTTGGAACATCCATGATTAATGACCAGAGCTGGAAAATACAAAGAACCAGAGAAGCACACAACCAGAACGGAAAAGAAAAAGGGCTCCTGATCCTAGATTTTTGGACATAAATAGTGTCCATACACAATGGCCATAGTTAAGTGATTCAGATCTGAGGATCCTCACCCACTGCAGATGAGGGACATGTCTTGAAAATCCATGCCAATAACCCATCTCTGACATTATCATCATGGAATATGAAACCATGATTGTTCCTCTCGAACATGAAAATTGGGATATCACCCATCCAGCATCACCCAAAAATCAATTGTCCCAATAATTAAATAATGGGGGCCAGCGCTGGAGAAAAATGCGTTATTTTCAACTTACTGAATATAGGAGAAGATACACTGTTTAACGTTTACATAACAAATCTCATCTAACAATAGAATCAGCTCGCAGAATTGCCTCATAAGAAAAGGAAAAGAAATGTCTTAACCAATTTTAAAAACAGTGCACATACACCCTATCCACACACAAGTAACATAGGTACTTAAAGAGACAAAGGATAAAGCTTCGCAAAATTCAAGCTAAAATCCAATAATTACTACTAGATGCATTGGTTTAGAAACTGATTTGTCTATATGCATCATTTTAAGAGTTGTGCACAGAATGTTATTCGTCTAACATTTTTTACAAACCATTTAAGGTCATTCACTAAGTTTCCACTTCATTAGTTGGATAATGGCAGTGATTAAAAACCGAAAGGGAAGCAACAAAAAAAAAAATGATAGATTGTGGAGCATAGAGGTCGTGGTTTGTAAAAGAGTAGAATAGAATAATATTACTCAATAAACTGGCCGCAAATAGACAAGAAATGGAGACGATGATCAAGATAAAATTAACTAACAGGGATGGAACCACCACACTTGGTGATGTTAAGGAGATGCTTAGTGATCACTGTCATCCATAGACATAAGTCAAGGAGAGATGATCATATGCAGACTTGATAGTATTGCCGTTAGTCCTTGCATTTCGACCACCCACGATGACGAATATTGGAATTTTAAAACAACAGATTTTTCATAATGGGTGAAGATGTGGAGTGGATGGTACTCCAGTCAGATCAATTGCATACTGATCACTTCTCTAAGTCATCTAACAGAAAAACTAACAAAAACTTCAGGTTAATATTGATAATAGTAGCATAGCTTTCAGAAAGGTATGATTATCTAAATCTATAATTGTTAGCAAAAGGCATTAATTGCAAAGACAGGGAGGGCATAAGGGTTTCGATTGGTGACCCCTTTAGAAAGTTGTGTTATATCCCTAGTTGGTGGCCTTTCCTCTCCTTCCCCTACTCTTCAGGGTGTTTCGACTGGGCAAGGTCTCACTCTTGAGGTTGAGACTTTCTATTGGGCTTTTATTTTAAGCAAGACATTCACTGGACAAAATCTCATTAGGCAACGAATTACTCTAAGGCATTTTTTTGTTCCATGATATGGTACTACGGAATCGTTTAATCATATATTTTTCTATTGTCTTTTTATCACCTTCATTTGGAACTCTTGACTTTTTGTGGCATCTCTTGGGTTCTTCATAACAGCACCAATGACTACTTCTGCAACTAGGTAAGTTCGCTTGGCAAGAAAAAAAAACTCTTTGGAAGCTTATTCAAGCAACCAATTGCCAATCTGTTTAGCAAAAAAAAAAAGTAAAAGAAATTGCAAAGTATTTGAACGTAAAGAGCCTACAACTTCAAAAACCATAGAGATCATCAAAAATAGAGTGATTATGCTGGCTAGGAGCAGGGCCATATTCTTCAATGGTTTTTGTTAGTTAGGGCTACATTTGGATGAGAAAAAACATTTTAGGGATTCCGTTGGATAGGGGATGCTACTTCTTGTAAGGGATTCTCCTATATCTTTTTTGGTAATCACAAGTAAAAAGGTACGAGGAGAAAAGAACTTCGCCTAATAGAAAAAGTATCTTGTTTGGTAAATGTGAATTCAAGGATGCCTAGTGGTTTCGATTGTTGAGATTAAGTGGCTAAAAATTAAGTAAAGGGCTGAAATTTAGTCCACTTGTAGCTTATCAAATCTACTTTATCCATGAGGTTGGATTTTTATGGTATTTAGAATTTTTTTAAGAAAAAAGGGAAAATGGACTCTTGCAAGACAGCATGAAAGGGAGGAAAATGGTGATGCATGAAGGGAATGGCAATGAAAAGGGAAGGAAGGGAACTAGTTGTTTCTCCTCATACTCTGGCCCACTTTCCCCCTATTTAGTTAACACCAAATAGGGTAAAAGGCAATCCCTTGCACTGTCCTACTTTCTCCTCATCCAAACGGACCCTGAAGATAACAAGCATAGTTCAAAAACTAGAAACTCAAACTCAACTGAAAATCGTATCAAGTCGAGAAACTTTAGTGAGTTTTGGGACTTAAAACTCGAAAAACTTGATAGAACTCATTTTGACTCGTTTGAATCAAAATCCTAATAAGTCAAATCAACTAACATTGACTCACTCAACTTTTTAAACCATGATGTAACAAGAGGAAGTTGAAGATCAAGTAATTATTTGGGTTAGGAGTAGGAACAAATTCTTCAGTGTTACCTCCTCTGTTATCAATAGAGATTGGAAGGCTCTTCTAGAAGAACACAGGAGGAAATTGAAATCATTAAAAAGTGGAAGAAGCCAAGTCCTAATGTGGTGAAAATCAACATTGAAGGCACGACTAGGGCTAAATTGAGGGCGGTGGGTATCAGAGTCCTTCACAATTCGGGCGATAAGGATCTTGTGTTCTTCTTTAGTCCTATTGGGAGTAAGGATTCAAATGAAGGAGTGCTTTTAGAGGCTGGTGAAGCTTTGAGGTTCTTTGGTAGACTCTCTCAAGCAAGCTTATTGTGGAAGGTGATTCTTTTAATATCATTATATGGGCTCAATGGATGAAAGATCCTCATTGAAAGCTCAGCTATGTTCCTCAAAAAGTTCAAACAAATGTGAAAATCTACGGATGTGTCCTTTGTTCAAGTTCAACGATCAACATTACAAACTCCCGCTAGCCGGGGTTAGAATTTAAAGATATGACATGTTTCCTGGTCTTTTCTCCTTAGAGTGATCGTATTTGCTTCTTCATTATTTTTTCTTCTTTTTGTTCCTATGGGTTGTACAAATCTAAATTGCTCCCCTTTCCTTTGTACATTTCTTGGTTTCTTTCAATTTAATGTTAAGTCACCACTAAAAAAATTCTAAATCCTTTAAAATGTCCTTACACCACAGAAACTTCAGTGATCAAGAATCTCTCAAAATTATCAAACATGCAACAAGGAGATCAAGTATCTAAAAAAGGAAGGAAAAAAAATTTGGTTCTACATCATCATCACCGTCATATGCATTTTCCCATCTACATGGGATCAACTTTATTAGTTCTACATTTCTAGTGTATTCTATCAAAAATCATACTCTAATACTCCATCTATCATGCCCTCTACTACCATGCTTATCCAAGTCTTTAAAAGCAACCATCTTCTCTTAGTACCTTCCACAAAAATCTAAACGCTTAACACCCAAAAATAATATACTAATACTAATAATAATAACAATAACAATCCATGTATTTCTTTGTTCCTAATTATTTTAACTAGTTTTTAATGTCTCAATTTCACTCTTAATGCGTCACACCACTGAATTTCTCCTTTTATAAACATAGATCATTAAATTGATCATCTTCTTCACATATTTACTTAAATAACCTAGCAAGGAAATAACAAATAGGATGAATAATCACACAAGAAGGAGATAAATCCCAAATTCAATGGTAATCCCCGAAACACAAAATTAAAAAATATACAACCCCCACTCCCTTGTAAAAATGGGAATCGCTAGAAAAATGAGAATATCAAAACATTGAAAAAGTAGAGGAAAAACAATTGTGTGGCTGACAACCTTGAATCTCAAAGATAAGAAATTTCAATCTCCATAAAATTAGAGATTTCAATCGAAGAGTGGAAAAAATATTACACCACCAGATATGCTGGGGAAAAAGAAGGAGAAGGGGTGATCAAGGGGGTGCTAGGGTGAGTATATGTGGAAAAGTTTTCAAACTAAGCATTCTATTGAAAACTCCTTCTAATCTCCACAAACAATCTCCGCTACGACAATAGCAATCTCTCCCTTACATGAGGACCAAACAGTAAGATATCATTCCAAGTGAATTTTCTTCTAACCTTCCAAGATCATAAGTCTCCCAATTTCCAAACAAACCTTGAAAGTTTTTAATCATCGCCGAATTGAATAATATCATTCATTGGGCGGTCAGTTTTTGAGTTCAAACTTTCCACTTTGTAGAACTCATATTAGGATTTGACAATTTTTTACATGGACAAAACACCTATTTAACATCCACAATGGTCATCATCTTGGACTTTTAGCTACCAACTTGTAGGATGAAATATTAACAAATAGCAAAGTTGTTGAAATACAATTTCGATCATTGTGGCTCCATGCAGTGCTATGCATCACTTCAAAAGCAATATTAATATTATTAGAATCACTATAAAAACTACCATGTATAAGACTAAAACATGCCCAACTACTGTCAAGAATCATTAGTCCCACATTACCTGGGTTATGTTGAGAATCATAATATACCCAAGTTAAAAATAATGTTGTGAAAATCGAATCGTATCGTAAATCGTTAATATATCTTAAATCGCAAATCGTGTATCGTAAATCGTAGAATCATAAGATTTATAAGTATTTTCCCTAAAAAATATTTAATATATGAAATAACGTAAAATATATCTAAAATATAATAACATTAGCAATTCTCCAACTTTCTTTCAATATTAAGTGAATTCTATATAATTAGTTCATTTGAGCTCAAATTTCAATGCTCCAACTCCCAAAAGTATAAGACCAGTATATAATCCAATTATACTGTGAAAAGTCAATAATAAACTAAAAAACCCTAAAAAATTGAAAGGTCTAGCGCCTTAAAAACCATTAAAACGAAATGTTTCATACTTTCACACTCCTAATAACCCCATAATTCTATTATTTATACGAATCGTAAGATTTTTTGATAGACGAATCGTTCCTTTTATCATATCGTATGAATCGTAAGATATGAATCGTGTACGTAAGATTTTAACAACCATGGTTAAAATAGAGAGGCACATCATTGCCATCAGAGTTATTATTATTAAATCCATTTATCCCATCAACATGGGTTAGCACTTGTAATTATATTTAGCAAATTGTTTTCCATGGCCATATAATTTGAACTTAAAACCTTTATGGTTGCAACATCTATATTTCTTTCAGTTGAAATTAAAAAAACAAACATCTTATTAAAAAAATAAATAGGAATGCATTGAAAGTCCACCCACTCTCAAAATAGAAAGGCACTAACAAGTTAAATCTAAAAACAAAATCAAGGATACAATTGACATTGTTGATAAAGGAAAAAGCCTCCCAACGTTCATAGATGATAGTTAGAATTGCTAGATTGCCCCAAACTATGCAAATCTTCACAATGTAGAAAAAGATGAAATAGGCAATTTTTCAACTTCAAAGCTTTACTTTTGTTCACATAAAAGTTTAAATTAATATATAACAAGTTCTATGATGAACTAGGCAACATGGATCATCATCATAATATGATGTCACAAAAATGGTTTCCATAAGGGATCTATTGCATGTTTGATGTCCATATGATTCAAATCCACCACCTTTATGGTTGCAATGTTTATAGTTCATCAAAGTTCTTATTAAAAAACAAAAGATTCAATACTTGGAAAAGATAAACATATATAAGGATCTATGATGTTTTAATCTTATTTTCATAATTTTTTGAAAGATATGATCTTTTCATAATTTTTGAAAGATAGGTTCAGAATGATGTTTTCATGATATTACAACTAAGATATGAATCTTCACACAAATAAAAAGATGGAGTTTCATCTTTTAGAAGAAAAAAAGATGGGAGTTTCATCTTTTGTTTCATCTATAAGAAAAACATATAGATGAACTTTGTGAAGAACACTTCCTCTATAAAAAAAAATATATTAAACATGAATTCTGAACAACAATTGGAACAACTACATAGTCAACTCAATAGAACAAAAGAATTAAGAGCACAATTTAACCATTATCAATCAGCCATCTTTCAAGCTCCATACAACTTTTATATCCAAATGAACATCTGTAAACAACCATTATCTCCATTCAATTCTTTCTTAGCTTTTGTTAGATCAACAAGATGAATGAACCTGTAAAAACTTAGATGCTGAATTCATTAGCCTTGAAAATATTATCTTCAGTTGTACGAAATATTACAAGCTAATTGTTATTACAACTTAAAGTACTTGAAATAGAAAATTTGCACTTAAATATTTATCTTGAATAGGTTAAGATTAGAACCTGAAAAACTTGGTGCATGGCTTCGATTTGCTTCCTATACCAGTTGGAAATGACTCCGATTCTGTTGAAGGAAATTATTACGTCTTCTCAGTTAATATTTCTGTGAAGAATTCTTAACCTTGATACTCCAAGAGTATCCACAAGTTGTATTCACATGACTTAGTTTATTATTTTGGAAAAAAAGTTTTAATAAAAAAGTATATCAACATCATTTCAGTAATGAGGTCTGAATATAGTACACACTTCTATATCTATTTTTTATAAAAAAAAAAATTATACTTGCAATGGAGTTGAGCCCTTTAGAAAAGTTGATAAGTACCTCTATGGTTCCTCTATAGGTAACAAAAATAGTAGGATTAACAAAAAGCACAACCTACCACAACTGCCCTGATAACAGAATTTACAAAAAAAATATAATAATTGTTTTGAAACATCAAATTAATATTTTTTCTGAAGATTTAGAAAAAATTAATAAGTAGACAAAAGTATGTCAATAAGGAAGAAAATATCTCTGAAGCAAACAATTGTAAGAGAGAAATCAGATAAGAGGCACATCTTTTTCTTTTTTTTCTCTGAGTTGTCAACATGACTAATTCGGCAATCCTTGTGGTTGCAAAAGTGCAAGTTTACCAACCTTTCTAATGCCTCTTGTCATTGGGTCTTGGGTTTCAGAGATTCAGCTTTTTTTCTCTCTAGTTTTAGCATTTAGATGTACCTAACTTGCTTAATCTAGGGTTATGGGTTTTTCATCATGTTTTCTTCCCCGAGTTAGGGTTGTATTTTGGAACAGTTGTCTCCTCTGTCTTAGGGTTTAGTAAAGAACCTCGTATCTATTTATCCCCCCGCCCCCTCTCAGCTGTGGCCTTTGAATGTCTTCCTACGTGTTCAAGTGTGTTGCAAGTTTTAAACCCTCAAAGATGGGCTACGTTTGCATTGGGAGAATTTTTCTTAGGGGATCAATATACCGAGGGTAATCTACTGCCTGGACTATTATCCTTTAGGTAAAGTGAAGCCATAAAGTAGGAAAAAAAACTTTCTACAAAAGAAGAGAAAACGTAACTCACACAAGCGTATTGTACGGAAACCTCCAGACAGTGGGAGAAAAACTTCAAAAAAAAAAAAAAAAGGAGAAGTGAAGGTTGCTAAGTTATTAAGTTTCTAACTATCTTCTCCCAATCCAAAAGATCCTTATTAGAAATCCAATCCAACAAGTAAAGCAACTCCAGCACAAAATACCAAGGGATCAAGTAGAAGAATGCAAGAAGACCTAGCAAAGAAAGAAAGTAGGAGAGGCGAAAAAGAAACGAAAACGAACCTTGCTTGAAACGCTTGGATCCGAAAATGCCGCCATTGCCATTCAACGCAGCATCTGGCCTTCTCTTGCGCGCTGGATCCATTGCCTCCAGCACAGATCAATCAAGATTCCAAAAATACAAAGCAGCAGAAGAGGGAAAACCCTTGAAATAAAACAGAAGAGAGAGCCTAGCTAGGGTTTTTGCTCTGACAGAGACAGAGGGAGCAGAGCCGACTGCCGAGAATCTAAGAGAAGAAACCCTAACACGGGAAGAAACCCTAACACGGCCACATGGAAGGATAGTGTATGATTGGTGCAATAAATAAAGAGTCAGACACCGCTATTTCAATTTTATTTTGAGATTGTAAGATATAAATTATAGATTAAATTCTTTGAGCTTACTAAATTTAACTATAAAAATTATTTTTATATTTTTTACAATTTTTCTATTTTTAATTTATCAAATGCAATCTTAAAATTTGTTTCTTATTTAGTTTTCTACATATTTTTTTCTATTTTTATTACTAACATGACAAAGTCATATTAATTTTTCAAACTGATTGAATCAATCTTAAATTTTATTTTTCTATTTTAAGTAATTTTTATATTTTCTTTTCATGCTAATACAAATGTAACATACCATCATTTAATAAAGTCGTAAAAAATAAATAAATAGTTAAAATTCTCTTTTATATTTAGATAGATATTTAAAAAGATATTTTTTATAAATTTAAGTGTAAGAAATCGTGAGAAACTCGGTATAAAACCCTCACAAATAATATCCATCACTCTTAATGCACACTAAGTGAGGCTATATGGAGACTCGAATCTAACAACTCCCGCTTTCTAAAATAGAGATTATTCAGTTGAACTACAGTCTATACAGAGCACTAAAGTATAGTTTTGGTGTTTGAGTTTTAAAATAATGCTCTTGATTAATTTTTTTTCTTATAAAAATTATGAAAAGGTTGAAAAATATTAGTTATGATGAAGAAGTCCTCTCATTGGTAACATGAAGAAGTCAGGTGGATAAGCTACATGTCGTCGTGCAAAAGATTCACCCAATCTAGTAATCTTATAACCATGTATATAAGATGCACATTGTAAAGCTTTCTAGGATGACCTAGAAAGGTCTGGAATGTTCGAGAATAACTCAGAACGTGTTAAAAAAGTCCGAAAGATTCTAGATGGTTCAAGAAGACTCTAAGAATTCTGAGTTCTCTATAAGATTCTAGAATTGTGTAGAAGTGTGTGGAGTCTTTTAAAAAACTTTGGAATATTCTAGAAGCTTATAGAAGAAATACGGTCTAAAAAGCTTCTAGATGATTCTTAGAGTGTAGGAATTTGTAGAATATGTTAGGAGTTTTTAAAATTCTCCATAACCATTGGATGATTGCCATATTGCGCCATCTTAGCCATTCATTCTCATAGCTTGTAGTATAAATAGGAGTGATGTTCTCATTTACAACTCATTACTCAAAATTGTAATCTCTCTAGTGAAATATAAGTTCTTATTTTTTCAAGTGTGCTATTGTGCTTGTCAAAGTGAGAGTTTGAGTGAAGTTGGTCTTGACTGTTTAAATGAGGAAGACTAACTTGTTCAACAATTCAGGTGCTGTTCAAGTGCCGCATGGGCAATTCATGAGTGCAATCTATAAGTACGTGACATTCAATTGAAAACATTTATTTGAATATATTATCTTTGGTATGTGCATTGCTCATTTGATGTATACATGTTTCTTTAATTATGTAATCTAGATAAAATTTCTTTGGCCATTGAGCATCTGAAGTAAATAGGGGTGTTCTTCAATGGGCCTACACTAGAAAAGGCCCGAGTCTTATTATTTTTAGTTTTTTACTGAAATTTAATAAGCTTTGGAGGGCAAAGCCCAAGCCCATCTGATCAAGATTGACTAGTTTGCATCTAGTATTTTTTTTTTTTTTAAAAAATTATTATATAAATTGAAAATAAAATTATACAGATTAAAAGTATACTTAAATATCTACCATAATTTAAAAGTTCAGTTCCAAATATATTTTTTTAACCACTTGATAGTTAAAGTTGAGAGACGTCCTTCAAAATATGACGCCTTTTAATTCTTCTTTTAATATGTATTAGTAGATTTCAATTAATAAAAGAAAAAAATATAAAAAATAAATGGGTTTAAAAGCTCGACGGACCTCAAAAGACTTTCAATTAAACTGAGTTCTATTTGAGTTATTTGAATTTGAATTTGAGTTTGTGTTTTAAAATTGAATTTAATATAAATATTTGTGAAAATAAAAGCTTATAAATTCAGACATAGACTCTAGTTGAGTGAGTTTATTTGAAATTTTACGTTTTTTTTTTTTTAATCTTCTCACGGTGAATCCTATCTATATTCTTTCAATTTTAATTTGGGTTTGTTTGTTGAAACAAAGGCTAAGGTTTCAAGTAAACTCACTCAACTAAATTGACTATAATTCATGGTCTATGCATGAATTTATAGGTTTTTATTTTCACAAATACTTAAATTGAATTTATTTTAAAACAAAAACTGAAATTAAAATTTAAAAAACCCAAATAGATCTCGCCTGACTGAGAAACTCAAACAAAAAAGCTTTAAATACACTTACCCAACTAGACCGGCTATAGACCTTCATTTTCACAAATACTTAGATCAAATTTAATTTTAAAATACCAACCCAAATTAAAATTGAAAGAACACAAATAGGACTCACCTTATTGGATAGACTCAAACAAAACTAAAGTTTTAAATAAACTCGCTAAACTAGACCCACTACAATCCATTAGTGAATGCCTGAATTTATAAGCTTATTTTCAACTAAAAATTTTAAAAAGTTGAATTTGGATTTTCTGAATCGATTATCTTCTTCTTCCTCTCTGTCTTTGTCTTTTTCCACTGTAGTGTTTTTGCTTTATCTCTTTCTTCTTCTTTTGCTCTCCTTTCTTATTTCTTCCCTTCTTCTCTTCTCTTCTTGCTCTCGTCTCTGTTTTTCTTATCTTTCTCTCTTGCAGAAACAATGCCAGTGGCTCCTTTTCCGTTTTCTTTATGTATTTACTCGGCCAGGCAGCAGGAACTTTTCGTTCCTGGGTTTCCTTCTTCACTCGGCTCTGCTCTCTCGGATTTCTTCTCTCTCCCTCTCGTCGGCACTCCACGTCCGTATTTTTTTTTCCCATTTCTTCTTTCTTTCCATCTCCCTTTGTGTTTTTCCATTGAGAGAGAACTTGTGGACAGGAAGAGAAGAGGCGTATAAAAGGAATTTTGGATTTTTACTGTTTTTTTTTATCAGTGTACGGCGGGGTTGAAAAATCGGTCTTAGGCCAATATTTGGACTGATTTTTCATATCTGCCCATATTTTCTCTCTCCTCAATTTTTTTCTTTTGAAAATCTAGTTTTTTCTTTTAAAAAAATCATTTCAAAAATAAGACTGTTATATATATATATATATATATATATATCAGCCAATATTCGTCTGATATAAGTAAATATCGATTGGACTCACAACCGATATTCGACGGAGATCTCGACTATATCGGACCGAATTATTTTATCTGACCAATATTTTACGTATCAGTCGAGATATCTCGGTCCTTGAAAACACAAGATATCCCGACCAATACAGCCGAGAGTTATACCCCTGGTGTACCGTTATAGAATTTGATTGATGGGTTATTTTTGTAAATTTTCTTCACAAGGTTATATGGGTTACATGAGACATGAATACAGGTCAAAAAGATTATAGGTTGCATGATACTGTTTCTGTGCCATATTGATATGAATGTCGAACTCTGTTCATGTGAATATTTATGTAAAATTTGCATTTTTTATATGAATTTGTTAAATTCTTTTTATAGGTATACGGTAAATATGTATGCCAATAATTTTTATTTTTACGAATTTTATATTTACCATTCAATTACTATACAGTTGCCCTTGTCCTTGTTACTTAAGAATCAAGGAAAATTAAACTTGTAAAAGAACCAGAATCCATAACATCAAGGAATGTTTCACTGAAAATAACAATGATACCAAGGGAAAAAATGAGTCTAAATATGCAATAGTGATTGGGTGCACAATTTGCAAGTACGAAGAAAAACTGCTGTCATTCTAAAACAATAAAAAAAGTAAAGTAAACTTTCAAAATAAAAAAAGTAAAGTAGATGGAGATGAAAAGTTAACCAAAAAAGGGGGGAAAAAATACATTCTAATCAACTAACATTGCTCAATCGGGTGTGACCTGCAACACCAAAAAGACCCATTTTACATCGTCACAGGTTATTCACTAAATAATTTTACAATAGTTATGTCAGCTGTCCCATGAATTTTACTGGTAAGTGAGGAATTATGGATGGATAAACACAACAATCTTTCGACTAATAATCAAGATCGATTCACAGGGAGCTGTTATTTCATGTGGTGAATGATCCAGATTAAAAAGCATGGCATTTTACATGTAGAATGTTTCGAGTTAGCTGGCAGACCACCACCACGTATCTGGCAGGTCATAAATTATATGTCTTCATCACCATCATCACCTTCATGCTGGTCATCAGAAGCAACTCTGCCGTCCCCGACCATATGATCACCTTCTGAGCCTATACCTCTACCGTCGCCACCGTACTGTCGACTTCTCCATCCCCTTTGTCGGTCCACAGATTGTCCATGTGAGAATCGGTGCTCGCCATCTGCTTCAGGCAAGACAATTACAGTCCATCCATACAGAGAACTAGATAAGAAAACCATTTTTCTCAAGAGAAATATTCCAATGAGTTCATCCAAAATGTGTTGGTAATTAACAACGCACAGGCAATTCTGTAGCGTGTGTGCATGATAAGAATTCCTCAGCTTTAACAAACAGGATGTGCTTGATTAAGATTCTACAGAAGGTGAAAAGGCCTAAAGACCTGCTAATTGCCTGGAAATAGAGCTGACTAAATGCCAAATGACTTGCTGCGGTAAGGATCTATTCATACAGATAGCCATAGGTCCAGTTCCAGCATATTCATATAGTCAGGGCAGAAAACACACCTGGGTTCAGTCCATGGACTTGGGTTAGTCATTGTCCAATCCACAGGAACCAGGCCCATCTCATTTGCAATCCTAAATTGCTGTGGAAAACAAAAAAGGACTAGGTAGGGCTCATGTTTACCACTTTCACCATCAGAAGCATCTCCAAGCCTTGCAATTGCATCAATTAATGCTTGTTCATGCTCCTGCACCCACAAGAAGTACAATATTGAGTCTGCCGAATGGTGGAATATGTACAGGTAATGTAATGTATGAAGCAGTTCTTACCTTCAGAACCTTCTTCGCCTTCTCCATCTCGAAAGGATCAGGATGACTTGCGGCAAAAACCCTCTCCACCTGAATGAAATTACAAAATGAAAAAGAAACATGAAAAAAGTGAAACAGAATCACCAAATTGGCCAAAAAAAAAAAAGGTGATAAAGTTGCACACTTACCTCCTTGATTAACATATCAGTGTGAAGTATCTCAATATCATCTGCAACCTTTTTTCCAATGCCATTTTGTGAGGGCAGAAAATCTTTCTTAGTCTGGTTCTTGGGACCTCCTCTACCTCTGCCAGCACCTGGAACAGCACCACTGTGGGCCACAGGCTTCTTAATCCCACGCCCCGATCCACTCCGACCCGTTCGACGAGATATACCCGGGTCCTCACCTTCCCACTGGATATCCTCATCAGGAATCTGAAAATTCAAGAATCAACATCAAAGTGAGTAACAAGTTGAAGTTTTTGTTTTTATTTTTATTTTTTTGAACTAAAGAAGGGTAAGGAGTTCTTTATAATAATATTCACATGTGTCCATGAAATAAAGAGGCAAAAAATTATAGTGAACATCTACCTTCACATGGGTCCCATAAAAATAAAAAGGCAAATAATTAAAGTGGACATGCCCAGTCTTTTTTCCCCTCAAAATGGAAATATGACTTGAATTGGCAATCTTTTGGTTGCAACAATGAGCTCTCTGTCAGCAGCCCAGCAGCTTCATGTTCAATATTGATGTGGAAGTCCAAGTCTTGCTAACTTCCATAAGGAAGCTTGCTCTGCAAATCTTTTTCCACTAATAGTGGCAGGAGATTCTTCATGCGCCACTACCTGAGTTTCTGGTTCAGCTCCCTTTCCTTGGAGAATGTCTGGACTGGTTTGAGGAGATTGAGGATTTATGCAGGAACATGCAGATTCAGTTCTTTCATATCCCTAGGGAAGCTAACGGTGAGGCTGATAATTTTCATCCCTGATGTGGAGTTAATGTAGCTAAAGTGCTCAAAAAATGCATAAAGATTTCTTTTGGTCATATTCACGTCCAACCATTATTTTTTTTTATGACCAAGGTGTCCAAGCCTCTTAGAGCATCCGACTAATCCTCGAGACATGTGCAAGCCTCCCTACCCACATACGCCGGGTAAATCTACAGGGAGTGGCCCTTTGTGCTGGAGTGAGAATCGAACTAAGGACTCCAACTTCTAGAGGTGGGTTTTTGGCCATCACTCCAACCCCTTCGGGTTCATGTCCAACCATTATCCATGGAAGTCAGTTGCATTGATTATGTCTTTTCTATAGAAAATAAAATATGAAGATTTTGTTTTCAAATTTGTAATATCTATTTATTACTACTGCTAAGAGTTTCCAAAATGATCTATCAAGAAAATTCATTTTTATTGCATGATTGCTCAAGCATAGGTAACTACCTGGTCCCATCCAAATCTAAGCAAAAAATAATAAAAGACAATATATGCATATGATTATATTCACAATATAACTAAATAGCCAATATTTTACATAAAAAGATAACACTGTATAAAAGTGTGCAAGTTTGGTTAGGTCTTGGGCCAACCCACCTTGACCTGACCCAGAAATTGGCAGTAGCCTCAAGAATGATGAGCCCATATCATGGAGAGGGTAAGGTCATTCAGTGGCAATGGAATGAAACATGGGTCATTGGGTCTAATCAGGTTCAATCATAAACAAATTCATGGGTCATAGATCGGGTCAAGCCATAGTTCAGATTCATAGGTTCGGTGGGGTGTCAAAATATTGAGTCGAGGAAATTGTTTTCCCACCCATCCTTGTTGGAGTTCTTTCCACAAAAATTGCTCCAAGTGACGGAAATGATTTTCCATGAAAAAGTCAACACATAACAATGGAAAGCGGTTTCATCATGGAAAATAATTTCCATTTCCACTGGATTTCCATTAAAGGTGTTGCATGAAAAATGTGCCCTTGGGATGAGATAAGAAAGAAAGAATCCCACCATCATTGGCAAACTTATTTATCCCATTTATCTGAAGTTGGGATCTATAATTGATTGGAAAATTGTTTTCCACAGGTCAGCAACCTATTTGACACTCATATAACTTGAACTCAACAACCTTTCTAGTAGCAAACATGAGCACTTGCAACTACACAAGTTCTTATTTTAAAAAAAGTTTAACCTTACCAATTGAGAAGTAGTAGAATTGAAATACACAAAGGGAAATTCAGGGGTCCGAAGTGTGATACCATGAATGGGAAAAATGGGAGGAAAGAGGGAACTTATGGAGACAAAGTTGGAAAAAAATGGGGAAAAGAATGATAGATGGTTCTAACCCCACATGGGGTAGCTCAGTTGGTAACATTCCGCCTCAGGAAGCGGGATGGTGCGAGTTCGAGTCCCCGTGGCGTAACCCTGGTGGTTATCCTGTGGAGGTGTGGGACGTCATCCGAAGGGGAGGTTTAGTAGGGCTGTGCTCAAGGTTCCCCCCTCCATAAAAAGAAAAAGAAAAAAAGAATGATAGATGGTTCTAGGTGAGGTGAATGAGGTGAGAATGCAGAGGGATCAGTGGCATGGAAAGGAATTTCATAGATTGGCTGGGGATGGAATTATGAGGATGCAGAGTCCGCATGGTTTTGAAAAGGGGCAAAGTTTAATTGCAGGAAGCAGGTGGCATATAGGGATTCCTTGATATCTAGATTGGACTATACTGCACATCCATCAAAAAGGAAACATCATAAATGATGTTTGGATTGGTAATAGTTTATTGAAATCCACATTTTTGAGGAGGAAGCCATTTGAAAGGGAAAAATATCAATTAATATAGAGATTAAATGGAGGGAACAATTTGAAATTTACTATTCTAGAAATTGATTAGATTTTGAGTGAGAGTAATACTCCAATAATTGGACATAACTAAAAAGTAATATCTAGAAAAGATGATACACAATTTGGGATGAAAAGTCCTAATGGAATTCTTTTTAAGCAAATCGATCTTTCCATATTGACACCCATATGAACTTCAATGTCCTGCGTAAGTTTAATATATCGTCATCAAGAGCCATGTTCAGATTTGCTCAAGCTTAACTTTGATGGGAGTTGTATGCATGAATTTGGCAAGGCTGGTTATGGTGGTCTCATTTGTAACGACCTTGGGAGTACGTTGATTTCATTTGCGGGTCCTATTCAAAATGGGTCGGTTATTGAGGTAGAATTGTTTGCTTTGTGGAGAGGTGTTTTGGAGTTGGAAGAGCTTGGGGTTCATGGGAGTTTAGTTGAAGGTGATTTGCATGTTGTGATAGGTTGGGTGTTGGGTCCTCTCTGCCCTTGGATTTATCTTGACAAAGTTGAGAGGATTCGTCATGCTATCTCAGTTTTCGATTTTAAGATTGCTTGGGTTCTTAGGTCAGCTAACTCAGCTGTGGATTCTCTGGCCAAGCAGGGAGCTTTGCTAGATGTGGAAGTTGTTAATAGATTGATGTAATTTGGTGTTTTCTCTTTTAGAGGGTCTTTTTGGACCTTTCTTCTGTTGTTTTCTTTTGCGACTAATGCAGTTAACTTTAGAAAAAAAAGAGCCATGTTCCCATCTATTTCCAATATAAGTCTGTTTGCCAAAGTCTTGCCCCTGCTAAAGTGAGAGCATTTTGTGTGAGACCAGCTTCTAATAACATCTTAATCACTGATACATTGAAATCGAAGAATTTCCACCCATCCACGATTGCTTCCTTTGTTGGGGAGGGATTGAAGAGCCTCTTGATCAATTTTTTCAATTGTCCTTCATACTTTGGGTAGCCTTTCTTTCATTTAGGTTCGTTATGGATAAGTGATATTTAGACCTATTCAAACACTAGGGGGAGATATTTCTATCTTTCTGGAAGCTAGAGGAGATTCATAAAAAACAGCTAGCCAAAAGTACAAAATAGAACCCTAAAGATAAGGAAACATCTTCTAGGCACATTGGATGTTTCCTGCCAGATCAGGAAATCAAGAAAGGAAACCTTTTCCTACAGTCCCCTACAGGAAGCCATTTTCACTCACAATACCTTTGGAGAGGAAAATCTGCCTCTTGTACATTGTCAATTTTTCATCATGAATCTGTTTGCTACCAAATAAGGAAATAGGAAAACAACTTTGGATTCCAGAAAAGCTATCTTTTTTGGTGTGTGTGTGTGTGTGTGTCGATACTACTACTCATTGAAAATCCTCTGAAATGGGTAAATTTGGTACATGGGAAGTATTGCCTCCAGCTCATGTAGAGCTGGAGAAAGACAAATAGACCAATATATTAAGGATAAGGAGCATCATGGTATGCATTGTTCCATAAAATAAAGACAGATCCAATCAAACGGACACTAAAGGACAAGAAAGTTTTGGCCTTGCAGCTTCAGATCTTAGTAGAAATTGGTTCTCTTGTGTTAGTTGGGAGTATCATATGACGCAGAGCTGGAGTATCATTTAGTATTCTTGGAAACCTACTGTGAGTCCCCCAGAGTTGATGGACACATGATGCATGTGCATTTTGACTTTTATTGCTTTCTGAACAAATCGTTACATTAAAAAGGAAAAAAATGGAAAGCAATAAAAATCCTATCAAGCTGAAGCTGATTTGTGGTGGGCAGTGATCCACACATACAACTTACCATCCAAGACATACCCACGTATTATGAGTAATGTATCCATTTGGCCCCACAGTCTGTCACACATTTCATGCACGTGCACATGTAATCTTAGCCAATTTCAGCCTTGAACTTTATAATGATACCTGTTAAACTGCTTCTCAGGCACATGATTTTAAAAATTATGAAAAGCAGATGCAAAAGAACTGATTTTTATCAATAATGCAAAGATTATCTGTGATCCGTGTGAAATAATTTTTTTAGTAATCTAGAGCTTTTTTTCCTTTTTTTATAAGCGTAGTTTCGGAGTTGATATCAATCAACTTCAATTTTTGATATTTTCCTCAAATTCTGCTTTTTGGAATTCAGACACAGTCTGCAAGGATAGTAATCAATTCCTATCTGAATGTTTCCTTTATCTTCTTTGCTAGGCATGAATTCATTTATGCTCCTTTTGAAACTACTTTCAAATACCTTTCACAAAATTCTTCCACAAAGAAACTTGAAATCAGGTCCAGTTTCTGAAAAAGGATCCACTACCGTTTACTTTTAATCAGATGTAACTATGGAAAAAACGCA